>UESW01005091.1:0-66073 GCA_900491605.1 Calamus simplicifolius | reverse complement strand
GGGCACAACCGTCATGACCAAAGAAGAAAAGTATGCTCACCTTGAGGGTTGATAGAACTGAGTTCGGCGACAAAAAGGGCATCTCTACTAACAAGGTGCTAGCCGACACCATCCGACCGCCACGAAGGGTCACCAGACCCCTCTTCTCCTTCGCTCAACTCCGGGTGCGCCTCTGGATCTTCACATAGCTCGACCATCCCCTTGGAAATCCGAGCCAATGTTCCCATTGGCAATAAAAAATCTGGACTTCCACTCCTTTATCGAGGATGGATTATCGATGATCATCTTGAATGACTTCCGAGGACCGATATACAACCACTCGGAACCCCTTTCGGAAACCAGATTGTGGCAGACTCGAAACATGGGGAGGGTCGCAGTCACCCCGGCGCGACTACAGAGCGAAATAAACCCGATGAGGTTGCGCCAGCTGTTAGGCGCCACCATTGTTGGACAGATGTTGTAGAACCTCATCATCTTCTGTACCAACGGGTGAAGAGGAAATCGAAGGCCGCCCTGAGACTTTCCTCATAGAAGAAAGCTCCCAGACTTAATTTGATCAAACCCTATCATCGGCCTTCGGCACATATAGAACTACGTCTCCAGGGACTCTGTAAAGCCGGCGGATCCTCTCCAAGTCCCCCAGGGAGATCTCCGAGGCAATATCGTTTGGGCCCTTCATGTTCTCTAGCCAAGGAGCAAACACAAGCAAATTTGTAAAAGGGAAAGAGAGAAAAGGGTCTCTATGGAAGGAACGAAAGAGTATTGTGGGAAGGACGCCACCCTGGCCTCCTTTCTCTCCTTTAAACAGCGATTCGGAAAGTTGCCTTAAGCGTTAAGGCTCCCGCAATAGGTATCGTAAGAGACTCCCCAATCGCCGCTCACAAATCCGAAGAATTTTCTCTTCGTGCAACAGCAAATAATGATAGCGAATTGACGGCCCATCAGTTTCGGAGCCATCATAGCGCCTTTTCAAATCCTTCCGGATAGGATTATTCTAGACTCTACTCCTAAATCTGAAGTTACACTTCAGACTAGGGAGTGAGGGGCATGTGATGAGAGATAAAAATATCATTGCATTAATGTTCGTGCAATCCAAGACATCGGGCTAAGACTAGCCCGTACACCCTGTCGCATAGCTGTCACATCCGAAAGGCAGCAATGAGTAGGCTATCCCCTCCAAACAGCTTTCGTGTATTAGTTGGCCAACTATTATTATACCTCGGCTGATCGAGCTATTATCAGTTGGCCGAACTATTATTATACCTCAGCTGATCGAGCTAGCATACCCCACAGGCCGAGCTATCGCCACCGAACCATCCTGTGCTCTGGTAGGCCAAGCCTCGTTATACCTCGGATACCGAGCCATTCTGTGTCTCAAGAAAGCCGAACTATCTCATACCTCGGTAAATTGAGTCTCACCATACTTCGGCAGATTCGACCATCTTCTATACCTCGGCCCGACCGAGGTACTCAAGCACCTCTGCGGAATGCACTTAAATTAACAAGATTCCAAATAGGAAATCGTGCCTACGCTACCAGAAATGGCTTAGAGCCTATGTAGTCACTGAATCTTGAAGCACCGTCTGCTCTTTTGGCCGTTAATCCTCTAACCAACGGATACGAATCCTACCAGCCCTGTAACAGCCTGATTCGAATCAACTTCGAATCCCAATAACTTTCAACCCTCTGTGACGTGTCCAAGGAATAAGGTGATCATCTATAAATATACAGTCAGATTCCCTCAGATATGGCATTTTACACACTCAAGACACCTCTCTTTCACTCACTCACACTCTGAGAAAAACTCCATTAGAGCTCAAACAAAGCTCCTAGCACCACCTTAGAGAAACTCTTCCTCGGGGATCCTTCTCCTCATTGTCTGCTTGCTGTGAATCTCCACTGACTTGGCGTCGGAGGTCTTCCGCAGAGGGCATCCCTAAACCATCCTCTGTTCGAGGACTGTTTTGCAGTCCCGATCAGGAGACAAGCCCAGATTCGAAGCCCCAACAGCACTCGAGTCGGAGAATGAATTTCCGCGGCAACAAGATATATGTAAAAGCATGAAAAGTTTCTGAGAACTTCTGCATCTACTATACCCATGAATGGTGATCATAAGTTTAGTGATTATCCGCAAAATATGCAATAGTACACACGGAATATTTCGAGATGCAGCTAAATCAGTATTGTAAAGAAGAAATATCACAAGATTCTGAGTCTAACAAAAATAAAAGGTGAAAAGAAACATACTTGGCACCAAGGCAATCCATAGTACAAATAAACGGCACATCGTCATCTCCTAATCCAGCAATTACGGGCTGGCAAAAGTATGGTCCAAACCTACAAGAACATCAAAATCTTTGCGTCACGTTATCTAGCTAAAATTCAAGTACAGTAAAGGGAAAAAAAAAACCAAAATAAGAGCCATTACTTACTGAAATAATTATATAAACAATCCATTGCAAGAAAACAAAGAAAGAAGGAAAAAGTGCTTGCATACAAATAATATCATTGGAGCAACATTTTACAAATAACCGAATAGTTTCCTTACAAATTTCCAAATGAATTAAAATTGCGAGCTAGAAGTTGGTTAGAACGAAAGCTGAAACCTTTTTTCGTAAAGAAGCGCGGAGACGAGGCTGGCGAAGGTCTCAGGCTTCATATCCCTCTCCTCTCGCAGCTGATAGAGCTTGTGGCGGAAGACAAGCCGCTGATACCTGCAACCTCGAAACAAGAGGAAGAAGAACTCAAATCAAATCTTCGAATCAACTCAAACAACACAGAGAGAAGAAGGGGATGAGGGCTAGGGTTCCGCTCACAGGGTTTGGGCGTCGGTGGCGAGGCCGGAGAGGCCGATATAGAGCTTGTCGTGGACCTTGAAGATCCTCTGGAAGTCGGTGGCGAGCGTCTGGAGTTGAACGCCGAGGCGCCGGTCGCTCGCGATCGCGAAACAGTTCTTGCCCACCATTGCCACAAGGGCGCTTCCATTGTACTCGAAGATCTATGCAAAGAAAAATTAAAGAAAGAAATGAAGGACAAATCGCCCTAGATTTGATTTGATCCGCGAAAAGGACTTCAATTGGGTTTCTCGAAGAAAGACATACCGACATCGGCGCGAGAGAAAGAAGAAGCCGGCGATGTACGTGCGGCGATGGAGGACACTCTTTTGCCGCTTGGTGGTGTCTTTTGGGGGAGAGCGACGAAGAGTTATACCACGTTAGACCGGGCTGGGCCGGGCCGGTCCAGGTCGCGTGTCAATGGACCGAACCGGCAAAAGTTCTAAGTCTAACGCGATCGGAACGAATTCCCATCTCCACTTTATTTACTCCTTGATTTCGATTAACATTTTATATTGTATATAAACTTATTTACATTGTGCGCAATATAGAAATAAAATATAAAATATTATATATAATCTGATGGGGCCAGTTGACCCCATGGGCAATAAAGGCAATAATTTTTGGATGACATCTTCTCAAGAGAGCAATTTTCAGACGATTTTCTTAGACGGCCGCGGCGGCCTTACTGGACGCTTAATTCTTAGGCGGCCTCACTATTCTACTCGATTTTCTTTTCAAAGGGCATGATGGGCATTAAGCATTTCATCCACGATATTGCTCCTAGTTGCAACAAAATATCTCGTTGAAGAAAGAGAACAAAAAAAAAAAGGCCACGTCACGTACGGGTTCTCTGAAAGGCCACCTTTAGTCATTAATGGCCAACAGTCAAATCAAAAGGCTAGAGCATTTAATGGTGCAGAATTACGTTGGCCATCAATTAATGGTGCAAAATGACGTTGGCTAGCATTTATTGGAATGGAGCGCCACGTAGGCAAAGAGAGGAAAAAGTCCAAGTCGGCCCCGCCCCGGCACTCCCGCTCGGCCATGGAAATCTTGCCGTGGCACTCACGCTCGATAGCTTTGCCGGCACTTTCGCTTGGCCAGCTTCGCCCCGGCACTCCCGTTTGGTTTCACAACCATATTATGTCTTTCACATCAAAGCATTTATGGCCTCGTAAAGGCCACATCCCACCACGTGCTGGCTTTAAGGCATTTATTGCCTTATTCTCTCTCGCATTTATGGCTGCCACGTAGGCCAACATCTAATGGAGTGGAGCGTCACGGACGCGAAGGAAGGGAGAGGTCCAAGTCGGCCTCATCCCGACCTCTTCTAAGTCGTTCCCGCCTCGGCACATTTAGTGGCCTCTTCCAAGTCGGCCCCGCCTCGGCCTCTCTTCCAAGTCGGCCCGCCTCATTTAAGTCAGCCCGGCCTCGGCATCGTCCGGCATCCTCAGATCGGCCCCGCCTAATTTAAGTCGGCCCTCTCATTCAAGTCGGCCCCGCCTCATTTAAGTCGGCCCTGCCTCGGCATCGTCCCATCCCGGCCTCCTCCAAATCGGCCCCGCCTAATTTAAGTCGGCCCTCTCATTCAAGTCGGCCCCGCCTCATTTAAGTGGGTCCGGCCTCGGCATCGTCCCATCCCGGCCTCCTCCAAATCGGCCCCGCCTCATTTAAGTCGGCCTTCTCATTCAAGTCGGCCCTCTCATTCAAGTCAGCCCCGCCTCATTTAAGTCGGCCCGGGGCATCGTCCCAGCCTCCTCCAAATCGGCCATGCCTCATTTAAGTCGGCCTTCTCATTCAAGTCGGTCCCGCCTCATTTAAGTCGGCCCGGCCTCCCGTCCCGGCCTACTCCAAATCGGCCCTGCCTCATTTAAGTCAGTCCTCTCATTCAAGTCGGCCCCGCCTCGGCATCGTCCCGGCCTCTTCCAAGTCGGCCCCGCCTCATTTAAGTCGGCCCTGCCTCATTCAAGTGGGCCCGCCTCGGCACTCTGGCTCGGCTTCTACAGCCGCGTTATGTCTTTCGCACAAAGGCATTTATGGCCTCATAAAGGTCACGTGCTTGGCCACCTCGGCCCCGGCCATGAACAATATCATGCAAGCACTCTATAATCAACACTTTATAAGGGACAGCTGGCTTCAACTCAACTCTTCCATCTTAGACGGATGTGTGGCTCGTGATGGTGATGAGACTCCACCACCTTTTATCTCTATTCCCTGCAGCGGTCAAATCAAGTGGCCACCCACTCTGACGAAACTTGACCCACCAACCAGCTGCAGCCATCCACTTTGATGGGACTTAACCTGTAGCCCTGATATGCCAAAGGAGGGAGCAAGCCTGCCATCACCTTAAATGCTCTGACAAGTGGCAGAACCCTATGCCTCACAGACATCAGCTCTGACACTTCACCCATCAAAGTCATCATTACGAGGCCTCAACCACTCAAGTCAGAC
This sequence comes from Calamus simplicifolius, assembly GCA_900491605.1. NCBI lineage: Eukaryota > Viridiplantae > Streptophyta > Magnoliopsida > Arecales > Arecaceae > Calamus > Calamus simplicifolius. The sequence goes on along the minus strand of UESW01005091.1, from coordinate 60,785 downwards.
AAACTCTAAGCACCTATAAAATGGATAAAAGGGACCCCCGACCAGTAACTGAACACAACTCAACAAACCGATAACTCAACGCACTCATAACACTCCAAAACGCTATTCTTACTCACAGAGAGCTCTTCTCCGAGCCTCTCTCTCTTTCTCTTTCGAGCTTCCTCAAGCTCACGACTGTTGCCCAGAGACTGACTTGAGCGTCGGAGGATCCCCGCCGGAATCTCGGGCCCCCAGGACTTTTTGCAGGCTCCCAGACGCGAGAAGCTCGCCGGAAGATCCCGGGCTCGCTGGAGAAGGCGACCGGACACTCGCAGATGTTCAAGAGGGGTGATCTGGCAGCATCAGATTGGCGCGCCAGGTAGGGGGAGAAAGCAGAGTTCTATGACACAAAGCTACAAGCTCTCACTCCCTCTACGACAACAATGGTGGATAAAAATATGGTGATGACAAAGACCCATGGAGCTTCCGCCAGTAACACTGGGGGGCACCCTCAATGAGCTGACCGGCAAGAGGCCGGCTCTCTGCCCATCGTCACCACTATCTTGGGCCATTCAGGCAGAGCATCGTGCCACCCTTACTCTGCAAGTCCAAACATCAATGGTAGCTGCCCAAAAGCTACGGGAGCGATATTTCGTGGCCTCACAACAACAAACAAGAGCCCATGCTGCTCCATTAGTTGTTACTCAAGCCATCCACCATCCATCCGGTGAGAGATCTCCCCAGCGAGAGAATCACCACTGTCATATTTCTCTGGAGCTCAGTGGCATCAGAGCAACCTCAAACTCAAGCTCATCGGCAATTTAAGGCTCATGCTCGTTAGCCAGTAAGAGCGTCAGTACTTGCCACCCAAATCCTAACTCCTAGTCACCTCAAGTATTTATGCATTTTAATTCCTGATGGTGATAAGTGGAGGCGTGCTAATGCTATTAATGTAAGGTGGGAAATAAAGACAAGAGCTTTGACTATGACTCCACCCTTTCCCTCTCTCCCCCTTTCTCTTCCTCTTTGCTGCACCCAGAGCCAATCCGAGCCCAAGACCTCCTGCGGATTCCATTCCAGTTGCCCTTGGATTTCAACGCCCCCCACCTTCAATCAACATAGTTTCTTGGGGGCAGGTCATCAACTCAGCAGAAGGAGACCAATTTCTTTAAAGAAAAACTCTCAAGCCTGTAACGACGTCGACACCGAACAGACACAAAGGCAAACAGCTACGAAAAAGCTAAGTATACTACACTTTGAGAAAAAAGTTTCTTTTCATTAGTGTCTGAATGCATTACAGGAAACCCGACAAAATTAACCTCTCAAAAAAGGCTCTCAATGGTCCTGCGATCATAAGGTCACCCCCGGGCCGATCGTGAAACCCCGCGGCGGTTCAAGACCTATGGTTCAGCGACCTTGAGTCACCTCCCGGACCAGCACACAAGCACTTAAGGCGGTTCCGGAGGAGCTCAGCGGCATCGTAGCTAATGGATACCACTCGGCCTGGCTAGCATATGCCCCCGAGTCGGTTCAAGTCCCTAACAGCCCGTACCCGCTCGAGTCACCTCCCAGACCAGCACACAAACACCCAAGGCGGTTCCGAATGAGCTCGACATCATCGCGACTAACGGGACACCACTCGGTCTGGCTAGCATATGCCCCCGAGTCGGTTCAAGTCCCTAACAGCCCGTACCCGCTCGAGTCACCTCCTGAACCAGCATATAAACACTCGAGGCAATTTTATTTTAGCCCCTGTGGCTCTATTTCTGCTTCGACAATTTTATCTCAGCCTCATTGGCTTTATCTCTGCCTCAGCGGCATCATTGCAGCCTCAATGGCTTTATCTCTACCTCAACGGCATTATTGCAGCCTCAACGGCTTTATCTCTACCTCAGCAACGTCATCTCTACCTCAGCGGCATCATTGCAGCCTCTACGGCTCTATTTCTGCTTCAACAATTTTATCTTTGCCTCAGCGGCACCATTGCAGCCTCTACGGCTCTATTTCTGCTTCAGCAATTTTATCTTAGCCTCAGCGGCATCATTGCAGCTCCACGGCTCTATTTCTGCTTCGGCAATTTTATCTTAGCCTTAGCGGCATTATTGCAGCCTCAACGGCTTTATCTCAGCCTCAGCGGCATCATTGCAGCCTCCACGGCTCTATTTCTGCTTTGGCAATTTTATCTCAGCATCAGCATCATTATCGCAACCTCCATGGCTCTATTTCTGCTTCGGCAATTTTATCTCTGCCTCAGCTGCATATTGCGCCTCAATGACTTTATCTTTGCCTCAGTGGCTGATTGACGAGCATACCCCCAGAAATTGGTGTACGCTGCTTTGAGTGGCGGCATAAGGTAATTAATTTACCTTCAAAATTTCTTAAAGTTCTACACTCCTTTTGCGCAGCACACAAGCTCAAGGAGTATGGTGGGAATTTGATGGGGCCAGTTGACCCCATGGACAATAAAGGCAACAATTTTTGGATGGCATCCTCTCAAGATAGCAATTTCAAGACGATTTTCTTAGGCGCCGCAGCGGCCTTCCTGGACGCTTAATTCCTAAGCGGCCTTACTATTTACTCGGTTTTCTTTTCAAAGGGCACGATGGGCATTAAGCATTTCATCACTGCTCGTCGTAATGAAGAAAGAGAAAAAAAAAAAAAAAAGGGCCGGGGTTCTCCGAAAAGCCACCTTTAGTCATTAATGGCTTTTAGTTGGCCAGTAGTCAAATCAAAAGGCTAGAGCATTAATGGTGCAGAATGGTTGGCCAAATTTAATGGCATAGAAACAATCATAATGACTTGGCCAGCATTTATTGGAATAGAGCGCCACGTAGGCAAAGAGAGGAACGGAAATCTTGCGCGGCGGCCAGCTTCGCCCCGCTCCAGCTCGGCCAACTTTGCCTTGACACTCCCGTTCGGTTTCACAACCATATTATGTCTTTTACACCAAAGCATTTATGGCCTCATAAAGGCCACGTACATCCCACCATGTGTAAGGCATTTATTGCCTTATTCTCTCCCCGCATTTATGGCTGCCACATAGGCCAACATCTAATGGAGTGGAGCGTCACGGACTCGAAGGAAGGGAAGGTCCAAGTCGGCTCTTCCAAGTCTAGCCCCGCCTCCACATTTAGTGGCCTCTTCCAAGTCGGCCCCGGCCCTCTCTTTCAAGTCGGCCCCGCCTCATTTAAGTCAGCCCGGCCTCGGCATCGTCTCATCCCGACCTCCTCCAAATTGGCCCCGCCTCATTTAAGTCGGCCCTCTCATTCAAGTCGGCCCGGCCTCGGCATCGTCTCGTCCCGGCCTCCTCCAAATCGGCCCGGCCTCGGCATCGTCTCGTCCCGGCCTCCTCCAAATCGGCCCCACCTCATTCAAGTCGGCCCCGCCTCATTTAAGTCGGTCCGGCCTCAGCATTGTCCCGTCCCGGCCTCCTCCAAATTGGCCCTGCCTCATTTAAGTCGGCCCTCTCATTCAAGTTGGCCCCGCCTCGTTTAAGTCGGCCCGGCTTAGGCATCGTCCCGTCCCGGCCTCCTCTAAATCGGCCCCGCCTCATTTAAGTTGGCCCTTTCATTCAAGTCGGCCCCGCCTCATTTAAGTTGGTCCGGCCTCGGCATCGTCCCGTCCCGGCCTCCTCCAAATTGGCCCCGCCTCATTTAAGTCGGTTCTCTCATTCAAGTTGGCATAGTCCCGGCCTCTTCCAAGTCGGCCCCGCCTCATTTAAGTCGGCCCTCTCATTTAAGTCGGCCCCACCTCATTCAAGTGGGCCCCGCCTCGGCACTCTAGCTCAGCTTCTACAGCCGCGTTATGTCTTTCGCACAAAGGCATTTATGGCATCATAAAGGTCACATGCTTGGCCACCTCGGCCCCGGCCATGAACAGTGTCATGCAAGCACTCTATAATCAATACTTTACAAGGGACAGTTGGCTTCAACTCAACTCTTCCATCTTAGACGGATGTGTGGCTCGTGATGGTGATGAGACTCCACCACCTTTTATCTCTCTTCCCTGCAGCGGTCAAATCAAGTGGCCACCCACTCTGACGGAACTTGACCCACCAACCAGCTGTAGCCACCCACTTTCCTGCAGCCCTGACATGCCAAAGGAGGGAGCAAGCCCTGCCATCACCTTAAATGCTCTGACAAGTGGCAGAACCCCATGCCTCACAGACATCAGCTCTGACACTTCACCCATCAAAGTCATCATTACGAGGCCTCAACCACTCAAGTCAGACAAACTCTAAGCACCTATAAAATGGGTAAAAGGGACCCCCGACCAGTAACTGAACACAACTCAACAAACTGATAACTCAACGCACTCATAACACTCCAAAACACTCATTCTTACTCACAGAGAGCTCTTCTCCGAGCCTCTCTCTCTTTCTCTTTCGAGCTTCCTCAAGCTCACGGCTGTTGCCAGAGCACTAACTTGAGCGTCGGAGGGTTCCCGTCGGAATCTTCGGCCCCCGAGACTTTTTGCAGGCTTCCAGACGCGAGAAGCTCGGCGGATGATCCCGGGCTCGCTGGAGAAGGTGACCGGACGCTCGCGAACGTTCGAGAGGATGATCTCGCAGCATCACAATCTAAACATTAAATGCCAGTGAAACTGGAGGGTTCGCTGTTAAACTATCCAGTTCCCAGCACTGTATATTCTCTACTACATCATAACTGGATGGATATGGTGTCATATACCTAGCAATCCACGTTATCAACGATTTAAATCATTGGACAAGATATTGAGGTGGGTCATACAGTGACAAAGTTGGTAACCAATTTGATGTAGACCATCATGGAGAGCCACAGCAAGCACCAGGGTTTGTGAGTCTGTTTGGCAAACACATTGAGCTGGTCCCATGAGTAAAAGTTAAGCCACTTCCCTGTTCCCTCTCCAGAACTTGGGCTAATTCCATACAGAATTAAAACATGAATTGCCATCCTCGTAAATTTCATAAACCAAGATACCGATATTAGATGAGATGATTAGAGATTTAACTACAATATCCCCCACAATTTGGAACAACCTCCAACGATAGATTATTATTATTATTATTTTTAAATCTAATTTGCATAGAAGTCCTCGCACGCCAGTTATGTGACAATAACCCAAGACTCGTTGGCTGACAGAATTTTCAAACATCAAATTCCCTTTCACAAATATTGATTATGACTGAATGATTAAGTCAATAAAGAAATTTTCAAGTCCATTCAAGATAGGTCTCAGGTAAGGAAAGACCATATCTTGTTCGGGATCAAACTTATGTATGCAAAATTGAACCTCGCTCTATACAAAATGAAGGTTCCGGAATTTTTGGAAAAAGATGATACAGACCCATTTAGACCTGAAGATTTCATGCCACACAATTCAAAGCCGCGTCTTTAATCTCTCCAAGAAAAAATTCCACCACAAGGTTATCAAGCTTAACTAAATTACCTCCATAGAGTAGATTCTGGTTGATAGGAAGCTTAAGAAAAAAACAAATTCTTGAAAAAGAAAAGTGTTCTTTATTCCTTTCTCTCATAGTGTCTATATGGGGCCACTTGATGAAAAAAATTCTGAATTCTTATACCTTTCCTTTAGCGACGTGAACTTTGATCTCTGCTTCCATTACAGCTCAAGAAGGCACGGATCCTATTAACCATTTATTTCGAGAACTTCAGCATCTAATGCTTGGTGTGTGAAGACATCACCACAAGCAGATTTTGCCTTACCTCTGGCTATCCTTTTCTGTTGCCAATATCAATTGAAACTTACAAAAGAAGCTCTGATTCCTCCTTTTTCGACCATCCAACATTAATATTCAAGATAATTAATTGACATGATATTCTGCAGGCAGAAAATCTTATGCTGGAGGGAGGAGAAAACAAAGAGGTTATACTGAAGCACCCATCTGAAGGGATTTTGTGGAGTTATGCATCGCATTTATCTTTGTTTTCTTAGCTTTTCACTTCTATTTGATGTTGCAGTATCTTCTTATTGAAGGATTGCCTGCTTTTACTAAGGTTACTACAGATCTTTTTTTTTTTTTTTTTCATTCCCTCCTTTGATTCTTTTTTTTTTGTTTTAATTTTTATAAGCTATACTGTAATTCAAGTTGCTACTGTTCAAAGTCTTTCAGGAACCGGATCACTCCATTTGGCTGCAGCATTCACACAAAGATATTTTCCTGGTACAAATGTTTTATATCATCTCCAGCATGGGTTATGCCAGTTCATTGCCTGGCATCTATTGGCCAGCTGTGCTCTAATATCTCTTTGCTGACATGCTGGGTCAGATTCTTTTTCTTTTTCCCTGAAAAAAATGGTAACAGGTAATCACAAGAAAATTTTCAACGATGCCAGGGTTCCTTGATCTGAATATCAGTCGGTGATAATCCGAGAACTGTTGGGTTGGATTTTAATGGAATGCTAGCATGGTAGGCTTTGCTTTGGAGTCAACCGAACACCGACAATGATGCCGCAGAGAAAGTTTACATCTTGTCTTCTGCCATGTTTCTTGTTACTGATAGAAATTGTTCTTTTCAGATGCAACTTTCACATTGTCCTTTAAATTCTATGATTGGAATACCTCAAAATCATATTTTGTCAAGTTTTGGGAACCTGTAAATGTTTCAAGTTTCTGCTGGTTCTCAATTTGTAGCCTTCGACTTACATCTGCACCATCCAGTTTCTAGTAAGAGGTCAGAAGAGGTTTGAATTGATGTGAAGCAGTCCGATAAGATTATTTTTAAAAAAAAAAATTTAATTGATTACTTTTTCAAGAAAAAAATCGTTATGTTTGGTGATTTCATTGATTTGTAAAACTGAATTTATGATCTGAAGAAGTAAAATTCTTACTTCTAAAAAGATGAAACAACTATGTCTCTTAATATTCTGCATCCAGTTTATTTAATTATTGATATGCTTTTTTAGGCTGCACCAGATGGATCTTTGTTCTGTCACATGGCTGTGCTCACAACCCAACTGCAACCAATCCAATTCCTGAACAGTGGAAGAAAATTGCCGATGACATTCAGGACAAGAACCATGTCCATTTCTTTGATGTCGAATACCAGGTAAAGCATCTTCTACATAAATATTGTTTGTATTGTAAAATTTGTGGCAGACCATGACATGCTGTAGGTTTTGCTAGTGGAAGCCACATACTTTGTTAGCTTGTTTGTAAAACTGGTTTGGAGCTTCTTGTTTTTCAGTACTACAGGGTCGTCCTCTGCTGTCGTTCCCCTGAGCTCATCTCCTTCTTCTCGGAAGACTGATCCTGTGGTTAAAGAGACTGCGTGCCGGTCTAATTCCAAGGTGATGGATGCGGGTGCTGACTTGCCTATGCCAGATGTGGCGGATCCCTGAAGTCCATGGTTCAGGTGCCAATGCAGCTTGACTCTGCTGGCCCCTTAAGCTCATCTCTGATGCCTAAGGTTGCAGCGTGCCGGAATGGGGATGGCATGCCGGATGGAATGGTAGAGGGTGCTCAGGCTTCAGAGTTAGACTTAGTCACTGTTCCTGTGTCCTCTGTGATCATAGGGACTAATGTCTCTAATCCTTTTGGGTTTGGGGGTCCGAGCTTGGGGACCTCTCACTCTCTGGTCCGTGGTGATGGTTTATCTGGCCCAGGGAAGCGGGTTCGGCCTGTTGAGCCTCTGTTGCAGCGGATTTCCTCCAAAGCTTTCAAAGGGAAAGGCCTAGCCAGGGGGAATGATAAAGAGAATGGATCTTTTACCTTCTCCGCATCGCCCGACTCTCCTAGGAATTCGGAGGGCCTAAGCGGATGAAGATTGCAGAAGGCCCGCCGCAGAGATAGTCTGGTATCAGAGACTGCTTGTGTGTTACCCTTGTCGGTTCCGCTGGATGGTCAGAACCACGAGGAGGCGGTTGCCCTTCTCAAGGAAGTCATATAGAAAGATGATGTAGCATAGCCTATGGATTCAGTCCGAGTGGATGAGTGTAGTGGTCAGGGTCCTGTGGGTCCCCTGTTGCTTCAGGATCACCTAGCTGAGCAGGTGAGGGGGGTACTGATGACCTCCCTCCCCCTTTCAATTCTAAATGAAGATTCTAGCTTGGAATGTACGAGGAGCCCTGAAACCCTCGTTCCGATCCTCCTTTGGGAGGCTTCAGCAGTTACATGCCTTTGACATCTGTATCCTGATGGAAACTCGTCTTTCTAGGGATAGTCTGGATCGGCTTCGGAGACAAATCTCTAGGCTGTAGGACTCTTATGCCATGGAGTCAGTTGGTCTCTCAGGAGGTATTTTGGTGTTATGGAGACCGGATAAAGTTAGAGTGGATGCCTTCCACGGTTGTGGCCAGCAGGTGGTTCTGGTTGTTTCGGAAGGGACCTCTGCTCCTTGGCTTCTCTCAGGAGTTTACGCTAGCACCGATTTTAGAGCTCGTCATGTGCTTTGGGATGAGATCCTTTCCCTTCTTGGCCAGGGGTTTCCTTCCCTCCTCGTTGGTGATTTCAATTGTATTTTGGGGGCCTCGGAGAAGAGAGGGGGCAGACAGGTTGTTAGTTCTCTGGATATCGTTGAGTTCAGGGACTTTATCTCCTCGGCGGGTCTTTTGGATTTGGGGTTTGCTGGATCCCAGTTTATCTGGTGCAATAACCGCCAGGGTTCTGCTAGAGTTTGGGAAAGGCTGGATAGGGCTTTGGCGTCTGCCAACTGGTTGCAAGCTCTTTCCTTCTACTACTGTCACTCATTTGTCCAGGATTGGTTCGGATCATTGTCCCATCCTTATTTCTACTGATGTGACCCTACAATGGTCTAGACAGTTTAAATTTGAGAAATTCTGGACTTTTTATTCCTCTGCTAGGCATATCATTTCTCAGGTTTGGCGGTTGCCGGTTAGGGGGAGTGCCACTTACAGACTTTCTAACGACTGCTTCTGGCAAGGCGTAGGCTCTCTAGCTGGTACAGGAGGGAGGTTGGGGACATTATGAGGCAAGTGGAACAGGCGGAGTCTATTATTTCTTCTCTGCAAATCAAGGAGGATCAGGAGGGGTTTCTTCTTGACTCGGAGCTGTCCACCTCAGATCTACTTTGGCCATTCACCATTCTCTTATGTTGTAGGAGACCTATTGGCAGCAAAGGTCTCGCATTCAGTGGATTAAAGAGGGGGATCCCAATATGAGGTTCTTTCATCAGGCTACTTTACGTCGGCGGTCGGCTAATCATATTAGGCGTTTAGTTGATGATGAGGGTCACTTGAGATAGACCCTCAGGGGATCAGGGATATACTTTTTAGCTTCTTCCAGTCCAGGTGGACCGATTTGTCGGGCGATGGGATCCATGTTCCTCCTGTTCTATCTTCCTACAAAGTCTCTGATGTGGAGAATGATACTTTAATCAGGCCTTTCTCTACGGAAGATATCCGCCTTGCTTTATGGGACCTTGGGCCTGATAAGGCCCCTGATCCTGATGGGTTCCCTCCTGTATTTTTCATCATTATTGGGATATAGTTGGTCCAGAAGTCGTCCTGGCTATTCAGACTGTGTTTCAGTCTAATCATATGCCTTCTGATTGGAAGCAGACTCTTGTTACCTTGGTGCCCAAACGTCCTGACGCTTCCTCTCCCCAGCATTTCAGGCCAATCAGTATGTGCTCTACATTATATAAGATTTGTGCTCGGCTTTTGGTTGATCGGATGGCTTCGGTGATCCCTCGTCTCATCTCTCAGGAGCAGGGTGCTTTTCTTAGGGGGTGCAGTATCACTGATAATGCCTTGTTGGCTCAGGAGTTTATACATGACCTTCAGAGAGCTCCTAGAAGTCAGTGCCTCATGGCTATTAAGCTCGATATGGAGAGAGCCTATGACAGACTGGGATGGGATTTTCTGCATCGTACGCTTCAGGAGTTTGGTTTCCATGAGGTGTTTGCTGATTGGGTGATGGAGTATATTCAGAGGCCGTCCTTCTCTCTCCTTATAAATGAGGGTCAGACGGAGTTCTTTCACTCTGAGGTTGGGCTGACAGGGATGTCCTCTTTCACCATTTTTGTTATTCTATCTGTTGATGTCTTATCTTGGGATCTTTCTATGGCTACACGGTCATCGATGATCATTCCTTATTCTGCTGGCCCCCTTGGCCCCTCGTTGTCCCATTTACTGTTCGCTGATGACTGTCTTCTACTGGGGAAGGCTTCTATCGGTAATGCCACTACTTTTGCAACCATTCTTCATTCCTATTGTCATGCTTTGGGTCAGAGAGTTAATCTTAGTAAATCTTCGATATGCTTTAGCCCGAGGATGTCCCCTACTCTGAAGAGGTCTATCTCTTGCTTGATGGGTATTCCTGCTCAGTCTGATCGGTTGTCCTATTTGGGAATTCCGATTACCGAAAGATGGCCACGGTGTTCGGATTTCAGCTTTATTGTTAGGCGAATCCGTGATCGGTTGGATGGCTAGCAGGCTTCTGGACTTTCTATGTTGGCGAGGAATACACTTATTCGATCCGTGTTATCTTCGATGCCTAGCTATCTTTTAGCTAATACTGCTATTCCCCATACCTGTCTGCGGCAAATTGAGGGGGGCCGCGGTGTTCATCTTGTTGACTGGGATACTGTTTGTTTGCTGATGGCCGAGGGTGGTCTTGGGATTCAATCGCTGTCTGTTAGAAGACAGGCGTTGACTGCCAGGCATGCCTCTCGGTTCTTACTGGATCCTCAGTGTTTATGGAGTTCTTTCATGCGAGCCAAGTATGGTAGCTGGATCCCGTCCATCCCTATTCAGTCTAACCGGGGGCATTCCTTTTTCTGGAAAGAGGTCTGTCGTTATGCTCCAATTATATTGCACAATACCTCATGGATGATTGGTGATGGTACTTCGATGGACGTCACCCAGGACACATGGATTGCTGACCTTCCCTTGTCTTGATGGCCGACTTTTGTGTCTTCTGATATACCTGAGGATATGCAGGTCAGTGGTTTTATGTCTCTGGATCGCTCTGGATGGTCGTCCTCTCGGTTGTCCAGTTCTTTTGGGAATGAGCTCTGTCAGCGTATCCTCTCTATCCCTCTCCCATCCGGTACTAGTATTGATTCCAAGGTTTGGGGTAGATCTTGCTTGTCCTGTGCTCCCATGGGGGACCTCCTGTCTATTTTTAGACCGCACCCCAAGAATCGATGGAGTTGGATTGGGTTTGGCATCTCATTGTTCACCCTAGAGTTAGACTTTTCATCTGGAAAGTGGCTCGGGATATTCTTCCTACCTGCTCTCTTTTATTTGCAAGAGGGATGAGGATTCTGCCTACGTGCCCAGTATGTGGTATTGAGGAGGAGACGACAGATCATACTTTATTCTAATATCCTAGGGCTAGCCAGATTTGGCAGATGTCTGGTACATGTCCTTGGTTGTCAGATTCTGGCTCTTACCGCAACTCCTTTTTGAGGCTTTTGAAGCAAGGTAGAGGAAGGGGCACCAATCAGCGGGGTCCTTTATGGGCTTATACTGCTTATCAGATCTGGTAATCTTGGAATCGGATCTTGTTTTCGAATATGAGACTTTCCCCTGGTAGGGTGTTCAAGGCGGTTGTTTCCCTTTATTCTGAGTATATCTCCCATCATAGGATTCTTGATTCTGCAAATACTGGCCACTAGGTCTCCCCTGCTGCTACGGCAGTGAACCGGCATACGATTTACATTTTCTGGGAGCTCCCACCTCTAGAATTTATTAAAATCAACTTTGACGGGAGTGTCCGTGGTAGAAGTGTCGGATCAGCTTTTGTTATTCATGATGCGGATGGCATGATGCTAACGTCGGGAGGGCTTGGTTTGCTTGATGTTACGGTGCCTCTGGCCGAACTGTATGCGGCATGGGCAGGCATTTCCTATGCTGTTTAGATCTGGGTGCCCGTAGTCTTATTATCGAAGGCGATTCTATCATTGTTATTCGCTGAATCCGGCGGGAGACCAGTTCTCTTATGCCCACTATTTCTTTACTGTCCGACATCCGCTCTATGGTTTTGGAAGCTCCTAATACTCAGTTTCGTCATGTCTATCGCGAACCTAATGCTATGGCTGATTGGGTTGCTGCCAGGGTAGCCTCTCATTTGGGTAGCTAGAGCTGGAAACAGGGCGACCCGTGCCCTTCGATCCTTTTTCAGTTATTATACTTTGATATATCAGGTATGACCCATCCTAGAGTGATGTAATTACCCGTCTGTACCAAAAAAAAAAAGACCTGGGGTTATATGCTGAAAGAATTGGAGCTATTGATGTTGTTTGTTCATCCTCAGATGCTGCATCAATGTACAGTTTATTTGAAATTGCATGACTTATGATGAGTTAGATTGCTCTGCATCTGGCTTATAATATACTTTGGTGGTTGGTTGATGTGATATTAAACCAATCTTCTTATGATCAGGGTGAGGAGCCAGCTGAAAAGGCCAGCCAGGCCAATGCATTCAAATCCTCATGTTCTTGGTGGTGGAAGCCAATGTTGTTGGAGATTCGGCTCTCTTCATTGAATGGAAAATATGGAATTAATGACTGGCATATTAGGAATGTAACGCGGAGTTCTTTGACTACGTACCTCTTGCAGAAAGATAAAAGTGGAAAAGACTGGCTTGAACAAAGCACAGGTAGACACGCTTCTTTGAACTGAAATTGGATATCTGAAGTACATTGTGAATATTTAATATATCTATTAGAGAGGTATTGTTTGTTTGTGTTTGGGCTGTAGAAATGTTTCATTTTGTAGTTCCATACCGTTTTCAGTTTGGAAATTCTCATGGCGCTGCGAAGCAAAATCTTGTGGCTTGTATTTTATCTCATATTCTATATTTCTATGCCTTGCCAGAGTGACCACATGACAAACAAATGGCGCATATACATGACTAAGGATATCTAGGGCCAGATTATGTGAATATCTTGCAAATGCCGTCATCGATTCGTTCCACAACTTCAGTTAGAATGACTTGGATGTTGAGTCACCGTATTCTGTATCCATGACAATGCTGCGACTCTCCGATCTTGTTCCTGCTGTTACCTTGAGTTAATGTATTCCAAAATTAGTTCATCCATTTGTAGCCATTTTGTAATGGGAATAAAAGCATGCATTTCCAAATAATTATTTAAAGCATTTTGTGATTGTATATAATTATTATTATTATTATTATAGTCTATGTCAACAAATGCCTTGTGCTGCTGCTACTACGACAACAATAAAACCTTAATTCCAAACTAGTTAAGATGGGCTATACGAATCCCTTTCTTCTATTTTACTCAGTTTTAAGTAATTTTTTTTTTTGTAAGATGCCGATGTTTTAAATTTATGAGTTTTATGTAATTTTTGTTTTACCTCTATTTAAATGTATCGAATTACTCTTTTATGCTAATACATCTTTAAACCTATATTGTAAATGTTCAAATCATCTAATTCATTCCTCTCAAATCGTTCTCAATTGATGCTACCTTCGCCTTTTTGCAAATACTTTATATTTTGATGAATTATAATGAAATGTTTATAAACTTTAATTGTTTACAATGTAAAATATGGATGTGGTTTTTATTAGAGAAGATCAACGATTATTAATGGCAGGTTTACGGATTTCATAAATTTTAATACTTGCTAAAAAAAGATAGGTGACTTCACATGTATAATGATGATCTGATCAAGTGGATGAATGGCTGAGATAATGTGGACAGAATGCCTAGAATAGGACTACTAAGACTGCATGTTGAAACACAAAGCGATAGATAGACACTTGCAAGTTGCAATGCAATCATGCTATTAATTATGTTATCAAAATACATCGGCCTTCAATATCTATGCACATGCGTGAACAGTTAGATATCAAGATATGCATGTGAACTGATGTGGAGCACATTGCTTCACCAATGCACGCATTGAGAGTTTCGGTTATATCGTAGAATTCTAAGATGAAATGATGATTGCTAAGATCTGCAGAAGCATCGATCAGAATGCATAGCTTCATTGACATCGATTGTTTTGATGTAGTTTCTTGGATTTAACTTTTGTCTATATGATGCAAGGACTTCTCGGGATGGCCATAGGCAATGTCCCAACTTGAGCCCTCTTTTTGAACATAAAAGCATGATAATGATAGATCAATGGGATGGAGTGTTGCAGTTTTCATTCTCTCAGAAGGGTTCTGCTGTTTCTGAATTCCTTATCAGTCTCAGCATAATGACGTCCGTCTTCTCGGATCTAATGAGTCTGCAAATGGTGCTGGTGCGAGGCAAGGACAGCCATGGCCAATGCAAATGCCGTTGCAGCGGTCATTGCCTATACGAAACTGCTGCTGTTAAAATCCTCCAGGCAACTGGGGGGTGCCTGGAGCACTGATACAACTGCGGTTTACAAAATCATGCTTATTCCATAGTGTGATAATTCCTCACACGATTGGCAGGTCTAATCACTCTACTGTAGCCCCCGAGGATGTAATCTAGATTTATGCCATGCAATCTAATCGCTTTGCTATGCTTGACTTCGCTCCATTTTGTGCTGTGATACCATCAGTGCAGTGGAGCCTCGTGCCCTCTGACCCTTTCTTTTTTTATTGAAAAAAATCTACCATCAATGGGTGTTTATGCAATGCTACCGGACCAAGGTTACTTCATTCTGTTTAGCAGAAAAGATATATGTATATTATGCCTAAACCTATCTTAAACCAAAGCTACCGTGCTGTTCGGTCAGAGATTAGAACCATCCAGTGTTATCTGACAGTACTTAAGCGCACAGATTCCATCATTCTCTCTTCCAAACCACAATAATGACATGAGATGTGTCAGAAAGTACCAAACAAATACTATTTCCAGTCCACTAATTTTTAATAGAATTTTGTCCACAACCAATATTGTTACATTTGACGCCAGATTCAATGTACTGAGGGATATTAGCTACAATCTTGCTAGTTTATTGTTAAATCATGTGGTTGAAAGAATGCCTTCTCATTTCTTGCCAGACAAACATGCACATAACAATTGGCCACTTGAGTCATGAGATACAACAACAGAAAACCACCAAAATAACTTAAAGCTTGGTACAACCTTAGGACATGCCTCAAAAAGGCACTGCAGAGTCAAGCCTCACACGGTTCAACCGAACTGTCCCAAGAATGTACTCAGGTAGCTCTTTATCTTCTTTTGCCTGCAATGGACACAGTTCATTATAATCATACATTGCAATACTTGCTAGAAAGCTTATATGGATCATTTCTACATGCATACAGGAAAAAAAAAAAAAAACAAAAAGGATCATCGCTTTCTGTTCAAGGCCTTGAGTTAATAGAGCAAGGCATAATTCGATACTACAACATCATGGCAAAGAATGCAACTCACATAATCCAATGAAAGTAGCAATAAATCTCATCAGCAAGACATTCAAGTCAATTCATAACCATATTAGGGAACACTCAAAAACATGTATCTAATCTTTTTGGCTGAATGCATTGCGCTTGCCCAAAAAAGTCCATGGATGATGCATACAAGCAAACTCCACCACAGCTCAACATGTAACATGTGTTCATACAAAAAGACCAAAGCCACTAGAGCGAACCTTACATACTAGAACCAACTGCAATAAGTAGACTTTCATTTTTCATGTTAGAAGAGGAAAATTATCATAAGCAATGAATTTTTGAGGAGCATGAAGCATCTCAGCAATTGCCTTGCATTATGATTAGGTCCCTCTCTCCATTGATGATACCTACTGACTACTGGAAAGGACTGATTGTGTTAAAGTCAATTTAAAAGAAAAAAGCCACAATGACCAGATGCTTGATATTTAAGGGGGTTAACATTATGAATTCAGATGCAAAACAAACATTATAGTTGTCCAAAGCAGATGAGAAGACTAGTGGGACAATGCATCAAAATGAACACCAGAGTAGAGACAATGTGAACCCAATTGTCCTTTTGGTTAACATTGTGTCCTGGATCCAGGATGAATGCAATTAATAGGTTAACAATACTGTGATGTAGAAGAATAGATTAAGTACAAGCTATGGTGAGATTATGCATGCAAAGTGAGAATAGCAATATAAAAATTACATAAATTTTGAATGACTAGATAAAAAGGCCTTTCTTTCTAAAGCTTGGGGAACAAATGAAGCAAACACAAACCACAGCACTATTTGACTTTCTGCAGATATGAGAATAGAACCAGGCAACTCCCAAATGATAGCATCCTAATGCTTGGAGAACAAATGAAGCAACCCATTCCACAGCATTATTTGCCAAATGAAGCAACCCATTCCACAGCATTATTTGCCTTTCTGTAGGTATGAATAGCTTCAAAATCCACCAGCGAGAAAACTATCCTCCAAATATACTGTAGTGGATGTCCCTCCTCTGGGGTTAAGCCAGCATTTAGTTCCCACCCAAAGATTGGCTTAAGGACTACCTACCAAAACAATTCTTGTAGCTCTAAGAGTGGAGGTCGCATATTATTTTGGAGTTAAGAGGATGTTTTCTAACAATTCCAAAGCAATCCAATCCACAGCACTATTTGACTTTCTGCAGATATGAGAATACAACCAGGCAACTCCCAAATGATAGCATCGTAATGCTTGGAGAACATATGAAGCAACCCATTCCACAGCATTATTTGCCTTTCTGTAGGTATGAATAGCTTCAAAATCCACCAGCGAGAAAACTATCCTCTAAATACACTGTAGTGGATGTCCCTCTGGGGTTAAGCCAGCATTCAGTTCCCACCCAAAGATTGGCTTAAGAGTCACCTACCAAAACAAATCTTGTAGCTCTAAGAGTGGAGGTGGCATATTATTTTGAAGTTAAGAGGATGTTTTCTAACAATTCCATTCTATTGGTCAGGATTTGGACATGAATGCCAATGTTGGATGCTTTGAGAAATATTAACAGTGTTTTTAGAAATAGAATTGTGTGTTTGGTTCTGTTTTATGCTTTTATTTTCATAAAAAACAGAAAACATTTATGAAAACGCATTTGATGAATGAAAATAAAAACAGTTTTCTGAAAACAACAATTCAACTCAACTCAACTCATCTAAGCCTTTTCCTAACTACATAGGGTTGGCTACATGAGTATGCTTCCTTTGCTCTATTCAGGACTAAGTCGACACTCAAATTACAATAGTTATATCTTTTTAATTATTTCTGAAAACACAACTCTAAAATAATAGAAAACTGAAACTAGTTTTATGATATTTTCAAATTTTTCCGAAAAAAAAGTAGAAAACAAAAGCTAGATAACTTGAAAATATAGGTGTTGATAGTATTCCTTTTAATTTTTTTACCTAACCTTTTAAAAGATATTGTTTATAATGAAAATAAAAAAAAAAATAACATTCATTTTCGCTTATCAAACGCATTTTTTAGAGATAAGAAAACAGATAATGAAAACTATTTTTAGAGAATGAAAATAGAAAATGAAAATGAAAAATGTTCTTGAAAACCAAGAGTAGCTTAAAGTATTTTCTGATGAGAAATTTGGGAAATGCCAATGATTGCTTTGTGATTGCCCCACTTATTCACTAAGAACGTATTCTTATTAGTTATTTGACTAAAGTTAAATATACTATGCAGTCATCGACCATCTTTCTAATTGTTCTTTAAATTTCCTAAAATCGCTCCATTTCAATCATCAGCC
This sequence comes from Calamus simplicifolius, assembly GCA_900491605.1. Classification (NCBI taxonomy): domain Eukaryota; kingdom Viridiplantae; phylum Streptophyta; class Magnoliopsida; order Arecales; family Arecaceae; genus Calamus; species Calamus simplicifolius. The sequence continues at coordinate 43,231 of UESW01005091.1, read as the reverse complement.
CACCTGTCACAACTGCATTCATTCCCTTTTGTTCACCATTTGAGTGGTTAGCATTTATTCTTAGTGAAGCATGAATGGTAAAATGAGATTCATTAACACCGGAAAACTACACAGTGCCACTAAGGTAGAGCATTACACAAAAATGTACACTACATTCATATATAGGCATGAAAATGTCAAGCCATATCTTTCAATATTCTAAGTTATTACCTTCTATCCCTTTCATAAGGTATGGATTAGATTACTCAGTTTTTGTATTTAATTTCAGGCTTAATTTGTTGATTGTTGAATTGGACATTGACTTGCATGAAGCTCTTATTCTGTTACTAGGCTGTTGGGTTGTGAAGTGGTTGAATACACACCAAGAGGAATAAGGGGATTGAGACAAAAGATACAGCTAAATATAGGAAGGAGTAGTGCATTCTCCAGATCAAGTATGGTTACCTTTCCATGAAATTCTTCTTCAATAAGAATACACAAAAATTATTGTATTCAGCAGCCCAAATTATTCCCTTTTACCTCACAATTTTACAAACATAAACTCACTTCCACAATCTTATTGTGCTTAAATTTAGAGTGGAAAACAAAGGCCAATTTGAATGCTACAATGCAAACAATATTTTAATATTTTTGCAAGCCACAACTTTGCTAAAGATAAAACTTAAACATTTCTTTGGAGTGAGAATACAAACAAGTTATAGGAAGAATATAACTTGTTAGCTATGAAAAGTTATACTTAATTTTTGCCATACATGGTACCAGCATTGGGTCGTTTAGTTCGATAAATGCATACTACACCAAACTAGTAGCGTACTGATCAGGTGGTGAACTGAGAAGCTCCCACCTACCTTTGCCACTGTACTAGGTCGAGCTGGCCAGTTCAATTCGGTATGGTTCAGTACATCGATGTTGGAGCAATATGGGTGGTTCAGGTAGTTCACCCCCCATATTGAACCGGTTTAGGACGATTCAGCCTAAACCGCCAGATTTGAAACTGTTATTTAATATTATCATTTATATTAAATCTTTAGTATTATCATTTAATTAATTATATTTTACTTCTATTTAAATCTACCTAAATGTGTGTGCTGCATAAAGATGTCCAAAATCCTCCCATTCCAAAAAGCCATGATTGCTCTTATAAGAGGTTTATACCATCATATTTCTTAGCATTCTTTTCTTGAAGAAGATAAAACCTTAAGTATTAAAATGCAAGCCAAGTTAAAAGAACACAAATTTTCCATAATCAGCCCCTTATGATCATCAGAATCATTATGTTTTTCTCCAGCTCCAAATTGTTATTGACTATTGTTTCTAGCATGTCAACAAAATTTTTACTAGGTCTTCAGATATTTGTTAATCTTCTGTTTACGGTAACAGTTTGATATCAAAAAGCAGAAAATACAAGTATTGCAAGCACTTCATTGAACGACCCATATGGTAGAGGGATAATGCTACAGTTGAATTAGAATAAACATTGCAATTTAGAAGCTAATAGAGAAACTTCTCTCAAGTAGTAACTTGGTTACAGACCTCAATCAGGATGGCAAGGTCAACAACAATGCTTGTGATGTATCCAAGAACCAAACTGATTATACTCCTTGCGACAGACGAGGAGCCAATTTCAACATCAATCTGCACAGGAAAAGTTAGTTTAGCATTCCTGAAAAGAATGACTGCAGAAGAGCTATACTAAATTCTGCAGAGATATATGATCATTTTGTGCCAATTAAAAGAATACCATGACCAAATGAAAAATCTTAGCCAACTATCCTTATACCATCTATATATAGTTTACCTAAATCCTTGTTCACAATTCCACAGTGAATTTCTAATCCAATCATAGTATGGTTGTATGTATCATGCATGTTGGTCTGTGCTAGTTTGTGCTAATCCATGCTACTGCATGCTAGTTGGAAAAGATGAACCTTGGAGAGGTCATGGATTCAAAAAATGCAAAAAACCTTTCAAAAAATGGGGTGAGGCTACGTACATCTGACTCTCACCAAAACCTGCAATGGCAAGAGCCTCATGCGTTGCGCAGCCCTTTTTTAATGCGTGTTACCTAGAGTGCACCATCACTAACTCAATTTTAATGCTATAATCAAGGTTTTAAATCCAATACCAGACCAATCTTCCTTCAGATTAGCATGTCATTGATTCATCCCATACCAATACAGTACAGGGTTACATACTGTATGATTTCAGTAGATAATTATTTTTAGTTAATAATTCATAGTAAGGATAGAGGTAGAGGTAGACCTAAACTAACATGAACAGAAATAATTAAAAAAGATATAACTATTTGTAATTTGAATGTCGACTTGGTCCTGAATATAGCAGAGTGGAGGAAGCAGATTCATGTAGCCGACCCCATGTAGTTGGGAAAAGGCTTAGATGAATTGAGTTGAGTAGTTATATATTTGAATGGATATGTGATATCAAAAAATCAAAGTGTTGATATTGATACCAACACTCACAAGTCAATGTGGATTCAGAAACTAATATTTACAAGTGGAAAATGGCAAATAGAGTATGTAGTTATTGTGAAAAAAAGGGCATAATGACCCACTTTATAAAATCGATCCCAAGTAATGTGTCTATTGCCCCCCTAGACATCTGGGTCTTGTTTGTAGATCAAACCATGAAAATTATACTAGCCTGAATACTTTCCCCATCCCTCCTAGTCATATGATGTCCAATAGTAACCCAGCTCTGGTTCCTAATATTATGTTGTACATAGACTTTGTAATCATAGAAGCCTAGCCATCCTGCTTAGGGTGGTAGGAGGTAGCATCTAGCCTAATCTTTGGCTATAACCATAACTATAGGCCGCATAATGTGCAATGACAAATCCCTTAAGATAAAATGAGTGGAAGAACAAATACAGATCATTCATAGATGGACCATACTATCCACTTTGATTATCTGGCGCACCAAAAGATCAACCTCCAGTAAAAAAATTACAGCTGTTCTCCATTATAGCTATTTGATGCACTAGTAGACCTTTCACTAATATCCACTTTTCCTCCAATTGATGTAATAGCTCTTGAATTTTGAAACCTGCTCCTCCACTCCTTTCATCCCTTGTCTAATATTTTTTTTAACTCAGCTCGTAATGTTCTAGGTGTGTATACAATTTTTCTGTCCCTAAATATAGCTTCTCGCAGCAAAATTTCCTCTCTCCATACCTATCCCTAAAACCTTGATCCAGTGTGCTCTGAGCTGCAGCACCCCTAGATCCTCTTCTTCTTTTTGATAGTCTCTCTCTATCATGTCTCAATTGTGTTTGAACCCCATAGTCTCCATCCCACAGCATGCACACCTTACCTTACCAGTGAATGGACTGAGCCCTTGAAAATAACCACCACCACCACCAAACTGACCACCCTCTCCTATAAAGTCTCTTGTCAGGTCTCACTTATGGTAGGTGAATATTCTCCTCTACTCATCTGTCCACATCGCACACCCCTACCTCCTTCACGGTGGTTGTCTAGTCATGGAGAATGCCGAAGCTTATTTAGCACAAGCTCATCTTAAGCCTCTTGTTCTATACAACCCATCAAAGCATTGGATCCTCCTTATCACGGACAAATTGATCTGCGACAAATCTTCTTGTCTACTCTCCTTGCCCTCATTCAAGTACCTCAATCTCAGTCTCAATCTCATCTTATAGCATCCGGACACTAAGTTTTGTAGCCTCTTGCTAGTCAAACAGTTTCACATCTTGTTGCAGACTGGGCAAAATGTCTCAAGTTCTACTTGCATCCATTGAATGAGTTTATAAAAGGATTCAAACTACAATCTTCCTCAAATTGGGTGCATTGGTGCCCCCACTAGACCCACCACTGTACAACCAGATAATCTAACTTGGAAAGATTAAATCCCTGTAAACACTAAAAAATAACCTATTAGAACAATTTTATAATAATACCTGGAGACATCCTAAAAATTGATTGGCCCACCCCCTATCCTCGAAAACTTCCACACCTTTTGTGGAACATTTTTTCCTAACCAAAAAGTATAGAATTATTATTAATGTCAATTAAATATTACCTCACCGATTACTTTGTTACCCCATTGATTGCTTCTACAACCAATAATGCTTGATCCTTCAACATCCGTTACACCACTTCCTTGACTATCTATAGTAGCTGTTCATCAAGTGCTGTGTTCTTAGTGCACTGGTACCTCAAATTCAAATAGGAGGTGACGTCTAATAAAGGACCATATTTATTTGCATTAAGATGGAAAAAAAAATCAGTTAAGTAACCACTAAGGATTAGGCTATGTTATTTGACCATGTTATGCTTGCTAGATGCAACTCCCTGCCCATCTGTATGTCCCATTTATCCTCCATGATGCACGAGGTGTAACCTTCCTCTTAGACGCTGCATCGATAATTTGTTGCTTGTCATCCCAGATCTTAGGGTAAAGAAAGCCCATTTGTGGCCTAAAGCTCTAACTCAGAAAATTCCCTCAATTCTTTGGCTCTCGAAAGACACAATATTTCAACCTCATCCACTACTAAGTAAAACAATCTAAGATCCATTTTCTTCTCAACAAGGTTCTTCACGGCTCTATAGATCATGGCAAACTATGTCACAATTAGCCTTAATAGCTCCCCGCCTAGATGGTGATTCATCAGTGCAAGTACCTATGTATAATTATACATGTACATCGATATGACTTGCCTTATCTCCATAACTTAGTTCACTTGTGGCATGTTGCCAATGTATTTCAGTATCAAATCAATACAATGGGCAACACAAGCATCCAATAAATATATGAGGCATCTCAACCATCAGATCCTTGCCTTTCTAACAAATTCTCAATTTTATCAATTATGATCCAAAATATGAATATTTTATATGGTAATAAGATGCATAATCATTGTCTTAAAAAATATCTTATTAAGTATGAATGCATATTCCACATTTTTAGATTAATCTTATTTTTCATCTTTCACAACTTTTCATTTAAAAATAATTTTAACTCATATAAATTTAGTCAAGGAACAAAATGGATAACTAGTTTAAAATTCTTCTTACTAATTATTGACGCATGTTCCATGTTATTAACATTTAATTAGATTATTTATGATTTTTAGGAAAACCTTATTTAGAAATAGCTTAAAAATCACCTAAAATATGTTAATCAACAAAATAAAAGATAGCTATTTTGTTGCTTTTAATCAAATATATGTTCCGTTTATTTACATTTAATCATTTTTTCCATTTTAAATATTTTTCCCTTTATAAATAGTTTAAAACACAAAATTGTTAATTAATGAAATGCATGACAAATTACATTTATAAAAATATTTCTGTTACATTTTAAGTTTTGTTCAATTCTATTTTTTAATTATTTTCTAAAAAATCAAATTTATAAATATTTCAAAAATTAGATTCCTTTGAAGGCTTTTGTAAGCACACCCAATAGGTACTACATATATTTCTCAATGGTTGATTACAGGCCATTTTGATGGGATAATTTGAAATTAATTATAATTTCAAGCTTAGGCTTTGGGTTCCCAATTATTAGATTTGAGCTAAAATTGTAGCATGTGCATACAATTATGCATACTATAATTTTTCATTCCAAATTTCATTTATTTATATATCATTATGTTGAAATTTATAACATTACGTGATGTTGTCCACCTTATGACATATCCAAACTTCAAGTCAAACCAATTTTGGTACAAATTTCTTAATTTTTTAATGTCTTACTCATTTTTAGTCATCAAAATAAGTGGGGTGGAAAAAAGGCTTATGAGATCCAGATGGGTCTGACGTGATCCCAACAAGGAAATCCCATCTCACCCTCCACTCTTAAACTAGATCATCCTCCTGCCCCCCCTCTCTCTCCTTTTCTCACTCTAGCTATCTAGTCAAAAGAGAGGCTAATGCAGGCAGGATCTTGGGCTCTGACACCATTTTTTCTTATATATTATTCTTTCTTTTCTAGGCTGCATCAGAGGCAAAGGCTCTCATAAGGTGTCCTCAAATAAGGGGTAGCCACAACACATGGCCCCCTCACCTTACACACTTCTTTTTTTTCACTTACCCATTGCTTGGGATGGCTTTCATATGGTCAAACCAAGCTCAACATTGGTTGATACCTGTTTTGATTAGGTGCATGTCCAATGCATCATGTTGACCATACCAGACTCAATACTGATTAATGATAGGCATATCATCCCATTATGGCTTGGATACTTTGATTTCTCCTATTATGGCAACCTAGGTACCGTGGTACTAATTTCATGCCAAAATAGTACAATACTGATGGTTTCATCCCATTTTAGTGGTATTTCATACCGGGGCTATAAGCCTTGTCATAGGCCAGACATACCATTGGTGTAATACATGCTATAGTGCAGGTACGATGCCATAGGATGCCAACCTGTGATCTGCACTAGCATAACCCATGTACTTCAATTCTTGTTTTGACTGCTAAAAATACCAATAAGCTTGCCATATGTATTATTCATCTAGTGATAATGAATGCTCACCAATTAGTATTGTCTGAATTTGAGAAAAATGAGAAGGATCATACACCAACCTTCAACATCACTAATAAGAGGTGGAAGGAACATGTAAGTCACCCTTGCCATTGAATGTATCCTTCACTCTTAATTATGATGTTGAATGCGAGAAATCTAGATGAGGAAATTCAGCAAGGTCCCACATGTATTTTATAACATGTCCATATAAAGCATAATTAGGAAAAATGATGGATCAAATGCTATACTGTATATGCATTGGGAAAAAAAATGTAGCAGGGATAATTGCTGATTATCAAAAGGGCAGCAAAGATGCCTGGTAAGTTATTTAAGTTTTGCAAAACTGCTTATATGGTTAATTAGATGCATTATCATCACCATTACATCAAAATTTTGCATTCTTATGGTGCTAGAGGAACATAGCGCTGGACTCACATGTAGAAATCAGAATGTGCATGCAGTCAGAGTATGTTTAAATTTTTAACATATAGGTGGTAGAGTTTTGCTTGTTATTGATATTTAAGGAGTAAAATGTTCAGTATTAACATAAAATCTGTCTGTAGATCCAATATGAAGAAAATATTGAACAGTCATATTTTTAAGTCAATATAATTAGAAAATTCACAAGAAATTTAAAGCAAGAACAGACAAGCTTGAAGTTTGGGTCAAGATGAGTTGAGTTGGCATAATGACTATCCAATTCAGCATCCTATCTTGGATGAAGAAGATAATGATTTAGGGGTGATTAATCAAAGGGTTGCAATAGGTTGGGTTTGGGTAAATCCATTTAAAAAGTTATCATTAGAAAGCTTAAACCTGACCAACCATAAGTGGAAATTGCTCCACCCAGAGCAGCCATAAGTTGACTCTCAAAAGTCAAGACCCAATCAAACCTGATTAAGCCAACCTGATCTATTCTAATCCAATTATGATTTTGACTAACTATATACTACAGCTATAGACTTGACATAAAAATAAATAAACAAACTTATGCACCAGGCTATATTCTACAGAACATCAAAAAAGTCTACTAGAAGCACAAATATCAAATAGAGGTATGATTAGCTTATCAAATCAGGATTATTACCTCTAAAAAATTATTCTGGCGGAGGTATTTGCATGTCACTGCTTTCCCCAAAAGGCAAGCTTTAGTTCCAACTGCTCGCTTGACCATCCAATAGCCCTAAGTTTTCATCAAGTCAAATCAATTGAAGCCTCCATACAAATAACAGGATGTAAGACACAAGCATATAGGCTTTCTAATTAACAATGCAGACCTCTACAATACTTGGTATTAGTTTGAATCTTGCATCTCGAAACATGTCAGTTCCATCAACAAATCTACCCAACAAAGATTCCTTGTTCACAGGCCTCTCCGCAGCATAATAAAAAATCAAGCTGTAATTAGGTTTAGCAGGAATCTGCAATTTAATAGAAATCCTTAATAGAGGAAAAGTACAATAGAAATTTGGAAAGCAACATAAAAGGAACTAATTTCATTGATGGAAAAATAATTAATCAGATAGTCTGATGTTCATCAAACGTAATATGTAATATACTGTTATGTTGATATTCTCAACAAATAGGTCAGTCGGATTTTACGAGGCTAGTTTAGTTTTGGATCAAGATTCCTTCACAAAACTGTAAATTGAGGATTCTTGAGGAAGCTTCGATGGTTCATTGTCTGCAAAAAGAGATCTGGAAACCAAAAAAAAAAAAAAAAAGAGGAACTTGCCAACTCAAGCTGTGGATTCTCATATAGTTAGCTGAGTATATGGTTATGCAGAACTGTGTGACTGGTATGGATAAGCTCATCAAAGTATAAAGTCACAATTTAGGCCTTCTTTCAAAACTCTTCTAGCGCACAATGATCATAAACTTTTCAGTAGACAAGTATATGTATAAAAAAGGACCCAAATATAGCCAAAGAATGGAATCGTAATTCCAACTGAAGAACTGAAGAAATACAATGAAATTTAAAACACTTACCTGTAAGTTTATAATGAGAACAAATGGCAGCTTTTTACCAGCTTCTGACTGACACAGAATAACAGAAAAGAAAATATCAGAGTAGGTATTCATATTCCAAATTCTGGTAAATATCAACATAATCCAATACATACATAAAAGTATAATATGTAATCACTGTATTAATGTCAGAACTTGCATCTTTTCAGATGATCAATTTGTTGGAGATGAGATGGGTGGAGTGGAAATGCAACATTAGCCACTTGGATATCTCCTTATTCCTATCTTCTTCCACTCACCTACTTATGATGTAACAGGATGGTTCTCAGTGCTGTTGTTGCTCATGTCCGGTTAGGTTAGGATGGGGTGGCTTACTGACAGGGCAAGTAGGTCTGACTAGTATCTAACAACCTGATTTTAAGCAAGAAACCACCAAACTACTATTGATTTTCGTTTTTTTCCTTTCTTGGCTAAGGTTTTTGGGATTTTCAATATTTAAATCTTGATGAGAAATACATATTCTCAATTTAGATGGTCAATCATGCAATTAGCATTGATATTATGTGCATTGCTACTCATGGAATTAATAACACATTCTGATGTTCATACTTTTTTTTAAAACAATGGCTGATAGAAATTCAACTCCCTGCCTTTGTGCATTTGTGTTACCACATTGTTGTTATTAAGTGATATGCACAGTAAGCTGAACATGCAAAAACCATTGTTTTGTTGTAGGAAGAGAGAGATAATAACACCTTTCACCTAAATGCATCATAACGTAATTATTTGAATACCATAAAGTTTTGATGGGGAATAATTTTCACCTGAACAAGGCATTTGGGATGCAATGCAACTTTATCAATGCTACTGTCAGCCTTGAACCAGTCAACTGCAATGAGCTTCAGAAGAGGATCTCCTCCCACAACCTATTGTGTTGCTATAGTATTAGTGATGGCTACAGAAGTTACAATTAAAATGCTGGTACATATCAAGAAAAAAGGCTGGTGCATAAATCAAAATTTTAACTCATGGCAGACAGCATTTTTTTTAATGAAAATATGCTATCCATGCATTTAGTGAACAAAAACTCCATTAAACTATAATGTTTAAACCAAGGTCCGCTAAATTGCAAACTAATGTCGAACCAATACCAAACCGGTTTGGTACCGAACCAAACTAAACCAGCAACATAACGCTAGTTCAGCTTTTTTTACAATTTTTTTTTTTCATGGCTTTTTTACATGGTATAAGAGGTTGAGAGCCTCTCATGAGCTCACATTCTCTCTTCTCTCATTCCTAACTTGTTGTTTACTTAAGTACTTTTTTCTGAAATTCTCTATATTTGTTCTTTAGTAGAAAGTTGACTTTTATTCTTAAGAAATTTGTTGTTTTGATATTTTTGTTGAATTAAAAAAGAGGGTATTCTCTTATTTCCATTTGAAATTTTAATTAAATTAATTACTTATGATTTTGAATGAAAATAAGAAATAGGAGAGAGAATGTGAACTCATGTGAGGCTCTTATCCTTGTATACCATATAATTTTTTTTTGAAAATTATAAAAATATAAAAATTGAAAAAATAGCAAACTGACTGCTGTACCAAATTGAAAGGGCAATTTGTATCAAATTCTGTTCAGTTCAATTTGGTTCGGATTGAATCGACTAGTTCGGTTTAAGCCGAACTGACCAATTCAGTTCAACATGGCAATCCTTGGTTTAAACAAAACTGCAGAATCATTAAACTAAAATGTTTAAACAAAACAGCAGAAGCAAGTTAGGATGGTTAACAAAGCTAGCAATGATGCTTATAGAGTAGCAGTGAATACCATTAATTTATAAAGACAAATGGTATTGAGTTTCATATACATATCTGGAATAAAACATTTACAAGCATTATTCATGAAAACCCAACTGCTGTTATATTAATTCTCTTTTCCCTTTCCAGTCTACTTGTTACTTCAAAATATCATGTTGCTAAGCATGTGAGGAAGGCCTACTTGTTATTACATTTTTCTTTATTTAGTTACACTTCCCATCAAGGTTCGCAATATTGGCACCAGACCCCATACTGGTATCTTCTTGATATAGTGTCAGCACCCCTGTATGGGACTTGGTTTAACGTACTAAGTATTGGAATGCCCCCCATGCCATGGATCGATTTGATATTGGTATGGTACGATATGTCCAATAAGCGCCCAATACAAAGCAATATGACATACCATGCAACCAATATTAAAAAGAACAGAAGAAAATATGTCAAACAACTATAACCAGCATATACAGCAGCTCAGAAAAACTATAACCATGGTACCCTCCATATCATGAAAGAGATAGTTCCATATAGTGGCCAAATCCACCCCCATAGGATCCAAGTAGCAGACTCCAAACAACTTGACCTCCAATTATCTGTCTAGTTACACAAAAATCCACAGATATTGTACTAGAATATAAAATAAAGTCATGCTCTAAAACAAAGTCATGATGCAAGTTGGTAGACATGGTGTCAAGTCAAAGCATCATAACATTTTTTAAAGCTAGCAACATGGGCACAAGATAGCAACCTAGTGATTAGATGCCAAGACACTGATTCAATAGAATGCCCTATTTGGAACACACACAATGGTAATAGACTACAGCTCCATCATGTTGTGTGTGAAAAAGTATATAAAGATATGTTTATAGATTGGCTCAATCATGCTTAACAATGAAAAATTACATAAGCATATTATATATATGATTACATCACAGTGACCATGTGCTCATCTCTAACGCACATGGTGCCAAATTTTTGAGCAAATATATCCAAGATCTAAAGATCATGGCAGTATTAAATTTCAAAGTAGATGGAGTCTTCATAATACAATCATTTCCTGTGTTTTGTTACATACAGATGTAAATTTAAGCAGTTCATTGTTTACAAGATTTTCAATGTTGAAGCTTTTATAAGTGAATGCTTAAAACGATTAAGGCTCTAGAACATTTATCAAGACAACTAAAAATCAATTCACAAAAAAAAAAAGTGAGATAAGACAAGCATCAAGTTCAACACTCAGATGGCATCTTAAACAATCAGCTTTCAGACATTACACTTGAGGAATAAAATATCTGGGAATTGTTATGCAGAGAAATAGCATCTCTAAGGGTAACTTTTCATTGTTGCCAGGGAGTGAATTCAATATTTATTGTTACTTTCAAAACAAATATGTTGCATGGGTATCTAACAGAGAGTTCAACTGTTTCTGTATATATTTAGACAAAGATAAAAATGATGGTAACCTAAATTAATTGCTTTGAAGGATTGTAGAATGAGAATATGCTGCCAACCTTAGAGTAATCTTTGAAGTAGGTTTTCCCTCTTATCATAAACCCTTCACCACTTGGAGCAGTCCAACAATTGGTGTCAAATTCGCCATTTCCATGATGCAATGAACTATGAAACTGACTTCGCTCAATGCTGATTGGAGGAAAGTTGGCATTCAACTCACTATTCTCAACTAAAACTGCATCAATATAACATTGTTCAACATTGACAGGAAGAAAATCATAATGTAATCTCGAAGTAGTAATGATAAAACTAAAATTTATTTTTCATCATGCTAAATGGATAAGTAAAATAAAAATTTGATTAAAAAAAATAAAAGAAAGATAGCTTATTATAAACAATTATTTTTGTTGAGCAACGCATTTTATATGGTAAAGCATTAAATATAGGGAAAAAATTAGTAATGATACAGCCAATGTTTTAAGTACCCATACTGGAACTGGCACGCTACTGATATCGAGTTCCAATATGGCATGCCAGTCTGGTACCTAGTCTGAAAAAGAATGCTGTATCAGAAACTTGTTCACTACTGCTGTGGTACAGTACAACCAGTAAGGAACAGTAAGGTCAGCCCTTAAAACCTTAAATAGAGCTAAAAATGCATCCCAGGTGTATATTAATAGCCCCATGTCAGAGATGACCTGTACTTCGCTTCAAAGCCAAGCTTGCAATGGCCCACGAAACATTCCTTAGCCTGACTCTTCCATCCTGACAAAAAGAGCATTCATAATTACACATTTGTTTCATGATTATGATGGATAATTCTAAACGATAGAACATTAGTGGCATGTCAGTAACAATCATTATCTTTTCTTTTCTTAAACAATGGGTACCAGCTTGGGGAGTTCTACATCATCATCACTATCTTCATCTTCCAATGAGTCTTCACTTGCAAGTGCATCATAGAACTCATCCTTAACTTCAGAATCCTCAAATGCAGCATGGGCACTTGAAATGTCAGGGTAGTTGAAGGCACAATTGTGGAGGAAGAATCAGATCTTAAGGCAGGATTTGCACCAAAATATTCTCTTAATCCTGAACAGTTGAAGAAGTCAGGACTTTCTTTACAGAAGCAAAAGAATAGAGTTTGATAGTTTGAAATATACACACTTCCCTGAGACTAATATCAAGCATCTCCTTTTACACTCAGGAGACTCCCAAAATCAAACCATGTCCACATGCAAATACTTGCCAACATGCACACATATATATGCATGAACATACACATGCACAAGCACATAATTAAAGGCAAGGTGAATCAACCTGCTACTTGGCAAAGTAGAGCATAAGGAACAGTTTTCTCAAAATTGGAGCTGTGCTGTCTCTTCCATCTAGCCCAAGCGCTTGAATGGATTTCCAACATCAGAGTCACAAGGCATTTTGCAGTGGACTCTGATGTGTTTAGCCTTCTAATTTCCCAAATAAAAGCTGCAACATGAGGGTCAAGCTTAGAACTATTTTAAGAACCAATAGCCACTGTTACAGAAATGCCCAAAAGAAATGACTGAATGGATGTAATCAAGCCAGAAAGAAATTTGAATACTAAGAAGTCAATCATTAACAATTTACACCCTCTCAGCAATCAAAAAATAAAACAAATAAGGCATTAGAATCAATTTTAAGATGCATTACATTAAGATCTATAATCTCAGTACCAGGTAACATACTAATGAGGTACCAGTGTGGTACGGTATCAAACGAGCTGTACTAAGACTAAATACACAGATATGTTCTAGTTCAGTGCCAATTCAATATTTTTTTGGGACCTCTTTTTTGGTTTTGAATATTATTTTAAGGTTTATGGATCTTTAAATTATGATTGAAGGGTGTTTGATATTGTTTTATTTGATAATAATCCCAAGAGATTGTATGATTGTTTAATGAATGCAAGTGTAATAATTAAACATACATTTGCAACTTGATATGTAGATGCATTACATCGTATACTCTAGTTTTCAATATCTATGTTTTTCATCTAATTGTTACCTTTTTCTTGAACTCTTGCTTTAGACTCTGGTCATCCTCCCGTTACTTTTAACTCTACTAACTCTACTATCTTTGTCTTCATTTCATAGATTAACATAGGCTTATCCTGATCTATAGGTGGACATGATAACTAAAGATCTATTATTATCTGCTTCCAGACTTCTAACCATGCCTTTCTTATCTCTCTAATTGTCATTGCCTGATTTACCATCAGTATCTACTAGAAAGGCATTGGCTAACAAAATAGTGGCTTTGCCAGATTTTCCTATAAATTTTCCACTAGAGACATTATAAAATTTTAGCCATGTTTCTATATTTGTAGTTGAAAATTCTAGCATATTTCGTTATCATTGGGTCCTATTTCTAGGTTGCATTTGTACTAGATTTAATGCTGGGATGAAGGGTTATGCCCTATATATGCACTCCAAGTTACAAAAATAACTGAAAATATAATTTTAAATCAGATTAATATAGAACCCTAGAAGGGGTGATACAAAATTTGGCATGATTTCCCCAATTTACAATTTTTCTGCCTATTTTAAATATAAAAAAGGAAAAAAGGAGAAGAATGGAGAGAAGGGAGCAGAATGAATCTCACTAGCTTGATTTAAGCTCAAAATCAGTAAATCTTTCCTCAACCCTTAATTTTCCTCACTAAATCCACTCTCCTTTTGAAGAAAAGAGAGGAAAAATCCATAGAGCTGCTTCTTTATTATTAGGGTAAGGGGCTAAACCACCCTGAAATGCTTCAAATCAAGTCGAACCATGTGGTTCCACTTGGTTTGGGCCAATACAGACCCCCATCCTGATCTGACCTGCCTTTTCAACCTGATATCGCACTGATTTGATTCAGCACATCCTGAATTGGATGGTTCAAGTCTGTTTTGTGTACTTGTTTTGCATTACTATAAAGAAATGCACAGGAATTTCTAAGCATGACTTGTATCAGAAACATGTTCATGTTCATGATATCAACCATTCATTAAGCCTGACTTTGTGTACCAAAGAAAGGCTCGCAAATACAACAGCCAATACCACACAAGCTTAAACCATGAACAACTGTAAGCTTTATTTGCTCATGTATAAACAAAAGGCAAGTCAGTAACATCTAACAGCAGGCAGACAATACATCATCAGCATGGCAGAAAAATGAAGTAGAACATAATAAAGAATGATTTTAGGCATTAGAGAAAACAATGAAGTAGAACATAATAGAGAATGATATAGAATATATAAACTAGGAAAAAGCTTACGATTGATTTTTGTACGTTTATAACCAGATCTTCGAGGCTGATTCTTGCTGACAGCAGGAAAATGTAAAATGGCTGCAGAGATAATGTAAATGAGGAAAGCCATACAAATAAATGTAAGCAACCTGTTATATATTTTGCTGCAAGTACATAGCATGATTTTTTCTACCTCCCTACAATTATGTAATTTTCTCCTATACTATAAGAATATCAGTTCCCAGTGATTGGATACTGCATGCCAGAGTCATGCTGTTCTGCAATGAAGCAGTATGTAGCAGGCAAGCTGTGCCATGTGTTTTGCGAGATCCTGTTTGGTGACAGTTCCTAGCACACATTGGCTTGGCAGCATGCCAACTCAGTCAGTACAGTGCTGATGTTGCTACATGCAAGGTATCGGCACAGTACATATCATGTCATGCCATTCTAACCAGTGTTTTAAGTCCTTGAGGATACCTTGAAAACATATCAGAATATAACCCAGCAATTATTTCTGTGATAGTCCAACAAGTAAAATGTCTTCTCAAATGTTGTAGAGATTTCAAAGATAAGTTCTCAATGATGTTGCATAGACAATGCATAGAAATAAAATGAGAGAAGACAAACAATAGAAAGCCAGCAATAATAAACTACTAGCAATATCCTTATTGTAGCTTAGAGATATGTTCCTCAAAATCTTAGCATCTCAATCTACAATGATACACAAAAGTATGCAGTAGGATGTCATACAAATTCATAAACCAGAACAATAGAAGAAATTAAACGAAATGATCACTTACTATATGACCCATCTTGCCCACGAAACCAACGTCTTGAGAAAACAAAATCTCTTTTTGACTGCCACCTGAAAATACAATTATAAGAGGACAAGAAAGACAAAGATGATATAATCATCACAAAAAACAATTTATTGTGCAAGAGAAGATTTGATGCTGACATCATGTTATGTTAGTCCAGCCATTACACAAATCAAAACAGCATTGAGAAATACAAGTCAATGAACCCAAAACATGATGTTCCTGTTTAGATACAGGAGATCAGCTAAAATAATTCCAATCACACTGAAGCATCAAGCTGAAAAGGTTACACAACAAATAATCATATCAGGATTAAGAATGTCTAGCAAAAGTAGATAAAGAAATTGTTAGCCAACTAAAGCATGGTTTCAAGTCCTGTCAGGATATCCTGTAGGATACTAGGATGTGTTACCATCTCAAGTGTTGGGACGGGATTGTCTTCCCATTATCCTAATGTCCTAATTGGCATGTCTTGGGACATCTTCTATCCCAAGTATTAGGATGAAATGACACAACCCATTTCATGAAAAAACTAGGATGACCCCGTTCCACAGGATTTAAGACCTTGAACTAAAAGGCTACCTTAATCCCAATAAACTTAGATAAGGCTTAACATTCATGATTAGGTTCAGATGCTTGAACGAGAATTTGTTTCCAGAAGATAGTTGGAGAATATAAAATGCATACATGTATAATATTTCAAATTTTCTTTGGAGAAGTGTGGGAACACATGACCAGAATTCAAATTAGAAAATTGTTGGACCAAAACGAAAGGAGCACTTAAGGCCAAAAGAAAAGGATTGAAACCAAACCAAGGGAAAATGAAGTCCATATTAACCAAAAAAAAAAAACTGGAACTGCCGCCAATGGGCCAACGTCCAAGAGACCGAAAGAAAAGAATAAATTTTGTCAATCCGGACTTTGATTTGATCAAACCCAAATTCCATGCCCAGCTTTCAGCAGCAAAGATCATAACCTTTCCCAGAGGCCCTTTCATTCGGAGGCAATTTTGAACATTTGCGTCCTCCAAAATACTCAATGTAAACCTTTGGGGGAAAATCCTGTGCTTTTCTTTGCTTCAAAGAAAATCAGGCTAAATTTCTATAAAGGAATTCTAAGAAAAACCTGCTTTATGAACCTTTTCCACAAAATTTTCACCCAGAGGAGAACTGATATGCATGCGCAATAATATAGCATTTCAACCAATATTGTGGCAGAGCTCTAAAATGTTTTAATGGCATTGGATTAGTTATTCATAAGAGGGCTTTAGCATCCTCTTAGAGACTAGTGCATTTTTACTTGAGAATGTCAAACCCTTCTTAAAAAATAAGCCATAATTTGGTTGAGCATATGGGCAAATCGAACCTAATCGGCCCAAAACCAAAACAGTTTGGTCTTTTAGCTCAATACAGGAGGAGAACTGATCGAACCAACCTCGAAATGACCGAACGAACCGTATCGGATTGAACAACCAATTTTAGTCTAATTTGGAGCAATTTATGGCTTGAGGCTCTTTGGTCCATGGGTATGCCACCAGTTCGATAAAATACGTCCCGTACTGAACCATACTGATCCAATACCAAAATATTATCAGTTCCTAGTACAGCGAACCTTGGTTGAGCGAAAGAAGATAACAGCTCCCTTGAATATTCCCATAACTTATGTACATGGATGAAAATATGGTAGTAGATTCAACTACAATTTGGCTTGTGGTCATGCACTAAACATTATTTTTTTTTTTTCTGAATTTTCATTGCTTCTCCTTAGAAGGCACCATCAGGTAAGATAAATGTGGTTATACCAATCTAAGATATGGGAAATTCTAAATCTTTATATCTTACAATTCATAATTCTTTTGAGCATCCAACTTTTTTTTCAATATATAGGTAAGGATGTGTCTAATCCCTACCTGTGCTACCAGGTGAACTATTAAATAAATGCACAATAAAATTTCAGATTCCAGGACGTATGATTTACACACTACATGTTTTGCCACTTTTCAATTATTCCAGCCATATGAAGCAAGCATGCTTTCTAAAGACAAGCATTGATTTTGGTATAGTTTTAGGTCACGGTACGACATTCTGTAGGGCACCGAGATGGGTTGCCATCCCCAGTGTTGGATTGGGACCATCCCCTCATTGTCCCAATTGGTGGATCTTGGAATACTCCCTATCTTATGGCAAGATGGCAGCACATCCCGTTCCATAAAAAAATTAGGATGGCCTAATCTCACGAGATTTAAAACCTTAGATTTCAAGACTTCTCTTCTATCAAATTACTTTTTCTGATCACTTTATACTCCATCATTAGCCAAAAAACTCATCAAAGACTTGATATTAGGAGTGCCATTTACTTGGACAATTCATAGAGAGGATCAGAAAGGATAAAAAAGTTTAGCTTTGTTGGGACTTTTAGAATCCAACAAGGGGTCTTCAAAGCCAAACTAATATGCACTCAACAAAACATCTTGACTGAGGGACAGGCCCTCAATTGACAAGCATATTTATTTCAACAGAGCCTACCTTTAATTTTGGATCACACCACAACATGCACATGGATTATTCCAACTCATGAGACCTTGCTGAGTTCTATTATTAAGACCATTTTGAGAGTACCATTTCTTATTGGAGATCTGCCACCAAATCATTGCAAAGTTAAATATCACGGCATATTCTCCAATCTCTTGATAATGTTCTTTCACATTTGGGCAGTGTATATAACCATTTATCTGGTGAGACAGTTTAGGTCTCCGATAACCCTTCGTCCAATCATTCTGAATTAGTAATAATGAGTGTTCTGAAAGTCAAAACATTCCTCTAGAACCTTTCTGAGTTCTTTGCAAAGGTACCACCATCAACATGAAAGAGGAAGTTAAGTGGGGCCTCAAGAGACAAAACCTACACTAGATGGCTAACTTCATTTCAGTCTTAGTGATTGATAGTCTAAAGTCATTTGCCTGGATTTTATAAGCTGAAGATAGGTTAAAGAAAACTATTCCACCATGGTTTCTATTTCATGGCCTCTCAAAACAACAGCTGCACTAATTGGCATTTGCTCCCACCACTGACCACTTGGAAGAATTTTGTTGAAACTGACATCTTGAAACAAGATAATATTATCTTGAGGTTTGAAAGTTTAAATAGAGCATAAGCACAAAAGGTAATGGTGCTATCCATGTATTTCAAATTAAAGATCTCAAAATCAACATCCAGATAAGTCCAAAATAAGCTGCATTAACTTGTACTATGACACATTTCACATCAATTTATTATATAATAGTGTTGCCTATTCTATGTCATCAAACTAATCTCAAATTACGATACCTCTACCACATTCATTTCTTGTACCATGTTGAATAGTGAAGAACAAAATATATGTTGTTTTCTATAAGAAACCTAATTACCACTACCACTACCACTCCCATTCATACTCCTTTCTTTTAAGCTAAAAATGAAGGGAAGACAGCATCACCACATTGGAGGCTTCTTCCAGCATTGAAGTATCTATATCATTTCTCATTTATCATAATTGAGAAGCAGACATCAACAGTGCTTGGTAAGATCAATTTGCACAAAGAGTTGGAACATGAAATAACCATATCTCAAGAAGATTTTAGGAACTTTGACCATAACCTTTCATAGTTTGCACTCTGCAAATTGACCTCGGGATAATATTTTGAGCGTCAAGTCATTAATGCAAGGTTTTAAATCAAATGGGACAGAAGTGTCATAGTTTTTCCACAAAACGAGATGCCACATGCCCCATCTCGTCTCGTCTCGATCCCCAACCTAACCAAGCATTCCAATACTTGCTTGAGATGCTTTTTTCATAACATATATATATTTGTGAAGTTTTTGTATTTTGTTCGATTTTTAAACATGTTTGAATTTCAAAAGTTATATCTTTATAATAATTATATCTAGCCAAAGTTGACATTATAATGTATTATGACTGAAATAGGATAGGACAAGATAGCTGATATCAGTCCCAAAATCTCTCTGGGATGAGACGTCTTAGCCATCTCAGCCTCTATCCCACCAAAGCTTGAATCACCGCATGGATGGACAATGAGGTAGCCACCAAGGATGCTTCATCTCTTAAGTTAACAACTTGACCTCCATTGATAAACTTTTAATAGTGTAGTTAAAGCTCAAAAACAAGTTATGGATAGCACCATGAATCATACTTGCAAACTGAAATTTACCATCATTGCCTCATTGGAGTT
Source organism: Calamus simplicifolius (assembly GCA_900491605.1). Classification (NCBI taxonomy): domain Eukaryota; kingdom Viridiplantae; phylum Streptophyta; class Magnoliopsida; order Arecales; family Arecaceae; genus Calamus; species Calamus simplicifolius. The sequence continues at coordinate 23,174 of UESW01005091.1, read as the reverse complement.
GAGAAGAACAAGGCGGTATATGATCCTTAGACATTTGTATTGACATTCATATTTAAAAGCGAATAGCTTGGTATTTCGTATGATCAAAATTTAAATCATCAAAAACCCATTAACTATCATAGCCACAGCCATCTAGCCTTTTCCAAACTATTTGGGTCAGCTATCAAAAAACCCTCAATTCTCAAGTGAAATTCATGGCATCACTTGGTACTTCTTTTCTTTATTCTAGCTACTCCTTGTTTGTTGAATGGGATCTTCCTCATAAAGTTTACAATTCAATACTCTAAAGGTAGCAAAAGGAAATGCAAAGAATCTTCAACATCTTGTTGCAGATAATTTTCCTCCTTGAAGTTGTAAGAAAGTCACAATGCTCAAGCATCTTTATCACATGGTATGGTACACCTTAATTCTTCATCACATTTTCCAAGGATGCCCCAACTAGTTTGGGATTAAGACTTTGTTGTTGTTGTTGTTGTTATTGTTGTAGTATTTTCCAAGGACATCTTATGTCTTTACAAGAGAATCCTAGGAAACCCTTGAGTCTTCACTAAATTGGTGTTGAGATACCTTAAAGTCCTGATCGGTTGATTTGCTTTCATTACACAATTCAAAGAGACCTCAAGTCTGCATCAGACAGTTGGAAGCACATTATTTTCACTAGATGGTTTGCACGCACCTTAATTCTTTATTAGACGTTTGGACAGCACTAAGTTATTTTATCAAACAGTTCATAGAATTTTTTATCAAACAACTCGTAGACAGTAGACACCTTATATCATCAGATGGTTTGGGAAGACCCTTAGTCTTGATACATAGTTGAGGGGCACCACAGGTCTTTATCATATGATTTAGCAAAGTCATACATCTTCACCATTAATGTTCAGTTCTCTTGCATCACCAAAGATGCCCAAAGACCTATAAATCTACATGTGAGCAGAGCACCCCCCATGAAAGCGCAACTTTCAGTGCTGACGGCCTATGTTGAAGCTTGCTTCTCAAGTTGGGAACATAAATGAGTTTTGAGACATCCAGTTTCATCTATTATAGTCCATGAGGATCCATTCACATAGTAAAATCACCAGGACAGGCCTTCCACCTGAAGCTACATTATAACTGGAGCCTTTCTTTTAGTATCAAGAAAGCTCCATTCGAAAATATTTAATATTGGGAGAAGCCATATTTAAAAACCAAAAGATTTAACAGGGCAATATACTCCAATTGTCCTTCCTAGAGTTTGATTCACTTAAACACTCCAACAATCCTGTATCAGACTATATCTATGCTCTCAAATAGTCCAAAATTGGACCTTAATCGAGTTTATGCTTTGAATAGCCCTCTACTGGGATCATCCACATTTCTGTGTCCAGCCGCTTTTAATTGGAATTACAAGTTCCTCATGAGATACGATAGCATTGTTTTGACTCCCAGTACTCTCATTTAACAAGGAAAGTGTGAAGACTCAACACCAGACATGCATTCAATACCCTTCACGTAACTAATGTGTTTTGGTGCTAATGATCTATGTCAGTAATTGGCTCCTAAAAGGACAAGGAGAAGTTTGGAGCACCTGATACATTCTCCATCATCATCCATAACACTCACGACTATGATAAGAAGTTTAAAAACAAACAAAATTGGATCAACAACATGTCCAGAATCCTTAGTTTGCTAAGAGGAACAAATTATGGTGGATTCATTTGTGTACATTCTGTACACAATATTAATGATATAGTGTATGGTGCATTTATCTCTCTACTTATAGTCTCTGCTCACACTTGCATCATAGTTAAATAAGGTTGGATACAGGGATCTCAATCACTTAATCAAAGGCCACCTTATCTAAGGATGCAACTAAATGTGGCTGTACTGAAATCACTTTGACATATTTCACCAGCAATCAGCATATGTTGGATCATTGCTACCTATGGAGAAATTCATTGCATACATTGAATCCTTATCGCAAACCCAAAAGTTGCAGACATTTGGTTCTTAGACCTTTTACATGATATAGGTCTTACATATCCAGATTAATGGTTTAAAATTTCAACGACTCATCTCAACTCAATTCAATTCATCTAAGCCTTTTCCCAACTACATGGGATCGACTACATGAATTTGCTTCCTCCACTCTACTCTATTCAGGACTAAGTCGACACTCCTTAATGAGGACATTCTAGCCTTTCGCATAGTTCAATTTAGTAGATTCATATGTTAAGGGATCTAACAGAGTTTTACGCTACCTGTCAGCTACCTAACACACCCCTCCTCCTTTACCCGGGCTTAGGACCGGCTTTGGCAAAGTTTAAAAGTAGAAAAAAGTTCCATTGCTGGGATGTGAAATTTTCAACTTCAGGTGTTCAAAGTGTATGATGCACAAGAACTGCTGCAGCTAATTTCTATACCTCATGCCTATCTCTATCTATATCCTATAAAATATAGGTTATGAATGGCTAAAATCCATGAAAGCTACAAAATTAACATACCACTTGAAAAATTTTGGATCATATGTTCCGCAAACAACATCACAGTGCCCATCTACTGAATCCACCAGTTCTAGGTCACATGTTAGCATATCCCACCTGCAAAGAATCATTCTCAGAAAGAGTTTAGCATAATAAGTAGAGCATACAAATTTAATCAACTTACTCATATCTCTTATGCTTATCAAGACCGAGAACCACCTCAAAGACAGTATCTGCCTCTGCATCCACGACACCAACAGACTTAAGAAGGAGACCTTTGGCACCCTGCAAAAGTAAGCACATCCTGCATTATATACATTGTCATCTCCATTTATTTGAAAAAATAATGGGAAACTGAAATTCAACCATAGCCAAATTGAAATTGTAGGAGATTTTTTTTTCAAACAAAAAATATGAAACAAAACAAAAGGTATAGTTTGGATTACTCTAATCAAGAAATTATGAAGGCAAATATTATACCAAAAATAATGACTAATGAGTTCAACAAAGAATACTTCTATTTAAATCAAAACAAATCACTATGTGTGAATTTCAAAAATTAGAGAAGGTTATCTTTGTAGTCAAATCAATAGAGTAAACCACAAAATACATCTTCAATACAATGTCATCTGTATGAATATTGCATTACATGCTTACTTGCACTTATCAAGACTCGATTCATATAACCTTCCTACATAATTCCTTCTTATATTATCATAATTTCTCATATTTTATATCAGTTTTTATTTTCTGACAGTATTTCATTTATACTAGATCAGTCTTGTTGAATTAGGCCAGTGACTAGAAGCAAAACCAGAACTTCCAATAATAATACCATCCCTTAAATCAATAGTGCTTTCGCACTCTTCTTGATAACACACCATTACCTTGCAGACCTCAGTAAATTGAAGAGATGTTGTAGCTCCATTATTGAGTTACGTGAAGCAATTGCCAATTCCACTATTCTGGCAATCAAACCACTATTCTTGGCTTTTCAAAATGGCTATGCAAAACATCACTAATCTTGACTAGTGAGTAATTTTAATAATCAGTTGGTGTCATGAATTGTAGCATTTAAGATGTAAGGTTACCATCTACCTTTATGTTAAGAGAATCACCAGTGATGCTTCAAAACTTATCCTTTTCATATGAATATATTTTTTTCTTTTGAAAGAAATCTTGTGCAGTTTTAGATTTTTATAAATTGGCTATTCTGATATAATTTGTTGTCCTAACTCTTCTTTCATGACAACATATGGGATGGCTGATACAAGATATACCAAATTTCATGCATGTACAATGCAACAATTTAAAAGTCAGATATCTTAGCAAAATGTAGCTGAATGTCACCATTCATGACCCATGAAAGGAAGAAAAAAGAGGTACCTTTAAATTAGACACGTCCTCAAAAATTCTTACACCTACAAACCAGAAAAACAGAAAAGATCTTAGATATATAAATAAAATACCAGTATAATAAAACAATTCAAGCAATATTTAAATCTAAGATTCCATTGAAAAAGAGACATCTCCTTATTTGTTTTGGCATGTAAACATATAACATCAAAATACAAGTAACAATGTAACATCTCAAATTTTCTTGAACTGTCCAAGACATAATTTCCCAAGGTATTCAAGACAACAGACCATTAGAAAGAAAGGGCATAACCATAGGCAATGAGCCCTAATCTAATTATTTGGTTTTTGTGTTATGCAAATCATATTTCATCCAAACCAAGGTCTACCAAACTGGTACAGAGAACCATATTGGCACATTAATGGTATGGTAGGTACGGTTGATACAATATGGTAGACACCCTACATTAAAATAAGGTGCCAATACTTTTCTCTCTCATAGTACCACTCAAGACCTAGTATGGGGCAGTTCTGCTTGGTTCAAACCAGTTCGACTCATACCAAATTGAATCTCCGTATCATACCGAATTACCGATATCTCACCAGTACAATATAGTCAGTTAGAGGTTGGTCTGTAGACCTTGGTCCAAACTACCCTATACTGGCTGATGCCTCAACTTTATTTGCACCTAAATGCCATATCTATTTGGCATGATTATGCGAATCATTAGTTTGTCAAATAACATAACTGCTCAAATAGTCATACCTTAATTTCATAGACTGAAAACATTGATGCAAAATAAGAGATTACTCAATTCCCATCACCTACAAGTGAAATGAGAGCTAATTGCATTTTAGAAGTCATGAGAACCCAATTTTGAATAGGAATGTTGGTGTTATTGCATAGCAAAATAAGAGGGACATCACCTGAACACAATATTTATTTCGGCTGCAAGAAACAAAGGTTCATAGGTATCATTTTAAGCTTGTTGTAGTACCTTAACTCTCTTTTCTTTCTTTTTTATTCATTTAAGGGAAACTCTTTTTCCTTCTCCTTTTTCTTCATTTAAAGGAATCTCCTTCAGTTGCCTTTGCTCAAGGACACACCAAGAACAAAAGAAAATACAGACTTTCTTATTATTAGTCTGATTATTCTATGTTTTCTTCTTGTGCATATCATCTCCACTTAAAATTTAGCCATATAATGGGTTTTTTGGCTTGGAACACTTGTGCCCTAGCAGAAATCATCATGAGAATCACAAAAACATCAAGTAAGGGATGCATTAATTTGAAAAGAAATTTGCCATAGGAATACAAAGGCATTTCAGATTCCTTGATTTGGTAGCATTTCCAAAAGGTTCAAAAAAAGGAAGCCAAGGAACTTGTGATCATGTCGGATCAGGATCAGGATTCGGGAGTTTGATACAAAGGCCTTGAGCATCACTCATCATTGCTTAGCAATACCTTGAAAGAACTATAAAGAAAATGAAAAAAACCTCTAAAGTAGAACCTAAGATAGTGATTAATTCATTAGTCACTAATGACAATGACTAGTTCCAAGTAATGGATTAGGGACCATGGTCTTTCTGAACTCAAGAGCCCCAATGAGGATTCTTTTTCATCATATTAGTCTCTTGGTGGAACTGCCCTATTGAAAACTTAGATAACCATTTTATGCTTTGAAAAGCAACTAATTTGTCCAAATATTACTGAATGTTTGTATCATACACATCAGAATTTCTCAAATGACAACAGAACACAATTAAGAGATGGTTACCATTAACAATACGAACACATCGCCAGTCATTGGCTTCAAAAGCATCTCCCATATCACCTTCAAGATGTGTGCCTCTTCTCACATTACTTCCAAGATCTGAAGATTGCCGTAGAAGCATCTCCGGACCTGCAATTGCAAATAATCTTAGTTTTGACAACATCAGGCATTATGTTTGGCAAAGTCATCTAAGTGAACAATAAAAATGCAAGTGAAAGCTTGTCAGACAACAAAGGTGACCCTAGGCTTGTCCCCTTTGCCACCCGGTTACTTACCTGAGCACAAGAATTATGGCACATGATGTCCATGTCAATCAAAGGGTTGGCCCGTGTGCCAACGCTTAGCACACATTGGCACCAAAAAAAAAATGCAGGTCTATAGAAATACCTGGGACTCGCATGCTAAGATACAGTATTTTAAACATTTTATTAAAATATAAACCAATTTTAAATTAATCCATAATAGTCCAAAAACATGTTTCAAACAAATAATAATGAAGTCTAACCAATCAATCAGAAACTAGGATAACCTATCCAAGATTTCTATGGTTTGCAGTTTAAATTACACATTGCGTAATTTTAGATTAATTGTCATATAAATTATCATTATATAACTATTTTATATAAATTATCGTTATATAACTATTTTATACATGAACAAAAAAATAATCTTAAAGTTTACGATAAAACTGTAGGCAAGCATGTAGTTATATTATAAGTGTTGTACACATAATAGAACTGAAACCATGGAAAGTTCATATGCTAATAGTACTTGGGACTAGGTTTCTAACCTCTGTTCAAATGCAAAGAAACAATCATCTATTGTTAAGATGTCTACCCTGAATGTCAGGCCTTCATATCTTCACTGAATAAAAATAATATTCCACAGGAGAATGGTTTCAAACTATCTCAAGTAGAACTAAAAGTTTGTTCAGGATGTTCTAGCACATGTTTAAACCTGGAAAATAGGGTAAAAGTTTTTTCACAATGTATTGGCTTGTATTGATGTGTATCAAAGTGATAGACACTGAAACAAGCCAAGATGCATCAACACGTGCCAACACAGATGGCATAGAGGTAAGCACCCATGTATTGTACTGACAAGTAGCCAGCATGGTCTGAATTGTCAAGACAATATACAGTAAGGATAAGCAACCTGAGCCTTAGGCATCTAAATAAGCCTTGAGGATTAAGAAGGAACATATCTGTATAACCAACCATCAAATCCATAATTTCAAATGTGAATAATACATAATCTTTTATTTATATATTGTTTATTCCAACACCTAACACTGATATCATTCAATCATAAAACATTAAAGGTAGTGCTAAGCATAATAATGATCTGCGATGTCGATTCTCTAATTCATTAAATAGTTGTACATGAACAAACATCAATAACATGAACTTTTGTGGCCAAGATGTTAGAATAGGTATTCCCTAAAACCATTGTCATCATCATGATTATGGAACTCTGGTGTATGGATTAACATATGATATGAAAACACAAATAAGTAATGTTATCACATTTTTAATCTTCGGGCAAGGAAAAAGTCGACACGTTATACTATCTAAAGCTACTAGCTTCAGGCCAAGTCATGACATAGACTGAAGCATTCTCACACATGAAATCATGGATTCAAAATCACCAGAGTGACATGGTACTCCTAGTATTGTACCATTTTGATACAACACTAGCAATGATATGTTTGCCATGCCAGTTCTTACTGGTACATATTGATAATACTGACCATGCTGCTCAGTACTGATCGTTTTAGTTTCCTTTGGTACATACCATACCATACCAATACCATACAATTCCAATACAAAAAAAGGTATGATATTCGATATCAATATTTAAAATCTTGCCTGAAATAGTATTCACAATTATGGTGAGGTCGCATCACATGCTCAGTGGTTGTTTCCTCACACTAACATTTGGGTATAATTTCCTACGGAATGGTTGACGGCTAGAGAATCTGTCTTAAATCAATATTTTTCAAAGGACTCAATGTTAGCAGTTGGTTCTCTGTGTGAATCGATGTTGGGCCTTTTAGATGAAGATACAATTCCTCAATGTATAACAAGCTATAACCACTTCAGGGCCACATTAGTGTACTGAAAGAAAGCACATTGTTTGGAGCTAACTGGGTGAGTGTAAATTATTTACAAGTGCAGACAAGTTGCCTAAAATCTTTGGTTTGCATTTATTGGTTTTACACAATCTCATAAAGATATGTTAGCATGTACTCTATATGAAAGGTATTTGGTGCAAATTTTCCTTTAAGAAATGTTCACCCAGATATACGACCATTTTGTAACTCTTAGATAGTATTATTCAAAATTCAGAAAATACATTTGGAGTTTGCCTAATCACCATACAAGGACAAAAATGAAGGAAACGGTAAACTATTAAACTATAAGAGCTTTTCATGCACAAAGGAGGTCTTAGAGATATCCCTTTTTCTCCTAGGAACCTAATTGAGTTGGTAGATTTAGGACACTTTTCCATGGTAATGTTGGGGTGACACTTTTGCAGACATTTGTTGTCTTTCCATGAAAAGGATTCTCAAACTGACCTTAGACTCCCACCTTCTTTTGTATTGTGGTTTGGATAATATGTTTGCAGCTTTCCTAAGCACCATCCAAGGATAAGGAAGATGCAAAGACTGAACTATAAGAATAGATCATGGTATCTTTTTTTAGAGACCAAATTGTGATTAATAGATCCATTTAGGGGCAATTTGTTTGCCTGCAATTAATTTGTAGCTATGAATGTTGCAATTGAATTGCAGGTCTCTAGAACAGCTGTTTGGATGATTGCAATTGCAACTGCAGGCTGCATTTGAATTGCAAGAAAGGACCCAAATGTTATGATTGGAATTATAGGCAAAATTGTATACAATTCCAATTGCATGACTTGTTACAAATGGAAGCAGCTCTCAAAGGACTCACACACCACTCTCCTATTGTTGAAATTTAAAATTATATTGTTTTAACATATTAAGTATACTAATAAAATATAAATTTATTATTATAATAATTTATAACATCCAATAAATTTTATGAAATTATAGTAGTAGAATAATTATTATTATAATTTTCATAATATGACTACCATTATATGGTCGTAATATACTTATCTAATTATTATGGTTTATGATCTATAATATATAGTTATAAAAACATATCTAATTATAAAAATTTCGAATTATTTTATAGCAATATAATTACTATAATAAATAACATTTTTATTTTTATTAAAATAAAAAAATATGATTATTATACCATAATAAAAGGTGTATATTACTATAATTATTATTATATTTTATAATAATGACCTGTTATAATGATCATAATATACTTATTTAATGATTATTATTATTGTACCACAACGATTCCTATTATTATCTAACATAATTCAACTCAACACAACTCATCTAATCCTTTTCCCAACTACATGAGATCGGCTACATGAATATGCTTCCTCCACTCTGCTCTATTCAGGACTAAGTCGACACTCAAATTACAAATAGTTATATTATTTTTAATTATTTCTATCCATGCTAGTTTAGGTCTACCTCTACCTCTATCATTACCATGAATTGTTAAAAAATCACTCTTCTAACTAAAGCATATAAGGTCTTCGTTGTATAATATCCAACCCACCTTAATCGATTTTCTCTCATTTTATCTTCAATTGGGGCTACTCCTATCATTTCTCGTACATATTTATTTTTAATTCTATCTTTTAAAGTTTTACCACATATCCATCTTAACATGTGCATTTCTGTTATACTTAATTTATTCACATGTTGTTTCAATAATACCCATACTCTGTTCCATATAGCATAGCTGGTCTAATAGCAGTTTTATAGAATTTTTTTTTAATTTTAATAGAATGCATCGATCATACAATACTCCTAAAGCACTCCTCCTTCTTTAACTCTATGATTTACATATTCATCTATTTCACCTTCTTGAAATAGGCAATACTAAAATAATAATCATAATTATTTCGTGAGAACTATATATAATAATTATCCGTTGTTATAACAGGATCCAGTCATCTTTTTCATCCTTTGATTTACACGGATCCCAAAGCTACCCCATGTTTTTTTACTTTTTCATCTTTGGGATCCGTGGACTGCATGAATCTAAGGGTAAAGGAGGTAACTGGACTTGAACTTGACTACATTCGAATGTAGCCAAGTCTACCTCTTATGAACACATTTATGATTATGATAACATATCTCACTATTAAAATTAAAATATGATATAACTAGTAAGGTAATTACTGAATAATATTTTGATAATCATACTAAGTTTTCTATTATAGTTATAAAAATAATATAATATTTATTATGTTATAACATAAAGAGTAAACAATTCACTGTTTTCAAGGGGTAACCTATCAGATCATTTGTAGGGTTACCCCATCTCTTTCAGCATCACATAACCAAACATCCATAATTGCATTTGAAGTTTTCAATCACAAACAACCTGGCAGAAACAAATTTTCCAATTACAATGCCAAATGCAGCATTTCTAATATCAGCCTGTAATATAGGGAATTAAATTGTAGACAAACAAAAGGCCCCTTAACAAAGTATATGTGACAAAAAGCTTTGCAACGTAGTCAACAGAAACTTCATAAAAGATCAAGAAAAATAGTATTAAACATAATAACGTTCTAGAAACAAAATCTGCATGACTTCATCATAAATACTCATATAGTTCACCTTTTCCTATTCTTATAAGCTTTGTCAAACCCTGTGCATATCGCCTCACTCTTGGCCGGTGCCCTTCTAGGTTAAGTCTGTCACAACGAAACTTCAAATGAGACAACTTTACATTATCAAGAAATTGCCATCCAAAAACACTAAACAAAATATCAGGCACCTATAGGATCATTTAAACATGATAAAATATATCATACTCGGAGTCAATGTTTAGTCTATTACGACCATTCCCTCGAAGAAGATCATACTCAGCCTGTTAAAGAAGTTTATAAACCTTAAGTTATCAGAGGAAATGTAACAGCTACAGGCAACACACAGAATAGCAAGCTAATGCTTCAAAAAAAAAAAAAAAAGGAAAAAGCAAAGAAAAAAGAATCAGCTACAGAAGTTATCCGGATTAAATACATAATAATGGGCCCGCAGGATAACAAATGACCAATGGTACCTTCAAAACACCTAGGAATCATGAGCATGCCAATTATTTTCTAAGTCAGAATAGGCTACCACATTCAATTGTAGATTGTTTACGCCCAAAAATATTATTTATTGCCTATGTGAAGGAGTCCAGTCATGCTACGCACTTATCATAATTTAGATTAATAGTTGCACACCTGTTGCTTCGCCTGATCAAATGCCTCCAACCATTTGCATGCCTCTCCTGGAGAAGCACAAGCAATCTACAAAAGAGAACAATAAAGACTTAGTTCTGGACCAAAATGTGATAACCACTTCTGAAACATCATGATCACAACTTTTTATTTTTTTTTCTTTTTTTTGAAAATAATGCAACTAAGATCAAGCAAGACAGCAAAAAATTTTCCTCTTGAATAAATTTTCAAAAAAAGAAAGAGAAAAACAGGTGTTGTACAGTTCATAGATTATGCAAGAAATGATGCATTTTCCACTTTCTACATCTTCAAGTAATCTTGTAACTTACATAGCAATAGATTACATACTTCCCATCATAAATTCATTATGAGATCAGCCATGCATCCAGCATTGGGTTAAATGGATGGGATATTTATCGCAAGATGTTGATTTGATGGTATGTCACAAATTGTCAAGATGAAAAATTTTGGGAGCAAATAATATTTCAATGAAACAAGAGCACTGAATTGAAGCATGTCGCAAACCTCCTCTCACAGTAAACAATGCACACGAGAAAATTTTCATTGTTCAAAAGTACAAGATATAATTTTGAATGATCTTATAACAATCAAATAACTTGTGTTGTGTGTGTGGACGTGGGTGTACGTTAGCATTTGATTGTATGGAATTTGGGTCTATGTGTGCACGCAAGCATGCACACATGCACATGTGAGTCTCTCTCTCTCTCTCTCTCTCTCTCTCTCTCTGCATGCATGTGCAAGCGTGAGAGAGAGAGTAAACTCCTACCTTAGGACCATTTTCCAGGAGGACAATATTCATCAATGTATGCACACAGAGGATGGCAATTCATTCAAAAACCTGGAACTGTAAAATGTGTGCACTAGTCTTCTTGCTGCATGCGCATACAAAGCTGTGTACATAACTGGTATACTTTTTCTGGTTACAAGAACTGAGCTTTAACATTTGCTCAATCGTCAGTGCTTCTTCATCAGCTTGTATCATTCTACAACAACTAATACACAAGATACTGCAAATTGCCCAGCTAGGCTAGCTTTGTACAATTATCTGTCAACCACAAAGCAGTGCAGTGAGATATCTTGGTAGCCATCCAAAAATTCCTCCAATGATAACAGGGCATGGATTCTGCAGTATTAAATTTCATTTACTGGTGGTGATTGCAAACAAAAGTTCCTCACATCTCTTGGATAACAACTGGTACAGTTTCAGTAAAAGCAAAATTCCAAAATCATATAAACCAGTCATAGAAAAGAAAGCAAGCAGTCTCTATGCCTAAAATCTCTTGGCAATACATCAAATGAGTAGGGTTTTGACCCATATTTGGGTAATTAACAAGAATATTACCATGTTAAGGTTGTTGGTTCAAACTCTTATCCATACAAAAATGTGTGTTCAAGTTACAAAGAGCAACATGTTTACAGATATATACTATTTTCAGGTAATTGAATGGATCATCCGATAAAAACTCAACTCAACTCAACTCAACTCATCTAAGCCTTTTCCCAACTACATAGGGTCAGCAACATGAATTTGCTTCCTATTCAGGACTAAGTTGACATTCAAACGATTGTCCGATAACAAATTGAAAAATACTGGCAAAAATACTGGCAGCACAGCAATGCGTGCAACCTTCACAAAAAAGATTTTAAATGTTGATAGAATAAATGAGTCATCCAACTACTGCTGACAGTATTAACAACCTGACCATTTATGCATAAAATATTATATTTTGGCATTTGAACTACAAGATTATACAAAATAAAATGTTTATAAACTGTAAACTTAATAAGATATTGCCTTTCAAAAAACTTACTAAAAGTAGTTTGAAAAGAAAAATCACTTACATCTCCTTTTTGGTCTGGTCCAATCGGTTGTAGAACCTGATAACATAAAATTCCTAGATAATGAACAGCAATTTCATTAGACCACTTGAATAAATAAATGGTAGAACAAATCCATACCTAAGAGAAGAGGAAAGAATGATAAACCAATAAACACGAAGCAGACCAAAATTCCATAAACGACTACTGCAATTAAAACCGAAAATACAAACCCTATCTACTAATTCAAATTTAATTAAGTTTTTGAATATTACCCCATGATTAACTTTCTGACACCCTAGATCCTCCACCATAAGCGTAGGACTTATAACACCTTTCCTAATGGGTTTTCTGCAGAGATAGGGTGAAAAAAGACAGCCGTATAAGTATCTCAACTCCAGACAACTTGAATTCTTCTCATGTCACAGACATCACAAATTTTGCCAGCTAGTATAACATTGACAGTAACATATCTCAAAATTAATAGGAAAAAGTGCACAAGAAGAGATAAAGGTATCTTCATAAAGAATAAAAGAGAGAAAATTAGAAGCAAGCACAATTACGAAGAGCTAGCTCAAAATGCAATTAAAATTAGACCTGTGAGTAAGATCACTGAATCGAACTGAAGGAGACAGATCAGAAAGTTAACATAGGAATGCCTTCCAAAATTTATAGGTTCATTGAAAAAATTAGGTTAACAGTTTCTTGATGCAGTCTTCAATGTTACCGTAGTATTTTTTTTCACATCTGAACATTGCTTGATATTTGAGGCATGATGTCCTATTGATAATCCAGCTCAAGATTCCATGTCAGCAGTCACAGGGTCAAGCCTATCATGTTAGTTGAGCTGTGCAAGCAATGAACAATTTTAAGCCACAAGTGAGCCTTATTTTTTTAATGATAACAAAAGCCATAAAATATTTTCCTCGGTTGTATAATAACAGAAGGCACTCTTTACAACTTTGAGCTATATAATAGTTCTAGAGAAAACATCAGTGAATGATGGCTAACAAGAAAGTTTTATTGATTTAAAGTGCTCTGCTCTTTTTCATTCTGTTTCTTTTTCAAATCTTTGCTTTATTTTCTTGTTTTAAATATTCATCTTTACCTCACTATTTAACAGACATGGTGTTGGGTAACCCCTCCTTTACCTAAAAAAAAAAGATGGAAAAAAGATAAAAGAAGCATACTGCTCTATCTTGTTATCAACGTAGGGGTTGTTTAGTTGGGAAGAAAATAGGGATGGATAAGTTTTTCACTTTTCCACCCTCATTTTCTCATGTCTGGTTGAAAGATGGAGGGAAAATAGTGTGTAGGGCCCAAACATTTTTACCCCCCTTCCACTGAAAAATAAATCCCATGAGGGATGTGATATTTATTTTTCTATGCTCTTTTCCCCTTCCACCAGAAAACTTTTCCCAGGGAATACCAAACGAGCACATATATCTTTTTTTTCATGGTAAAGAAGACATCAAGTTTTAATATCCTTATTCAACCACATGAACAAACATCCTGAATTGCTAGTTTGAATAAACATCCTTGTCCAGTAGAGCTAGCCGGGTGTCAATTGCATCTCATCAGACCTTTTATAATTTATGCTCTGGCTTCTTCCTCTTGAATTATTTTAAAGCAAGCCATATAGCTAAAGGTCCTCAGATTTATCAACAATCCAGCAAGCAATCTTTGCAATTGGTACAATAGATAATAGAAAGTTTGTTTCTTTCTCTTTGGTCTCCTCCATCAAAGGGTTTGCTGTTGGTAGGGCCTGGATATTGAAGATGGTTTGGAGTGTAGAAAGGAAGGTTTAAAACATTAGGTCTTTGAGGTTTACCAGGTTGCATGAGGCCTGAGAAAGAGGATGAACAAGGGTCAGCATTATTAAGGATGGCAAAGTTGAAGGAGCTTCTAGCATTAAACAGAGCAAGAAAAATAGTGTAATGCTAGAGCAAGAAGCATAGGGTTGATCTGCAACACTGAATCTTTAAGGCAGGGGCTTTGGGGAGGATTGGTAAAGTCGTGTTACAGACATTGACACGAAGCAATAGATGGTGATTGTGTAAAGAGTTTTCGGGAGGATGGGGAACATCGAGGGTGATGAAGTTTTAAGGGGTTAAGGGTAAGGAACACCTGCCATATTTTGTGCAGCTTGGAATGTCCAGTGAAGGCAAGGACAAGTGAGGGGTGTCAATGTGGAATAAGAGGTCATAAAATAAATTTTTAAGCTTTATGAAGAATCTTGAGTTTGAAACTAGATGAAATGACTGGAGACAAAGCTAATGAACAAAAACTACCATGTTGTACTGCTCATGCTGCCTAATATCATCATCAATAAGAAGCATTTAATTGAGTAAATCTTCAGAAACTCTTACTTCCAAACCTGCCAACTACTCACCACTTCTATTTGTAAATGTAATATATTGCATAGAAAAAACCGTGTTTCTAATTCTAACCATGCGTACCATCCAATTAGCAGGTAAGCTAAACCTAAAAAAAGTTCCAATATGTTCCATTAATTCCAAGCAAAATTCAACCACCGATAGACCCAAGAAATTTGTTTGAGACACATATGCCACCGGCAGAATCAATTAATTCAAGAACAACAGCACCCAAAATACAAAGCATCATAAGCACATGGTTCTATTTTAACAGAGAGGTTTTAGGTGCATTTAATGAATTTGGGGCAATCAGGTTTACACACATCTCATCATTGCCATGCACCAATTCATTATGAATATCTAAAATTAATAACAGCTAATGTGTGCTCATCCAACATCAAAACACTACTGTGTTTTTTCCCCCCGCACACAATCGAAACTAATTCCAATTGGTGGAAACTATTGCTGATACACTACCAGAAATTCCGATTATTACAGCACACAATAAGAAACCAAAAAAAGAGGCATATAGAAAGAATGCTATGACCAAAGCCATATAGCTCCAACAAAAAAAGGTTAAGTAAACGAAATAGCTGAAAAAGGAAAAAAAAACTACAACGAAAACAAAGCTGTGTTGTTTCTTGACAAGTATTTCTTGTAATTCCAAACCGAATTTGATTATTATTATATCGCAGTAACCAGAATTTTAAAAGAAGCGCATATGGATATCAAATACTGCATCCATATAGCTCAAGAAACTAAAAAAAAAACGATCAAAAAACAATCAACGCTTCGAAGATCATAACAAGAAGATCAAGAAAAAGGTCAAGGAATATAGAGTATACTGACAATTCCAGGGTTGTCGTGAGGGTCCCTCTTGAACATGGCGACGTACTTGCCCCTGAGGGAGAGAAACCGGAGGTGGCAGTACTCGCGGCCGATGGAATTGACGCCGAGGTGGTAGACCCAGCCAGAGTACTCGATCCCCCGGCCGCTCCCGCTCCGAACGCCGATCTCCATCGACCCGTTCTCCGACGCCTCCCCCTCCGATCCTTCGCCAGCCGCCGATTTCTTGGACGCCATCCTCAATCCCTTCTCCCTCCCACGAAACCAAAAGAACTCAAAGAAAAAGAGAATAGAAAACGACCTTCCTCTTTCTCTCTCTCCTTTGGAAGCGATCTCAAGAGAAGAGAGAAGTGGCGGTGGTTCTTAGGAAGAGCCGGCGGAAGGGTGCTCTTTTTTCAGCGGTTTTGGTGAGGGTCGGAGGGTGGCTCAATTTTGGACGAGAAGATCAAGGATGAGTGAAACCGGCGCCGTAGAGACCGTTTCCGGCTTTGTTTATATATATAATATATATACGGGTGAAAGGCGGTGGGACCCGTGGAGGCTCGACCTGGGGGAATTAAGTGGAGAACGTGGCCGATATCCGATCGGGTGACTGGCTTTCTTTGACTTGCCCCAAATGATCACCTTTTTCGAAATTAAATAATTATATTTTAGGTACGACGTACCTTTTACCTTAATTAAAGTATCATTTCTCTAATATCACCTGGCCAACCACCAACACATATAATAAGCCCAAAATCAAAAAAAAAAAAAATTCAAACGAAATGCAGAACGAAGCGCTCGCGATGATAGATAATAAAAACGATAAATTTATTGATAATTCAAAAATTAAAAGCCTTTACAACTATCTCCAAACTAGAATTAAAATAAATTAAAAAAAACAACAACGAACACCACAGGAATCATTAGAAAATTGATTCTGAATTGTTTTTGTTTACTCGTTGGCATTCTCTCATATATATAATCTCGAAGATTTTAGGACATCGAAAAATATTTCACTTTGCTGATTTTTTATTTTTTTTTGTCTATAATCACCTTAAAATAAGAAGAAAAAAAGCTATTACAACAGTTGCACATCATACCTGTAAACATTATATATAAATAATCATGCTATAATGCTAAATAAAATGGCTCTGATAATTAGGCAAAGAGTCATCCTTAGATTCAATATTTTATGTGCCATCTTGAAGCTTCAAGCTCAAGCACAGAGCTGGTGGTAAGCAGAGCAACGAACCTAACCCACCTCGGCTCTCGAACGTTCTGCTCGACGAGCTTTATTGTTTGAACCATCTCAACTAAATTAATCGCTGGACCCTGAACCGGCATACTTATTATCAATAATAACTTTTTCTCATTAGAATAACTTATTTTAATTACTTAACCTTTATATTTAATTTAAGAGTCTTCAAGGTATTTAAAAACTGATGTGGCTAATGTAGCCACGAGGACAATTATGGTAAATCAAAAGTTTAAGGCGATCCCCTCGGTATCTCCAAATCGGCCGAGTCGGCCCCGACTTCTCCAAGTCGGTCCCGCTCGGCCCAGCACCTCCCAGTCGACCGAGCCGGCCCCGACTTCTCTAAGTCGGCTCCGCTCGACCCCGCATTTTCAAATCCGAGTCGGCCCGACTTCTCTAAGTCGGCCCCGCTCGGTCCCGGCACTCCCAGTCAGCCGAGCCGGCCCGACTTCTCCAAGTCGGCCCGCTCGGCCCCAACATCTCCAAGTCGGCCCCGCTCGGCCTCGGCATCTCCAAGTCGGCCGAGTCGGCCCCGACTTCTCCAAGTCGGCCCCGCTCGGCCCGGCATCTCCTAGTCGGCCGAGCCGGCCCCGACTTCTCCAAGTCGGCCCCGCTCGGCCCGGCATCTCCAAGTCGGCCGAGCCGGCCCTGACTTCCAAGTTGGCCCCGCTTGGCCCCGGCATCTCCAAGTCGGCCGAGTCGGCCCCGCTCGGCCCCGGAGTCGGCCGAGTCGACCCCGACCATCCCTGTCGGCCCCGCCCCGGCATCTCCAGGTCGGCCGAGTCGGCCCTGCTCGGCCTCGGCACCCTCAGGAGAGTCAAGGCAGTCCTGACCAGTCCCGACTTTCCCAAGTTGGCCCCAGGACGGTCCTGGCTATTCAAGCCGCCATCCTTCTGACCGCGTCGTCTGACACAACCAGGTCCAACCACCCACTGGCCGCTCCATTGATGGGACCAGACCTAACTACCCGCCAGCTCCACTGACTGATGGGACGTGGCTCACCAACTGCCGTTTTCCCTCTCTCCGATGGGACAGGACCCACCACCGGCCCAGATTCACGCAACCCCCATGAACCCCGCGGACATTCCCTCCTCACGGAACTCCACGTGATTGTGCAGATGTCAACCCCTATAAAAGGTAAGTCCACTCAGGAACAAGGTACGCAAACTCATACGCTCGCTATCCTGATACCCAGATAGGGATTCCCCCTTTCTGTGGACTCTTCTCATCCCAAAGAGCTCGTCTGAGCTCTTCCTCAGCTGTGACCTCGGTTGCTGACTTGAGCATCGGAGGGTCCCCACCGGAGCACCCCTCGGTCTTGGGACTTTTTTGCAGGCCATCCGATCAGGCGTGGATTCGTGGATTAAGCAGCTCTCTTCTCCCGACGTTCAAGACCGTGATCGGGCGTCATCAGATTGGGCGCCAGGAAGGGGGCGACTGCAAAAGCAAAGAAGATCCGAACCCTACAGTATCCCCCTTTTTTCCTTTCCCTCTCCCAATAATGGTGATGACACGAGCTCAGGATGCCTCAGTTAGTCACCCTGGGGGCATCTTCCCCGGCTAGGCAGCAGGAGACCAACCTCCCTGCCGCTGATCCTCCCGTTACCTCCCCCAACCAGAGGCGGCTGCTCCGGCTGCGGAGCAGCTGGCAACTCTCACTCGGCAAGTTCAGACTCTCACCGCCATGGTCCATGGACTTCAACAGCAGCAGTCTGTGGCCACCCAGCATCAGACCGCTCCCCCTGCTAGTCAACAGTCTGCAAGGGAGGCTCTCCTCAGCGAGAGGCCGGTCGTCGCCGGGCTTCTCCAAGGAAGCCTCGCCGTGAGCCCCCCAAGCGGCCGCGATCCCCTGATTGTGGCCCGAGCAAGTTTCCTCCAGAGCCGCACCGCCAGGAGGAACCAAAGCGGAAATCCCACCTTCCGCGTCCTTCTCCTTCTCCTTTCTTCCTCTTCTTCATCCTCCGAGCCGTCTCGGAGGGCCCCGACAATCAGCCGCCAGGCGGAGGAGCGCTGGATGAGTACAATCGGCGACTAGACGAGCTCGCCAGGAAGATCAACAACCAGCCGGAGGAGGAATATGACACCCGTCCTCCTTATACTCGCCGGATACTGGAGGAGCCCGTCCCCTCTAGATTCGATTCCCCCAGATAGATCCGTACGATGGTACGATGGATCCTCTCGACCACCTCGAGAGTTACAAGGCTATGATGCAAGTCCAGGTGCCTCAGACGCCCTTCTCTGCAAGGCTTTTCTGCTACTTTGCGGAAGGCTGCTCGCGCTTGGCACTCGCGCCTGTCCCCCACAGCATCGACTCTTTTCGAGAGCTGGAAAGGGCCTTTCTGGCATTTTGATGCCTGCCGGTGGATCCCGAGGGTCGCAAACGCCAGAAGGAGGGGGAGTCGCTGCGGGATTGTGTCCCGGTTCAAGACTGCCGCCCTCGAAGTCTACCATCTCGACGACGCGGTGGCAACGCTAGCGCTGAAGCGGGGGCTCCTCCCGTCCCGCTTCACCTTCTCTCTGGACAAGAAGCCCCCGAGTTCCTACTCCGACCTCCTCCTCCGAGCTCAGAAGTACATCCGCGGATGAGGCCGACCTCACCCACCGCGAGTCCTCAAGGAGCTCCAGCCGCAAGCCCGCTCGCCCCGAGCCGAGTGGACCCCCTGCCACCGGCGGCCTGATCCGCCTCGCCGATCCGACAACAGGCGTCGAAGCCCGTCCCTGATGAGAGCAAGCTCACGCCTCTCCTCGCCCTCGATCTCACATCCTGATGGAAATCGAGGGCGAGCCTTATCTCCAGCGCCCTCCTCCTATGAAGAAAGGTCCTCCCCGCGACAAGAGCCGTTATTGCCGATTCCATCGAGATTACGGCCACGACACCGACAGCTGCTTCAGCTTGAAGCGTGCCATTGAGGAGCTCATCCAGCGGGGCTACCTCGGCAAATATGTTCAGAAGGCGCCGCAACCGCTGCCGGCACTCATGGGACCCCCGCCTGCTCAGGCCTGTCGACAACACCCCCACGGAGCGGACGGTCGGGATGGTGTCTTGGGGAGCGGCTTCCTCATCAAGCGGCCAAGAGGGAGGAAGCGCCGGGTAATATAGTTCTTGGGGGGGATCGGTGAATTTTGAGAATGTAAATAATGAAGGCATCGCCGTCTCTATGACGATTGCCAAGCACCCTGTAAAGAGGATATTGGTTGATAGTGGCAGCTCAGCTGACATCCTTACCTATGACGCTTTTGTTCGGATGGGATTGTCCCTTAACTCTCTCCAGCCTGTGGCAGCCCCTCTAGTTGGATTCACGGGGATTCAGTAAGGGTTGAGGGCGAGATATCTTTGCCTGTGACAGCCGGAACACCGCCATGCCAAAGCACAGTGATCATGAAGTTCCTGGTCGTGCGGGTCCCCTTGGCATACAACGCCATCCTTGGGCGCCCAGGTTTGAATCTATTGGATGCGATTATCTCCACCCGGTGCCTGCTGGTGCAGTTCCCTACTAGCGAAGGTGTCGGGGAGATGAGGGGCGAGGTCGGCTCAGTCCTGCCCTGCTATCACACAGCGTCAAGCCCCTTGGAAGCCAAGTCGATTCCAGAAGCACCTGACCCCAGGGAGTCCGGTAGGAGGGGAGAGCCGGCCGAGCACCTCCTAACCTTTCCCCTCGGGACGATCCGCGAAGACCGTGCGTATCGGCGGACTCCTCCCCCCGAGGATCGTGATCGCCTCCTAACCTTCCTGCGGGCCAACTCAGACGTTTTCGCTTGGTCAGCATCTGATATGCCCGGCATCCCTCCAGAAGTAATCACCCACAAGCTCAATATCGATCCGAGCACCGTCCAATCCGCCAAAGGAAGAGAAGCTTCGCTCCGAGCGGCAAAAAGCCATCGATGAGGAGGTTAACAAGCTGCTCAGCGCCGGCCACATCCGAGAGGCGCATTACCCTAACTGGCTGGCTAATGTGGTCATGGTGCGAAAGGCAAACGGAGCTGGAGAATTTGCATCGACTTCACCGACCTCAACAAAGCATGCCCGAAAGATCAGTTTCCCCTGCCAAGGATAGACCTGGTTGATTCAACCTCTGGCCACGAGCTTCTCAGCTTCATACGCCTTCGGGGTCACGGCGGGCAAGTTCCTGGGTTTTATGGTGACTCAGCGAGGGATCGAGGCAAACCCGAAGAAGATTAGCGCCATCCTCGACATGAGGCCACCATCCAGCAAGAAGGAAGTGCAGCGACTAACGGGGAGGGTAGCGGCTTTAAGTCGTTTCCTCTCCAAATCGGCCGAGAGGTGCTTGCCCTTCTTCAAGGCCCTGCGGAAAGTGAACAGCTTCGAGTGGACGAACGATTGCCAGAAAGCCTTCGACGGGCTGAAGGTTTCTGTCTTCTCCGCCGCTCCTGTCTAAGCCGAGAGACGGGGAAAGTCTTTTCCTTTACCTCGCCGCTTCTCCAGAGGCCGTTAGCTCAGTCTTGGTGCGTCTCGATGCTGACGGGACCCAAAGGCCTGTTTATTACGTGAGCAAGGTGCTCCATGATGCGGAGGTCAGATACTCCAAGACAGAAAAAATCATCTTCGCCCTGATCGTCTCGCCGACGTCTCGCCCATATTTTCAAGCCCATCCCATTGTGGTGCTCACGGACCAGCCCCTCCGGGCCATCCTGGCCCGTCCGGATACCTCAGGCCGACTCGCCAAGTGGGCCATCAAGCTGGGAGAGTTCGACCTCTCCTTCCAAGCACGACCGGCCTTGAAGTCCCAAGTCCTGGCCGATTTCCTAGTCGAGTGCACTTGGGCGGATGAGGAGACCAGGGAGGTTTCCGTGGAGCAGCACGAGCCTGAGCCAAGCAATGATGGAGAAACCTGGATCCTCCATGTAGACGGCGTCAAACTCTCAGGGAAGCGGTGCCGGCCTCATTCTCACCGGACCGGGTGGAGAGAGAGCAGAATGTGCCCTGCGGTTTCTATTCAAAGCCACCAATAACCAAGCCGAGTACGAGGCCCTGCTGGCAGGATTAAGGCTAGTCCAAGAGTTCGGAATAAGGCGTCTCAGAGCTTTCACTGACTCAACTCGTCTCCGGACAAATCAACGGAGAGTACGAGGCGTGACCCTGCTATGACTCAATACCTGGGCAAGGTTCGGCTCTTGGTCTCCCCGTTAGCTTATTTCAGCATCAGTTACATTCCCCGAGTGAGAACGCCAAGGCCGACATCCTTTCCCGCCTGGCTACCTCCGCCGACGGCATCGCAAGAGACGCCTACATTGAATACCTAGAAAGGCCCAGCATAGAGACAGCGAGGAAGTCCTACCGCTCACCCAAGAGCCTACATGGATGGATGCCTACGTCCGCTATCTCACTGACGGCACCCTCCCTGATGATCGCAATGAAGCCAAGCTGCTCAAGTGGAGGGCTTCCAAATTCGTCCTCCTAGACGGACGTCTATACAGGAGGTCATTCTCCTACCCCCTGCTCAAATGTGTAGGACCTGCCGACGCCGACTACATCCTTAGAGAAATCCATGAAGGCATTTGCGGAAATCACCTGGGGGGCAGGTCCCTGGCCCAGAAGGCCCTCCGTCAGGGATATTTCTGGCTACCATGAGGGAGGATGCTGCCAAACTAGTTCAGAAGTGCGATGGTTGCCAGCGCCACGCACACATCCAGCATCAGCCGTCTACCCCGCTAAGCCCGCTTTCGGCTCCTTGGCCCTTCGCTCAGTGGGGAATGGACATCCTCGGGCCATTCCCCCCAGCTTCGGGACAGCGGAGATTCTTGCTAGTAGCCATCGACTACTTCACCAAGTGGGTCGAGGTCGAGGCGCTGGCTAAGATCACCGAGAGTAAAGTCAAAGCCTTCTTCTGGAAGTCGATCATATGCCGCTTTGGCCTACCTCACACTCTCGTCACGGACAACGGCCGCCAGTTCAACAATGATGCATTCAAGGCTTT
>UESW01005090.1:474760-532871 GCA_900491605.1 Calamus simplicifolius | reverse complement strand
GAAAGACCTAAAAACCATTCAATCATAGGAACTAAATGGGTTTTTAGAAATAAGTTAGATGAAAATGGTATAGTAATTAGAAACAAAGCTAGATTGGTTGCTAAAGGATATAGTCAAGAAGAGGGTATTGATTTTGATGAAACCTTTGCACCTGTAGCTAGACTAGAAGCCATTAGACTTTTACTTGCATTTGCATGTCATATGAACATTAACCTATTTCAAATGGATGTAAAAAGCGCATTTTTAAATGGACTTATTAATGAAGAAGTCTATGTAGAACAACCACCAGGTTTTGAAGACCACGAGTTTTCAAATCACGTTTTTAAATTGCACAAAGCTTTATATGGTTTGAAACAAGCACCTAGAGCTTGGTATGATAGGTTAAGTAAATTTCTAATAGAAAATGATTTTACAAGAGGAAATGTTGATAAAACCTTGTTTTTAAAAAGAAAAAGTAAAGATTTACTAGTAGTACAAATATACGTAGATGACATTATTTTTGGTGCTACTAACGAATCTCTCTGTCAAGAATTTGCAAAGTTAATGCAGGGAGAATTCGAGATGAGCATGATGGGAGAACTCAACTTCTTCCTTGGACTCCAGATCAAACAATGCAAGGAGGGAATTTTTATCAACCAAACCAAGTACACAAGAGAACTACTCAAAAAGTTTGGTATGGAAACAATGAAACCCCTTGGAACACCAATGAGTCCTTCATGCAAGCTAGACAAAGACGAAGAAGGTAAGAAGGTTGATCAAAAGTATTATCGAGGTATTATCGGATCCCTTCTCTATTTAACAGCAAGTAGACCTGATATAATGTTTGCAGTATGTTTGTGTGCTAGATTTCAAGCTGAACCTAAAGAATCACATTAATAGCTGTTAAAGAATATTAAGATATCTAAATGGCACAAAAGATGTAGGTTTATGGTATTCTAGAGACTCCACATTAAACCTAATTGCATATTCAGATTCTGATTATGCCGGATGTAAAATTGATAGAAAAAGCACAAGTGGTGCATGCCATTTCTTAGGAAGTAACTTAATCACATGGTTTAGCAAAAAGCAAAATTCAGTTGCATTATCAACTACTGAAGCTGAATATGTAGCAGCTGGAAGTTGCTGTGCGCAAATCCTATGGATTAAGCGACAACTTGAGGACTATGGTATCAAACCTAATAAGACACCCATAAAATGTGATAATACTAGTGCAATCAATTTAACAAAAAATCCAATTCAACACTCAAGAACAAAACACATAGAAATTAGATATCATTTATAAGAGAACATGTAGCTAATGATGAAATTTGTTTAGATTATGTAAACACTGAAGAACAATTAGCTGACATCTTAACAAAACCCCTAAGTGAAGAAAGGTTTGAATATCTAAGAGGAGAATTAGGAATTTGTAATCCTTTTGAGTAAATTTTGAAATACTTAAGGAAATGCATCTAGAATTCTTTCAAATCCTCAAAATCTTAAGGACATCTCATCTAGAATTCATATCAAAATGATTTATCAAGATCAATGATTATGAATTACACAAAATCAAATCCGGAATCATTTCAAATTTCAGAAATTTCATTTTTTTTCTGAAATGGTCTCGGAGCCGACTCGACGCGTATCGGAGTCGACTCGAGTTTCATTTGAAACTCTCGAGTCGACTCCTGGTATGAGCGAGTCGACTCGAGTTCGAGATTTTGTCTCTGTGATTTAGGCGAGCCGACTCGAGGAAATGCGCGAGTCGACTCGACGTGGTCCCATCGCTATTTAGGGCACGAGCCGAATCGTTCGCTCCACACTCTCTCAAAACCCTCCAAAACCCTTCAAACTTTCCAAAATCTTCCAAAAACCTTGAAAATCATTCCACTAGAATCTATGGCCCCCAAAACCCGTGGAGCGAGCAGTAGCCGCGCCGGGATGAAGAGGAAAAGAACCGTGCGTCGACCCGTTCGCGAGCCGACTCCGGAGTCTTCGACTGCTTCTCTTCGGATGATGCACCTGCTCCTACTGCCTCTACTCCCAGGTAGACCGTTAGCAAGTAAAATCATCACCACTGGTAGGAAGATGGATTTTGATTTGTTTGAGAATGAGGGCTTTCTTTAGGAAGACAGTTAGAGAAATGGGATGGAGAAAATTTGCTCTCTTGAATGCCCGACTTATCCCTCATTAGTTAAAGAATTTTACAAAATTTGTCTAGAGGAGACAATGGGCTTATTAGCAATGTGAGAGGAGTTTGTTTGAATGTCTCTGCCAGATCTTGGCTAGCTTATTGCAATTACCCTTGTCTGGACCCTCAACCTTTCTTCTGAGGATAGACTCCTGCCCTCACCAGATTATTGAATAGGGATTTGGGGATTTGAAGAAGTTCTTGCTAATCAGCTGCCATTGGAGTTGAGATTGCTTCACAATATCTGCAGCAGAATTCTATTTCCTAAAACGGGTAGGTTTGATTATGTTCCGAAGGATATTTTGTCATGGATGCCATTGTGACTGGCAAGCCAATCAATCTTCCAAGCATGATTTTGTGGTATATGGCTGACTGTGGAGGGAAAAGGAAATCCAGTCTTCCCTATGGGATGATCTTAACTTTGTTTTTCGAAGCCAAGGGTGTTGATTTAGTGATAATGAGCCCAATGAAAAACTTAAGACACACTGATTTCTATTCACTGGCACTATTCATAGGATGGGCTTCAAAAAGGAATGGAAATTGGATAAGAAAAGGAAGATGATATTAGAGCTGCTGAGGACAGAGTTGAGGACATTGGAGCTGAGGTCGAGCTGGACCTTCTGTTGCTGGACCATCTGAGCTGGACCTAGCATGCATTATTCTCCTCCACCTCAAGCTTCATCTACTTCTGTGAGATTTTCAGATCAGCTTGTCAACTTAGATCTTGTTTGCTGAGTTTGATGATCAAAGAAAAGAAGAGATTGGTCAATTAAGAGAAGACTTTAAAGAATTAAAGGAAAACATCATTCAAGGCTTGACTCATTTTCATTCTCTATTGGTACTCATGTGGATTCTCTAAATGCCGAGCTTAAGAATATCTTTGAAAGACTTCAAGGATAGCCGATGGATCCAATGATATCTTGATAGAACCAATCAGTTACGAAGAGACATTGATGCAGAGTTGATCAAATTCAAGTAACCATGAATGATTTTAGCAAATTCAAAAGGATGAATCAAGATGATTGGACACTTAAAAAGTTTGATATTCAAGCGTGTCAAATGAAAACTTATCTGTTGATCTCTAAATTTCTAGATTGTACCTAGAAATTTTGCTTAATAGAATGTTTTTGAACTTTGATGAATCTAAGTTAGTTTAAATTTGCTTAAGCTTTATTACAATTTTGATATAATTTGATGTACTAGACTTTTGAATGAAATGAATTCTCTATTTCCTTATGTCAATGAAATTTGAATGAATGTTTATCAATCTTTTTGTTGATAACAAAAAAGGGGGAGAATTTTATAGTTTTATGATTGTCTATGATTGTGATAAACAATGGGTTAATTAATTAAGTTTCATAGGGGGAGCTACCTCATTGAGGGGAGCCTAAACTTAACTATGAAAACAAAGTTAATTCACTAATCAATCATGAACAAACTCAATATTTTTGTCATCATCAAAAAGGGGGAGATTGTTGAGAAATTATTGAAACATAATTACTCCAACTTATTGATTTTGATGATTTCCAAAAGACATTGCTTTACTTTCTAAAAGGCTATGAAATGTTAAGTTAACAATGAATTATTCATGAGCAATTTCAAATTGGAAACTATGAACTATTAAAAATATAATGAGTTTCTTGAATCAATTGAATATATGTTTCAGTGAGCTATACTTATGAATTCAAAAATGATTTTATATATCAATCTTTTAAAGATCAATGACTTAATGAAATGCTTTGAAATTGAGCATTACTGTTAAAACAACATTATCTAAGTCATATTTATATTTCAAAGTTGGTTGGGATGATTTTCAAAGCAAATCAGAATGTTTTCTGATTTTTGTATCAGTCCCGAGCCGACTCGAGAGTTTCCGAGTCGACTCCTGAACTTTCTCGAGCCGACTCGTGACTGTGCGAGCCGACTCGACTCAGACGGCAGAAAGACTCATTTTTGAGTGCTTCTCGAGTCGACTCCCAGCTTTTCGCGAGTCGACTCCTGAAAGTCAAGAGTCGACTCCCAGATTTTCACGAGTCGACCCCTGAAAACTCATTTTTTGGTGCGTTCTGGATTCGATTGCTCGAGCCGACTCGCACAGTCCCGAGCCGACTCCCCGAATTCTGGGCGGAAATTTTTTGAGTTGACACATCAGCTCCAACGGATATATTTTTGAATAACGGCTATTTTTCTTTGTTTCTAACGGCTATATTGTTTCAGAATCTATAAATAGAGGAGCCATTCAACAAAGAAAGAAGAGAGAAGATATATATTGAGAATCATTCAGTAAGAAATTCAAAAGAGGGAAAAACAGAGTGTTATTAGAAAAATCGTTTGATTTAAGAAGAAAGATTCAAAAGGAGTGAAATCCAAGAGTGAGATTCGTGCACTCCAGAGCTACCTTCTACAAAGATTCAAGAGGAGATCCCAACACTTTCAAGAGCAAATCAAAGATCTTCCACATTCAAAGAAAAGGGAGAAAAAGCTTCAACCCAACTCCAAAGCTCAAATCTGTGGAGAATCGGTGCTGAGGCCTGATTCAACATCAAGAGGAGTTGAAGGAAGGAATCCAAAGAAGCCAAGCCAGCTCTCAAGCTCTAATATTCAGGCTTTTCTAAACTCAATTTTTATTTTGAAATATCTGCTCAAAAAGGAGCTGCTTGTAATTAAACTCATTTTATTTGTTTGTATCTAGTTTAATCTGAGGGATTAAACTAGAGGAGGTTGTTAAACCTCGGTACAAGCTAGGTATAGCTTGTGTTTGGGTTTGGTGCCGGTGAGCCCGTGTAAAATCGGCTGGGTTCGTTGTGATCCCGGAAAAACAACAAGTTTGAGTTGTGAACTTGGAAAACAACTCGGCTGTAATCTAGAGAGATTATAGTGTGGACCCAAGTGAGTCTTGGGAGTGGACGTAGGTGTTGGTTGCACCGAACCACTATAAAAATATCTTGTGTTTGCCGTGCCTAATTGTCTCTTCTCTATCTCTCATATACTTGTGTTTGTGCTTTGCTTATTAGTTAATCCTTTCACTTGCACATCTCATTTTAAATTGCTTAAAAGTCTTAAATTTTTTAAGAACCCAATTCACCCCCCCCCTCTTGGGTTGCCATCTGGGCCAACAACAAGTATAAGAATGTTTTACAAATTTTCACAGCTCCTTAATGAGCAAATATTCAAAGAAAAGTAAATAGGTTTAGAAAAGCCTGGTTTGAAGTTGTTTGGCTTTGAGCTTTTCTTCTTTTCTTCTTTTCTTCTTCTCCTTGCTGGGTTGAATCAAGCCTCAGCTTCGATTCCTCACATTAGATGCAGTTGAGAAGATTGAAAAGTTGGTCTCTTTCTTCTAGTTGAGAATCCTCCAATTTTTCACTATTTGAATGGCTTGGATTCTTCTTTGAGCTTTGTGGAGTGGAAGGATTTGAATTTGAAAGCTCCTCTCTTGGATATAAGGCTCAAGACTTTTCGGATTTGATTTTGATTTTTGTCTATCCGTTTCTCTCTTTCTATATTTTCAAACGGTTGTTTTTCTCCCTTTTTATAGATTTTTCTTGATTCATTTTTGGGTGAAAATCTAGCCATTGGAGTGTACCTAGAAGGATTTTCCATTCATAAAATATAGCCGTTAGATGTCAAAAATCAAAAATATTACCGTTAGAGCTGATCTGGCATTTTTGATTTTTTGGCCAGGTGGGGTTGGAGTCGGCTCCAGCTTTTCAGGTGTCGGCTCCGAATCGTTTTTCCATAAATAGTAAAATCTGAGTTCGTCATGGAGTCGGCTCTGCAAAAGTAAGTGTCGGCTCACCGTCGTTAGGTGTCGGCTCTCGAATACTGTAGGTGTCGGCTCCAGGATGCTCAAAAAATCAACGTTCTGTCCCCGCATCGGAGTCGGCTCCAGACACTGTAAGTGTCGACTCCAAAACCTTAGGTGTCGGCTCCGAAACTCTAGGTGTCAGCTTCAGGTTGTATCAAAAATCAGATTAAATTGAATTGGCCATGGGGTCGGCTCCAGACTTTCTAGGTGTCGACTCCAAGCTCTGAAACTTTGAAATCTCTGATTTGTATTTGATTCAAAATTCATTTCTTAATTCCTTTAAATTGATCAAATAATTTAAGTCCTGAAACACTTATAAAATCCATTAGTAATCAAATAATATACTCAATTCCTTTATTAATCATCAAAATCAATGAATGGATCAACAATCTCAGCCTCAGCGGCATTATTGCAGCCTCCACGGCTCTATTTCTGTTTGGTAATTTTACCTCAGCCTCAGCGGCGTTTTGCAGCCTCAACGGCTTTATCTCAGCCTCAGCGGTATTACTACAGCCTCCATGGCTCTATTTCTACTTCGGCAATTTTACCTCAGCCTCAGCGGCATCATTGCAGCCGCCATGGCTCTATCTCAGCCTCAGCGGCATTATTGCAGCCTCAATAGCTTTATCTCAGCCCCAGCAGCATTATTGCAGCCTCCACGGCTCTATTTCTACTTCGGCAATTTTATCTTAGCCTCAGCGGCATTATTGTAGCCTCCACGGTTCTATTTCTGCTTCGACAATTTTACCTCAGCCTCAGCTATGTTATTGCAGCCTCACGGCCTTATCTTAGCCTCAACGGCATTATTGCAGCCTCCACGGCTCTATTTCTACTTCGGCAATTTTACCTCAGCCTCAGCGACGTCATTGCAACCTCCACGGCTCTATTTCTTTTTCGGCAATTCTATCTCAGCCTCAGCGGCATTATTGCAGTCTCAACGGCTTTATCTCAGCCTCAGCGGCATTATTGTAGCCTCCACGGCTCTATTTCTACTTCGGCAATTTTATCTCTGCCTCAGCCGCATTATCGCAGCCTCAGCGGTTTTATCTTTGCCCCAGCGGCTAATCGACGAGCATACCCCCAGAAATTGGCATACACTGCTTTGAGTGGTGGGCATAAGGTAATTAATTTACCTCCAAAATTTCTTAAAGTTCTACACTCCTTTCGCTTAGCTAATGCGCGGCACACAAGCTCAAGGAGTGTGGGGGGCATTTGATGGGGCCAGTTGACCCCATGGGCAATAAAGATAATAATTTTTGGATAGCATCCTCTCAAGATAGCGATTTCCAGATAATTTTCCTAGGCGGCCGCGATGACCTTCCTGGATGGCTTAATTCTTAGGCGGCCCCGCCCCGGCATCTCCAAGCCGGTTGAGTCGGCCCCGACATTTTCAAGTCGGCCTTGCTCGGCCCCGGCACCTCCCAGCCGGCCGAGTCGGCCCCAACTTTCCCAAGTCAGCCCTGCTTGGCCCCGGCACCTCCAAGTCGGCCGAGTCAGCCCCGACTTCCCCAAGTAGGGGGGAGAAAGCAGAGTTCTGTGACACTAAGCTACAAGCTCTCACTCCCTCTACGACAACAATGGTGGATAAAAATATGGTGATGACAAAGACCCAAGATGCTTCCACCATTAACGCTGGGGGGGCACCCTCAACGAGCTGAGCAACAGAAGGCCGGCTCTTTGCTCCATCGTCACCACTATCTCGGGCCATTTAGGCGGAGCATCGTGCCACCCTCACTCTGCAAGTCCAAACATCCATGGCAGCTGCCCAAAGCTACGGGAGCAATATTTCGTGGCTTCACAGCAACAAACAAGAGCCCATGCTGCTCCTTTAGTTGTCGCTCAAGCCATCCACCATCCATCTGGCAAGAGATCTCCGTAGCGTGAGACTCACCACTGTCAGGAGCAAGAGCAACCTCAACTCAAGCTCATCGACAATTTAAGGCTCAGAGCCAATCCGAGCCCAAGACCTCTTGCGGATTCCATTCTAGCTGCCCTTGGATTTTAGCACTGGTACCCCCCATCTTCAATCAACATAGTTTCCTGGAGGGCAGGTCATCAACTCAGCAGAAGGAGACAAATTTCTCCAACGAAAAATCTAAGTACGCTACACTTTGGGAAAAGTTTCTTTTAATTAGTGTGTGAATGCATTACATGAAAAACCAATCATTCAAAAGGAGCTCACCGGCATTGCGGCTAACGGGATACCACTCGGTCCGGCTAGGAGATGCCCCTGAGTCGGTTCAAGTAACTAACAGCTCTATACCCGATCGACTCACCCCTCGGGCGGCACACAAACCCCCAAGGTGGTTCAAAAGGAGCTCACCGGCATTGCGGCAAATGGGACACTACTCGGTCCGGCTAGGAGACGCCCTCGAGTCGGTTCAAGTCCCTAACAGCTCCATACCCGGTCAAGTCGCCCCTCGGGCGGCACACAAACCCCCGAGGTGGTTCAAAAGGAGCTCACCGGCATCGCGGCTAATGGGACAACACTTGGTCCGGCTAGGAGACGCCCCTGAGTCGGTTCAAGTCCCTAACAGCTTCGTACACTGTCGAGTCGCCCCTCGGGGGTACACAAACCCCGAGGTGGTTCAAAGGAGCTCATCAGCATCGTGGCTAATGGGACACCACTCGGTCAGGCTAGGAGACGCCCCCTAGTCGGTTCAAGTCCCTAACAGCTCCGTACCAGGTCGAGTCGTCCCTCGGGCAATACACAAACCCCCGAGGTGGTTCAAAAGGAGCTCACCGGCATTGCAGCTAATGGGACACCACTTGGTCTGGCTAGGAGATGCTCCCGAGTCGATTCAAGTCCCTAACAGCTCCGTACCCGATCGAGTCATCCCTCGGGCGGTAAACAAACCTCCGAGGTGGTTCAAAAGGAGCTTGCCAGCATCGCGGCTAATGGGATACCACTTGGTCCGGCTAGGAGATGCCCCGAGTCGGTTCAAGTCCCTAACAGCTCTGTACCCGATCGAGTCGCCCCTCGGGCGGCACACAACCCCCGAGGTGGTTCAAAAGAAGCTCACCAGCATTGCAGCTAACGGGACACCACTTGGTCCGGCTAGGAGATGCCCCTGAGTCGGTTCAAGTACCTAACAGCTCCGTACCCGGTCGAGTCATCCCTCGGGTGGCACACAAACCCCCGAGATGGTTCAAAAGGAGGTCACCGGCATCGCGGCTAACGGGACACCACTCGGTCCGGCTAGGATATGCTCCCGAGTTGGTTCAAGTTCCTAGCAGCTCCGTACCCGGTGAGTCATCCTTGGGACGGTACACAAATCCTCGAGGTGGTTCAAAAGGAGCTCATCGGCATCGCGGCTAATGGGACACCACTCGGTCAAGCTAGGGGACGCCCCTGAGTCAGTTTAAGTCCCTAACATCTCCGTATCCGGTCAAGTCACCCCTCGGGCAGTACACAAACCCCTGAGGTGGTTCAAAAGGAGCTCATCGGCATCGCGGCTAACGGAACAACACTCGGTCTAGCTAGAAGACGCCCCCGAGTCGGTTCAAGTCCCTAACAGCTCCGTACCCTATCAAGTCACCCTTCGGGCGGCACACAAACCCCCTAGGCGGTCCAAAAGGAGCTTACCGGCATCGCGGCTAACGGAACAACACTCGGTCCAGCTAGGAGATGCCCTCGAGTCGATTCAAGTCCCTAACAGCTTCGTACCTAATCGAGTCGCCCTTCAGGTGGCACACAAAACCCCGAGGCGGTTCTAAAGGAGCTCACCATATTCGTGGCTAACGAGACACCACTCGGTCTGGCTAGGAGATGCCCCTAAGTCGGTTCAAGTCCCTAACAGCTCTGTACCCGATCGAGTCACCCCTCGGGTGGCACACAAACCCCCAAGGCGATTTGCAGCCTCCTCGTCTTTCTCTATGCCTCCGTGGCATTATTGCAGCCTTCTTGGCTTTATCTCTGCCTCCGTGGCATCATTGTAGCCTCAACGGCTCTCTCTGCCTCAGCAGCATTATTATAGCCTCAATGGCTTTATCTCTGCCTCTGCGGCATTATTGCAGCCTCAACGGCTTTCTCTCTGCCTCCGCGGCATTATTGCAGCCTCATCGGCTTTCTCTCTGCCTCTGTGGTATTATTGCAGCCTCCTTGGCTATATCTCTACCTTCGCGGCATTATTTGCAGCCTCCTCAGCTTTATCTCTGCCTCTGCAGCATTATTGCAGCCTCATTGGCTTTCTCTCTGCCTCTGCAGCATTATTGCAGCCTTATCGGCTTTCTCTCTGCCTTTGCAGCAATATTGCAGCCTCATCGGCTTTCTCTCTGCCTCCGTGGAATTATTGCAGCCTCAACGGCTTTTTCTCTGCCTCCGCGGCATTATTGCAGCCTCACCGGCTTTCTCTCTACCTCCACGGCATTATTGCAGCCTCATCGGCTTTCTCTCTGCCTCGCGGCATTATTACAGCCTCCTTGGCTTTATCTCTGCCTCCGCGGCATTATTTGCAGCCTCCTCGGCTTTATCTTTGCCTCCGTGGTATTATTGCAGCCTTCTCGGCTTTCTCTCTGCCTTTGCGGCATTATTGCAGCTTCCTCGGCTTTCTCTTTGCCACCGCGGCATTATTGCAGCCTCATCGGCTTTCTCTCTGCCTTCGCGGCATTATTGCAGCTTCAACGGCTTTCTCTCTGCCTCCGTGGCATTATTGCAGCCTCATCGGCTTTCTCTCTGCCTTTGTGGCATTATGCAGCCTCACCGGCTTTCTCTCTACCTCCGCGGCATTACTACAGCCTCATCGGCTTTCTCTCAGCCTCTGCGGCATTATTGCAGCCTCACCGGCTTTCTCTCTGCCTCTGCGGCATTATTGCAACCTCATCGGCTTTCTCTCTGCCTCCGCGGCATTATTTGCAGCCTCCTCGGCTTTATCTCTGCCTCCGCAGCATTATTTGCAGCCTTCTCGGCTCTATCTGTGCCTCCGCGGTATTATTGCAGCCTCCTTGGCTAGATCTCTGCCTTCACGGCATTATTGCAGCCTCCTCGGCTTTATCTCTGCCTTCGTGACATTATTGCAGCATCAACGGCTTTCTCTCTGCCTCCACGACATTATTGCAGTCTCAATGGCTTTCTCTCTATCTCCGCGGCATTATGCAGCCTCCTCGGCTTTATCTCTGCCTCCGCGGCATTATTTGTAGCCTCATCGGCTTTATCTCTGCCTCCGCGGCATTATTTCAGCCTCAACGGCTTTATCTCAGCCTCAGTGGCATTATTGCAGCCTCAACGGCTTTATCTCAGCCTCAGCGGCATTATTGCAGCCTCCATGGCTCTATTCTGCTTCAACAATTTTACCTCAGCCTCAGCGGCGTCATTGCAGCCTCCACGGCTCTATTTCTGCTTCCG
Organism: Calamus simplicifolius; assembly: GCA_900491605.1. Lineage (NCBI taxonomy): Eukaryota > Viridiplantae > Streptophyta > Magnoliopsida > Arecales > Arecaceae > Calamus > Calamus simplicifolius. The sequence continues at coordinate 521,552 of UESW01005090.1, read as the reverse complement.
CAATTCTATCTCAGCCTCAGCGACATTATTGCAGCCTCAACGGCTTTATCTCAGCCTTTGCGGCATTATTGCAGCCTCCATGGCTCTATTTCTGCTTCGGCAATTTTATCTCTGCCTCAGCCGCATTATCGCAGCCTCAGCGGTCTTATCTTTGCACCAGTGGCTAATCGACGGGCATACCCCATAAATTGGCATACACTGCTTTGAGTGGCGGGCATAAGGTAATTAATTTACCTCCAAAATTTCTTAAAGTTCTACACTCCTTTTGCTTAGCTGATGCGTGGCACACAAGCTCAAGGAGTGTGGAGGGCATTTGATGGGGCCAGTTGACCCCATGGGCAATAAAGACATAATTTTTTGATGGCATCCTCTCAAGATAGCGATTTCCAGACAATTTTCCTAGGTGGCCATGGCGGCCTTCTTGGACGGCTTAATTCCTAGGCGGCCCCACCCTGGTATCTCCAAGCCAGCCGAGTCGGCCCCGACTTTCCCAAGTCGGCCCTGCTCGGCCCCGGCACCTCCAAGTCGGCCGAGCCGGCCCCGACTTTCCCAAGTCGGCCCTGCTCGGCCCCTGTTGGCCCAGATGACAACCCAAGAGGGGGGGGGGGGGGTGAATTGGGTTCTTAAAAAATTTAAGACTTTTAAGCAATTTAAAATGAGATGTGCAAGTGAAAGGATTAACTAATAAGCAAAGCACAAACAAGTATATGAGAGATAGAGAAGAGACAATTAGGCACGGCAAACACAAGATATTTTTATAGTGGTTCGGTGCAACCAACACCTACGTCCACTCCCAAGACTCACTTGGGTCCACACTATAATCTCTAGATTACAGCCGAGTTGTTTTACAAGCTCACAACTCAAACTTGTTGTTTTCACGGGATCACAACGAACCCAGCTGGTTTTAACTCGGGCTTACCAGCACAAAACCCTACAAGCTATACCAAGCTTGTACAAGGTAAACTAACCTCCACTAGTTCAATCCCCAGATTGAACTAGACACAAACAATAAATATTTTTTCAATACAAGTGCTCCCCTGAGCAGATATCAAATAAAGAACAAAGTTTAGAAAAGCCTGATTTTTTGGTAGGCTTGGCTTTCTCCTTCTTTTCTTCAACTCCTCTAGAAGTGTTGAATCACGCCTCAGCTAGATTCTTCACGTTGATTGGAGTTGAGCTTTTTCTTCCTTTCTTTTGAAAATCCGCAGATTTGACTCTTGAACGCACTTGGATTTTCTTCTGGCTTTTGTGGAATGATGAGAAGGAGTAGACGAATCTTTCACTTGGATTTCACTCCTTTTTGAATCTCTCTAAATTTTTCTTTTTTTTCTCTTGATTTCTATATCTCTCTATTCTTTGATTTGAAAATGGCTCCTCTATTTATAGATTCTGCAAAAATATAGCCGTTAGAAACAAAGAAAAATAACCGTTATCAAAAATATACCGTTGGAGCTGAGTTGTCATTAAAAAAATTTCCGCCCAGAAGGGAGTCGGCTCGGGACTTTGCGAGTCGGCTCGAGCATCCAAAAATCCAGAACAAAAAATGGGTCTCCAGGAGTCGACTCGCGAAAGTCGGGGGTCGACTCGACTTCAGGGGTCGACTCGCGAAAAGCTCAGAAAAATGGGTGTCTGAGCGGAGTCGACTCGGGTCTGGAGTCGGCTCGACAAATGGGGGTCGACTCGAGAAATTCAGGGGTCGACTCGGAAACTCGAAACTGATAACTCTGAAAATCTGATCGCTTTGAACTATCAAATAGAAATTTGATTGACTTAGAAATGTTGATTTTTTAAATCAATTTCTTGAATCATAAAAGTCATTGATCTTCAAAAGATTGATTAAAAATCATTTTGAATTCATAAGTATAGCTCTTTTGAAACTTAAACAATTGATTCAAGAAACTTTATATTTTAATAGTTCATAGTTTCCAATTTGAAATTGAATAAATTCATTATTAAATTAACTCATTGCATCTTTTAGAAAGTAAAGCAATGTCTTTTGGAAATCATCAAAATCAATAAGTTGGAGTAATAATTTCTCAACAATCTCCCAACTCTCCCCTTTTTGATGATGACAAAAATATTGAGTTTGTTCATGATTGATTAGTGAATTAACTTTGTTTTCATAGTTAAGTTTAGGCTCCCCTCAATGAGGTAGCTCCCCCTATGAAACTTAATTAATAACCCATTGTTTATCACAATCATAGACAATCATAAAACTATAAAATTCTCCCCCTTTTTTGTTATCAACAAAAAGATGATAAACATTCATTCAATTCATTTCATTGAAGAAATAGAGAATTCATTCAAAACATTACATCAAAATTTTCAATACATTGATTTCATAAAGAAAGCATAAAAACTTCAGTACAAGACAACTCTAGTACTCAAAAATGAGTTCTTACTATTCTAGTTAATGATCAACAATGTTTTTCATTCCTTCAGATTGAATTTTTACATAGTCCTTGAGTTTTCATCCACAAATGTGCACGCACTCTTGATTTTATCTTGAAGCTCTGCGTTGCTCTTTGGAATAAGTCTCACTATCTCCACATATATCCTTAAGTTCTTCAAAAATATTCTTGAGATCACTACTTAAGGATGCCGATGAAGATCCGATAGTGGATTCAATCTTTGAAATACGATCATCAAGAGAATCTTTAAGTTGCTTAACTTAGATCTGAAAAGAAGATGAAGAAGATGTCTGATCAACAAAGGAAAGGGGCTGGAGCAGGAAAGAAGAGCTCGGAGGTGCAGGCGAAGGATGTCTAACAGATGGTCCTGCAGCCTCAGTGTCTATTGCTCTTTCCTCTGTCACTCCTTTCCTTTCCCACTCCCATCCTTTTTGACAAACCCCATCCTATGAATAGTTGCCAGACTATAGAAATCAGTGTGTCTTAAGTTTTTCATTGGTTCATTATCTGAGATCACCACACCCTGGCTTCGAAAATCAAAGTAAGAATCATCCCATATGGCAGACTGGATTTCCTTTTCCCTGCACAATCTGCTATATACCACAAATCATGCTTGGAAGATTGATTGGCTTGCCAGTCACAATGGCGTCCATTACAAAAACATCTCTTTCGGAAACATAATCAAATCTACCCGTTTAGGAAATAGAATCCTACAGCATATATTGTGAAGCAATCTCAACTCTAAGGATAGCTGATTAGCAAGATCTCTTCAAATCCAACCACATCCCTGTTCAATAATCTGGATAAGCTGGGGCGCGGTCATCAGAAGAAAGGTTGAGGTGCCAGACAAGGGAAATTGCAATAATCTAGCCAAGATCTCGGGAGTACAGAAATTCTTACCCCTCTCACATTGCTAATAAGCCCATGGTCTCCTCTAGACAAATTTTTGTAAAATTCTTTAACTAATGAGGGATAAGTCGGGCATTCAAGAGAGCAAACTTCTCCCATCCCATCTCAATTAACTGTCTTCCAAAAAGAAAGCCCTCATTCTCAAATAATTCAAATCCATCTTCCTACCAGTGGTGATGATTTTATCTGCTAGTCGGTCTACCTGGGAGGACGTGGCAGCAGGAGCAGCAGCTGGAGGAGAAGCAGATTCGGTGGAATCCGAGCTTGGCGAAGGTTCACGCGCCGGACGCTTGACCGTTTGCTTCACGGAGCGCTTCCTCTTGATGCCACCCGCCACAACACTAGATCCTCTAGTTTTAGGAGCCATTTGATGATTGGAGGTGATAAAAGGGATTCTAGGAGTTTTGGAGGGTTTGGAGAAGTGTGGAGAGCGTATTTTTGATTAGGGACGAATAGAATGAGCGTCGAGTCGACTCTGCCCTAGAAAAATCAATTTGGGACCACCTCGAGTCGGCTCGCGCAAACTCAAGGTCGACTCGGCAGACACAGAAAGTCCGTCCCGACATGGAGTCGACTCGCGCAGAGGGGTCGACTCGAGAGTTTCAAAGAAACCGGGAGTCGACTCCGATACGCGTCGAGTCGGCTCCGAGACTATTTCAGACAAAAAACATGAAATTTCTGAAATATGTCCGGAAAATGATCATAAAAATTGATAAATAATCATTGGATATGAGTTCAATCAGATAAGAGTTCTAGATGAGATGTCCTTAAGATTTGTTTAAAGGAATTCTAGATATATTTCCTTAAGATCAAGGATTCAAAGAATTTAGATAAAATTTCCTTAGGGGTTTCAAATTCCTAATTCTCCCTAAGATAACAAATCTTTCTTCACTTAGGGGTTTTGTAAATATGTCAGCTAATTGTTCTTCAGTGTTTACATAATCTAAACAAATTTCATCATTAGCTACATGTTCTCTTATAAAATGATATCTAATTTCTATGTGTTTTGTTCTTGAGTGTTGAATTGGATTTTTTGTTAAATTGATTGCACTAGTATTATCACATTTATGGGTGTCTTATTAGGTTTGATACCATAGTCTTCAAGTTGTCGCTTAATCCATAGGATTTGCGCACAGCAACTTCCAGCTGCAACATATTCAGCTTCAGTAGTTGATAATGCAACTGAATTTTGCTTTTTGCTAAACCATGTGATTAAGTTACTTCCTAAGAAATGGCATGCACCACTTGTGCTTTTTCTATCAATTTACATCCGGCATAATCAGAATCTGAATATGCAATTAGGTTTAATGTTGAGTCTCTAGAATACCATAAACCTACATCTTTTGTGCCATTTAATATCTTAAGATTCTTTTAACAGCTATTAAATGTGATTCTTTAGGTTCAGCTTGAAATCTAGCACATAAACATACTGCAAACATTATATCAGGTCTACTTGCTGTTAAATAGAGAAGGGATCCGATAATACCTCGATAGTACTTCTGATCAATCTTCTTACCTTCTTCGTCTTTGTCTAGCTTGCATGAAGGACTCATTGGTGTTCCAAGGGGTTTCATTGTTTCCATACCAAACTTTTTGAGTAGTTCTCTTGTGTACTTTGGTTTGGTTGATAAAATTCCCTCCTTGCATTGTTTGATCTGGAGTCCAAGGAAGAAGTTGAGTTCTCCCATCATGCTCATCTCGAATTCTCCCTGCATTAACTTTGCAAATTCTTGACAGAGAGATTCGTTAGTAGCACCAAAAATAATGTCATCTACGTATATTTGTACTACTAGTAAATCTTTACTTTTCTTTTTAAAAACAAGGTTTTATCAACATTTCCTCTTGTAAAATCATTTTCTATTAGAATTTACTTAACCTATCATACCAAGCTCTAGGTGCTTGTTTCAAACCATATAAAGCTTTGTGCAATTTAAAAACGTGATTTGAAAATTCATGATCTTCAAAACCTGGTGGTTGTTCTACATAGACTTCTTCATTAATAAGTCCATTTAAAAATGCGCTTTTTACATCCATTTGAAATAGGTTAATGTTCATATGACATGCAAATGCAAGTAAAAGTCTAATGGCTTCTAGTCTAGCTACAGGTGCAAAGGTTTCATCAAAATCAATACCTTCTTCTTGACTATATCCTTTAGCAACCAATCTAGCTTTGTTTCTAATTACTATACCATTTTCATCTAACTTATTTCTAAAAACCCATTTAGTTCCTATAGTTGAATGGTTTTAGGTCTTTCACTAAGTCCAAACATTATTTCTAGTAAATTGATTCAGTTCTTCTTGCATTGCTAACATCCAATTATTATCTTTTTCAGCTTCTTCTATAGTTTTAGGTTCAATTTGTGATACAAATGCAAGATGATTACTAATATTTCTCATGTATGATCTAGTCCTTATTCCTTGAGATGGATCACCTATAATCAATTCCTTAGGATGACTATAAGCATATCTCCAATCTCTTGGAAGATCTACATCATTATGATCATTATTAACATCATCATCCTTATGTGAATCATTATCTTTAGCTTCTTGTTCATGATTAGAAGATACTTCAATATTAAGTTTTTCAAGATCTTTTTCAATTATGTTTGTATCTTCCTCATCATCAATCTTTTCAGATCTAGTTGCTAAAGATTCATCAAAAACTACATGAATGGATTCTTCAACTACTAAGGTTTTCTTGTTAAAGATTCTATATGCCTTACTAGTTGTTGAATAACCTAGAAAATTCCTTCATCAGATTTAGCATCAAATTTTCCTAAGTTGTTTTTACCATTATTATGAATGAAACATTTACATCCAAATGCATGAAAGTATTTTATAGTTGGTTTTCTTTCATTCCATAATTCATAAGGTGTTTTCTTTAATATTGGTCTTATTAAAGCTCTGTTTAAGATGTAACATGCTGTGTTAATTGCTTCCGCCCAAAAATACTTTGGTAAGTTGCTTTCACATAGCATGGTACGGGCCATGTCTTCTAAAGTTCTGTTCTTTCTTTCAACTACACCGTTTTGTTGTGGAGTCCTAGGGGCTGAAAAATTATGATTAATTCCATTTTCAGTGCAGAAATTTTCAAATAAGTGGTTTTCAAATTCTGTTCCATGATCACTTCTTAGAGATACTATAGTAGTGTTTTTCTCATTTGTGACTTTCTTGAAAAATTTCAGGAACATCGAGAAAGTCTCATCTTTGTGAGCTAAAAACATTACCCAAGTATATCTAGAGTAATCATCTACAATCACTAGGCCATATTTCTTTCCTCCTAGACTTGTAGTTCTAGTTGGTCCAAATAGGTCCATGTGAAGTAGCTCTAGTCCCCTAGAAGTTGAAACAATATTTTTAGATTTAAATGAACTTCTAGTTTGTTTTCCAAATTGACATGCATCACATATTTTATTATTTTCAAAATTTAATTTAGGTAAATCTTTAACTAAATCCATTTTAATTAGTTTTGAAATAAGGTGTGTGCTTGCATGACCTAATCTACGATGCCACAACCAACTAATATCATTAATGTTAGCATTATCAGAATTAGGCAATGACTACTCTTAGAAGTTTTGTCTGTGTCAACTAAGTATATATTGCCAAATCTATATCCAGTAAAAACAATGCTATCATCAATAGAATTAGTTACAGTGCATAAAGAAGATTTAAAAGAAACATTAAAGTTTTATCACATAATTGACTTATGCTAATTAGATTATGCTTCAAACCATTAACATAAAGTACATTTTCAATAGTTATGGATGGAGTTATGCGAACTTTACCAAGGCCCAAGATTTGACCTTTACCGTTATCGCCAAATGTCACAACTCCACCTTTTGCTTCTAGGGTGATGAATTCCTTAAGGGGCAAATAAGGACGCCTGCGAAATCCCTAGGTCTTTCCAGACAAAGGAAGTGAAAGCCAAGGTTTATTTTCTCGAATTTTATGCTCATATAGTTGTCGGGTTTGGTTTTTCTTTTAGCGTTCAGAAATCATATTTGTTAATTATTACTGCAAAAATGAAGCTTTTGGACGATTTGATTAGTGGATCACAGATCTAGGTCTGGTAAAACAGACCTTTTTTTCGTTAAATAAAGACTGAAATCTCTTGAAGGTTTGTTGAAGAGTATTGGCGACTGCAATAGAAGCTCTTTCTTCCATTCTCTTCGTCTTCAAAGGTTAAAACTAACTGAAATCCTAATCATATATGGCGATTGAAACTCTACTCTTTTACACCCCCCGTGTATATATGTGTAGTTTCCGCTTAACTTTGGTTTACTTTTGGCGTTCAAGAACTTTTTTAGTCAGTTAGGGTAGTATGGGACTACGTTGGTTTTTTGAATCTGGAGTTGCAGGTCTCGCCAAACGTAGTGTCTAAGACTCAGAATTCAGATTTGATTTTCAGTAGTTAGAATAATAAAGGAATTCGTTGGGTCTGATTAAACGCAGCAGTTGGCCCCTTTATTTCTGTTAAAATTCAACCTTTAAAATTTGTTCTGATAGGATAAAATCTTGACCAGTACTTGAACATGTATTTGACTTCTTTTAGTGCTCACAACTGGTTTGGGTTTGAGTAAGAATGGTTTGGTCTATGAATGTGGTATTCTTTGGTGGCAATGACTTTTTCTTCATTTGACATGGTCTTGTATCATGGTCTTTTGTTTCATATGCTGAGTTAAAATTTCATTGTGGAAGTGAGCAATGACATTCATGGTATCTTTGCTTGGATTGCACAGACGAGGGCAGATTACGACAAGGAGTGTAAGATCTGCACACGGCCATTTACGGTCTTCAGGTGGAGACCAGGACGCGATGCAAGATACAAAAAGTCGGAGATCTGCCAGACATGTTGCAAACTTAAAAACGTGTGCCAGGTCTGCCTCTTGGATCTTGAGTATGGGTTGCCTGTTCAGGTTCGGGACACTGCCTTAACTATCAATTCCAACGATGCGATCCCGAAGAGTGACGTGAATAGGGAGTATTTTGCAGAAGAACATGATCGCAGGGTATGTTAGTGAACAGCTTCTACATATTCTTATGCTAACTTGCTTTTTAACTTTATTTTTTTACTAGTATCACATTCATACGAATCGTTTACAGCTAAAGAATTTTTTTTTGGTCTGTCTTTATATGTGGCCATTCCTTATTCTTTGTCGTGGCAGGGTACTTAATGTAACATTTTTTGTGTACATTTGTTTTTCTTGGATCAGTGCCTTACAAGAGGATTTAGTAGATATTGAACATGATAGTGTTATCCTGGATATGCAACAGATTTTAATTACTTTTTTTAAAAAATTGATTGAGGTCTGTAGGTAGGAATTTTATTTTATTTTATTTTATTGGCATTGCAAAAGAAACGAAGGCACATTGTAAAAGAATTTACTGTTGTATTGAATTTTAGATTTCCTCCCAATATCAGCTCTTCTAGACTAAGAAATCCTTTTCTATATCCAAGAGTTATATTCTCTATGACAGAAGATGGATCACTTGATTTTATTTTATTCATTAATGAGATTAATTGGTAAAGCAATTTCTATCTGCAGTTTAATGGTCTCCATGAAAGCAACTTTTACTTTTCGACTCCAAATTGGTGCTTTGGGAATAATTGCATGATAAAAGTAATATTCAATCAATTCAAGCATCACTGTTCTCCTTTAATTGCTTGATGATGTTTACAGCAAATCACTTTATGATCAATTGCAGTATATGTATTTTCATTGATTGTGGACTACTAAGCATGATAGACTATGGAGTCTAAAATTTTACACTTCCCAAAGATTAAGAAGATGAAACTTTTAAAATGCTACATCATTGGGAAAAGATACTTTTGGCAGATTTGGCTTGAAGTAAGCTTGGCCAGGTTTCCCATGGAAGTGAATGCAAACATTACAAAAAACACAAATTTACTTCTTAAATTCTGATGATATGTATTTGTTGAGAAATATAAGAAAACTTGGTATTTTGCTAAAGAATCCTGAAAATCAATCATTATTGTCAGAGTTAGTTTATGTACTGATTAAAGAACAATGCTTTTATTTTTAAAATCAAGGTGGTCTTTGAAGTGAACACATCTGCTAAAGAAAGGCACATCTGAGAGCGCATCATTAGTAGTCCTAGTTCGAGGAAATTCTAGAAGTTATAAACTTATGATTATCAATAAGGATTGCATGAACACAATAAATTTTTGAGGTATAATAGTGTGTGTTAGTCATAGATAGTGAAAGGAAAAAATAGAAGACAAATATAATGAAAAAGAATAAAGGGAAGGGTTTTGATGGGTTTTTTTTACTGCTGTTGAGGATGTAACAGTTCTCTCAACTCAACTCATCTAAGCCTTTTCCCAACTACATGGGGTCGGCTACATGAGTCTGCTTCCTCTACTCTGTTCTATTTAGGACCAAGTCGATATTTAAATTACAAATAGTTATATCTCTTTTAATTTTTCTGTTCATGTTAATTTAGGTCTACCTCTATCTCTATCCTTATCATGAATTGTTAAAATATCACTCTTTTTAACTGAAGCATTTAAAGGTCTACGTTGCATATGTTCGAAACACCATAATTGATTTTCTCTCATTTTATCTTCAATTGGGGTTATTCCTATCATTTCTCTTATATATTTATTTCTAATTCTATCTTTTAAAGTTTTACCACATATCCATCTTAACATACGCATTTCTGTTACACTTAATTTATTTACATGTTGTTTCAATATTGCTCAACACTCTGTTCCATATGGCATAGCTAGCCTAACAGCAATTTTATAGAAGTTTTTTAAAATTTTAATGGGATGCGCCGATCATATAATACTTCCGAAGCACTCCTCCACTTAATCCATCCTGCTTTAACTTTATGATTCATATCTTCACCTATTTTACCTCCTTGCTAGATAATTGATCCCAAATACTTAAATTTTTTACTCCTTGATATCTTTTGACTTGCAATCTTTACTATTTCTTCATTTGTATTTTTACTCCCGCTAAAATTACATTTCATGTATTCAGTTTTAGTTCTACTAATCTTAAAACTTTTAGATTCTAAAGCCTCTCTCCAAATCTCTAGCTTAGTATTTACTCCGGATTTAGTTTCATCAATCAACACTATATCATCTGCAAATAACATACACCATGGGATATCATTTTGAATATGTTTGGTTAATTCATCCATAACTAATACAAAAAGATACGAGTTTAAGGCAGATCCTTGATGTAAACCTACAGTAAATAAAAACTCATTAGTTTCTCCTATTGTTGTTTTAACAATAGTTATTGCTCTATCATGCATATCTTTTATCAATTCTATGTATCTTTTGGTAACTTCTTTTTTTCTAAAATCCATCATATTCTTTCTCTAAATCAATAAAGACTATATGAAGGTCTTTTTTCTCTATATCTCTCTATCAATCTTCTTAATAAATAAATAGTTTTCATGGCCGATCTTTCAGGCATAAATCCAAATTGATTATTTGACACCAAAGTTTTAGCTCTTAATCGATTTTCTATTATTCTTTTCCATAATTTCATTGTATGGCTCATTAGCTTAATCCCTCTATAATTTGTACAGTTTTGAATATCTTTATTTTTGTATACGGGTATCAATATGCTTTTTCTTCGATCATCCGGCATTTTTTTAGTTATTACAATCCTGTTAAATAAATTGGTTAACCACATGACTCCGATTTCTCGTAAGCCTTTCCAAACCTCAATAGGGATTGCATCTGGTCCTAATGCCTTTGCATTTTTCATTTTACTCAAAGCCTTTTTAACCTTCAACATGCTAAATCTACGAAAAAAATTATACTTATTTGTTACTCCTAGGTTATCACATCCTTCTACTACCCTTAAATGTACCAAATTATTTTTATTTAATAATTTTTAAAATAACTTTTTCATCGTTCTTTTATCTTTTCTTTTAAGACTCTTTCATCGTCATCCTTAATACATTTAATATAGTCAAGATCTTTTGCTAATTTATATATATTTTTTCACCTTCTTTCTCTTAGTTTTGCTAATTTCTTTTCTCTTAGTTTTGCTAATTTATATATAGTCTTTTCACCTTCTTTCATATCTAGTCTATTATATAAATCATTATACGCTTTAAGTTTAGCATTATTTACCGCTTTTTTAGCTTCTTTCTTTGCATATACTTTTTAAGATTTTTTTCATCCCTTGCCTCTTGCCAAATTTTATAGTTTGTTCTTTTAAGCTTGATGACAGTTTGAACTTTCTCATTCCACCGCCAAGTTTTCTTTCCTACTAGTCCTGCTCCTTTTGATTCTCCTGGAACTTCTTTTGCTATGTTTTTTTTATGTACTTAGTTGCTTTTTCTGAGGATGTAACAGATCTATCTTTAAAATCTTGAAATTTTTACTGCAGAGCTTATGAGTAAGAATGGATCAAAACTACTTAATTGAAAGTCAAAGTAATCCTAGCTTTGTTGTCTTGACATTTTTGAGGGTTTTCTGGAAGGTAAGGTCTATTAAATGCCTAAGAGTCTTCCGTGAAAAATTGAAACCGCACCAAAGTGGTGAAATATTTACCTAGGATTTCAAGTGTTGGCCATTGCCAGGCCATTGCTGGCACCTGAAACAGATTGGCATGGCACCTATTTAGTTTTTCATATTATTTTAATTAAAAAGTGCTTTGCAAATCTCTTTCCTTTTTTCAGTCTGGCCAGGTATGTGTCATGTTAGCCACATGCCGACACACCTTGTTCTATGAACACTTAAATCCTTGTGTAAGGCTAGCATGAGATATGATACATGTTTCACCTCACTTAAGTTTTGTTGGTTTTAAATCTAATTTAATCCACTTGCAATTCTTGATATGTTAGTCTGCCTGTTGGTTCCCCCATGCATTTTTCCTTGCTTGCCACTGCATTATCTATGCCAATCAATGGCTAAGAATTATTTCAAGGCAAGATCTCTTTAGTTGTAGCACTGCCTTGCAATGAGCCACATCACATATGCAAAGTCTAGAAGTTGGTGAAACTGCTTATGAAGTAAAGGAAACTCGAGATTAGGAGCTTGTTGGCAGTTCAGGAATAAGTTGTATATTTTTTTGAAGAAATATGAAGCAAAAAAAGCACCTCAGTTTGATTCATTAATTAGTGCAGTCTCTGTTTGTGTTGCTCCTTGTGGGAGCAGAGATACATTCTGATGGCACAATCCTCCTGTGGCACCTTAGTTTGATTCATTAATGACTGCAATCTCTGATGGCACAAGCACTTCATTTATTGTATTCTATGTATGATGTCACTGAAATTTTCCAGTTGGATCAACTCAACAATCATACCACTACATGCCCACCTATGTTTATATAATTTTCCATTTGGACAGACTTATAGATTTTAGCGGGGTGTGTCCATTTGGCTTCTGGACCTGACTAGAATGTGGGAACATATCCCAAGTTGAATTTGTAACTGACCTCGTGACCTCATATCTATGATCCAGACAAGCAATAAATAAAAGTTGATTGCATTAACTGGTAATTGGTACTATTTACAGCTGTTATGTTTAGAATCTACTCTTATCTTGCATACATATATGCTTGTTTTTTTAGCATCTAGACAAAGTGTTGTCTCTTCTTTTGTTGACATATTACCTCCATTACAGGCTAGAGCTGGCATAGATTATGAGTCTTCATATGGAAAGGCACGTCCAAATGACACCATTTTAAAGCTTCAAAGGACAACACCATATTACAAAAGAAACCGGGCACATGTCTGTAGCTTTTATGCGCGTGGTGAATGCACACGTGGTGCTGAATGCCCATATCGGCATGAGATGCCTGTTACCGGGGAGTTATCTCAACAGAACATAAAAGATCGGTACTATGGGTACGTATGACAGCTGACCAAGGTTTGCTATCTGCATTAAGCATCTGGTGCAAACCATTAGGTTTCGCATGCCATCTTAAACAGTATCTACCAAACCTAGGACGTGAGTTAGCACTTCAGTACCATTGATCAAAATATAATCTTTCGATAGGCAGTAAGATGCTTATATTTTATATCATATGCTATTGTCTTTAAGTTCCTCATCTTTGATTGAGATCGTTTGCTGTACTTGCTTTTATGCTCCATTGAGACCATCTTTCTAGCTAGCATGATATGCATGCCAGTGATACAACACAAATAAAATTGCTATGAGATTGAGTGTGGTGCAATTGTTTCATGCAAGCTATGATTTTAGAGTCATTTTACCTTGATGCTTGCTTTTGCTATGATGACTGGATATTGGTTGCCTTTTGACCAAATCATGCAAGTCCAGCAGTTCTTAAATTTTTGCAGTCCATTTTTCAGAATACCTCCTAGGTCCAATAAAAGATGATTGATTTAGTCCATAGCAGGTCAATTAGAAACGCTGGCAATTTTGTACCTCATCTGTTCATGAAAAAATCTGGATCTTGGAGGACATGGTAAACTATAAGTACCGATGAAGCTCTAATGAGCTGGTCATTGCCTCATTGGCACTATTAGATTGTGGGTTAAAGCAAATTTGTTTTATGGATAGAGTTCAAATGGGCTTCAAGATATTGGTGAGGTACCCACTGACTCAACAAATCTGAATCTGGATTTCAGAACATTCTGTCTGCTGATCTTGTGCACCTCATCATTCTGATCAGTCTTAATTATCTGCTCGGGAATTCTCTGCATTTTTTCACTTTGTTTTGATTTTTTCCCCACTGAATTGTTGTTTTCTCATAATGATGGCGTCTCTTGTTTGTAGGGTGAATGACCCAGTCGCTATGAAGCTCTTAAGCAAGGCAGGTGAGATGCCATCTCTGACTCCCCCAGAAGATGAGAGCATAAGGACGCTGTACGTTGGGGGCCTTGATGCCCGAATCACCGAGCAGGATCTGAGGGATCACTTCTATGCCCATGGTGAGATTGAGTCAATCAGGATGGTGCTTCAACGAGCATGTGCCTTTGTGACATACACAACAAGAGAAGGAGCAGAAAAGGCTGCAGAGGATCTAGCCAACAAGCTGGTCATTAAAGGAGTGCGTCTGAAGCTGATGTGGGGAAAGCCACAGATCTCCAAACCAGAAGGAGAGGTACCAGATGATGAGGCTGTGAGGCAAGGGCTTGTGTCACATGTAGGGATGCTTCCAAGGGCTGTTATATCCCAGCAGCAAAGCAACCAGCAGCCTCAACCACCAGGCACGCAGGACCAACAGCAGCCACCGCTCCATTACTTTAACATTCCTGCTCCACCCCCAGCAGAGCGAACCGTCTACCCCTCCATGGACCCTCAGAGAATGGGCGCTCTAGTCCCTTCTCATGAAACAAGTGATAGCAAAGGGGGATCGGACAAACCACCACCACCACAGCAGCAGGGACTGCTGCGAGCACCAAATAGCTCAGGGCAATCATACCCTCTTTTGCCACCACATCTTCAGGGCCAGTACCCACAGTATTATCCACCATACGGATACATGGCCCCACCACTGCCGCCTTATCAGCAGCAGTATCCTCCTTACCAGTCTATGATGGCTCCACCCCCACCTCCGGCTGCACCTCCTACAGGGCAGCAGTACCCTCCAGGTGCACCTGGGTCGTCTTCTCAGAGCTGAGATAGTTTTTGGCTATGTTTCTTCTTGTATTCATGTTCTCTTTGTTGCCCATACGATCAGGCTTTCTGCATTACTCAATTAGTATATGGATATGATATAATCTATACTCTGGCACTCTCTGTGATATGATTGAATTTGGGAGGTTTAGGATCAAGGATGGTGTATGCTGTTTATCTTTGATATCCAGAGATGTTCTTGCTTGCAGTCTTGAGGAGCTTTCCACATCAGACATGAGGTTGAAATTCATGTTTGCAGGTCCAGTAAGCTCCAAGAGCAATACATCTGAACCATAGCGCATTTGCACCCCAATTCCAAGATGGTTGAGTTCAAAACCATGGGTTACAGCCGATGCTTATAAAGCCTGTCCAGTTTTACGGTTTTATTTTTGATAGCAGGATAAGTTCTTGCCTGGATAAGATTCATCTGTATCAATTGATACTGCTTTGAAGGATACTGTTCGGTAGTTTTAATTATAAAGACCTTCCCAAACTTCATATATATAGATCCTTTGTTTGTTGTTCATATTGCACTCAGTAATTAAGTGATGCTTTTAATCATTAATTGATTGATGTTAAAGAGAATCCGAAACTGTAATCTGTTTCTCAATTAAGCAATAATTCTGCTCTGAAATTCTGCTTGCGTGTGCACACAATAAGAGGCTGTCTAGCCGACAAATCATCAAGATGATTTCCCCCCTCGAAGACATGAAATTAATAATAATTTTTTACTCAGAAAGTGACATTGATTGAAACTTTTTCTGAATAAAATAATGGATGCTATAACCATGCCTATTATATAACAAGAAATAATGAATTAATGACACTAGAATAACAAATGGCTTTGTTTGATTACGTGACTTTTTGTATAAAATGAATACTGTTCATTTAAACTGGAAGATTTTAATGGGATATGCACAATGCAATGGGTTTTCCACGTATTTGTGTAGAGTGATAAGAGGAGATAGCTGGGTTATTTATGGGAGCAAAGGAGAGCACCAAGGTTGAGACACTGTCGAGACAGTGTATCCTGCCCCAATGGACCACAGTAGAAAGTAATTAGATGAAGGAACAGAATATTGGCATAACAACTTCCAAACCGAAAAAGCACACTTAGGTAGAATATAAGCATGCCAATCACCCTAAAACTGATATTTAGCATGAAAAACTCTAGCACAAAGACCCATGGGATGAAGCAGCAACGTCTGACCTGCAAATCGCCCAAACAAAATCTTCCCTCTAGGAATACCCAATCTCTCCTCATTTGAAGGTCTACAGGTGACATCCCAGGCAATAGTATGAATAGCTCGCTGATTAAAACAATGCCCGCATAGAAAACTATGAATAAGATGGAAAAATCAAGCTACAAATCCTTTAGGGACCACCACATTAGATACAATATGCATTGGAATAGACAAATAAGACTGATGTAATAAGTTACCCTACCAGGAAAAGAAAGGTATCTCCAAGTTTAAGATTCCATTCACTCAAAAATCCTCTCTTTCAAAGGTTGGATATCTTGAGAAAGAAATTTTAAACCCCTGGGAGAGATCTCCAAGTAAGATTCAAGCATTCGGACACAACGAACATCCAAAATATCTAGCAATTCTGACTTTACATTAGAGAGGATCCTTGGGCTAAACTGGACTATTGACTTATGAAAGTTCACAAACTGCCTAGATTAACTATAATAATCAAGAATAGCTACCTAAAAGGCCAAGCAATTATTTTTCATAGTTTGAGAGAAGTAAACAATATTGACCTTTGGGCTCCTTCTATAAGGTTGAAAACCCTTGATTTTCTTCAAAACAACCACTTGATCAATACTCCTAGTGATCATTTCAGCACATAATATAATGGTAGGAAGACAAAGGGCATCCTTGGCACAAACTCCATAAAAGATATAAAAAAGTCAGAAGAAGATCCATTAATTAAAATAGCGAAGATAGGAGTCCTAATGCATCCCCTAATCTAAATAATAAATCTAGGAGGAAAATGAAAATAAGCAAGAACCACAAAAAGATAATCCCAATTAATTCTATCATAAACTCTTTCCGTATCCAGCTTTACATCCATAAGAGATCTAGTCCTAGGAGCTTAAGAAAAGAATGAATCTCCTACTTGGCAATTAAAATGTTATTAAAAATACTCCACCTTGGCACAAACGCTGCTTGTTCTTCAAAAATTAGCTCAAGTAAGAATAATTTAAGTCTGTCGGTCATAATTTTAACCACAAGCTTATAAATTGTGTTACATAAACTAATGGATCTAAACTGCATTGGAGTCTTAGGGTCCGCACATTTTGGAATTAAAGTGATAAAGGTCGGCTTTCTAGGCTCTAGGCATGATATTATTATGAAAAAATTGTTTCACAGTTAAACAGATATCCTACTCAACAAAGTGCCAATACATCTTGAAAAAGCCATGTTGAAACCCATTTAGTCCAGGAGCCTCCTTATCAGAGGGCATCAAAGCAGCTCAAATCTCAACATCAGAAACATCTGGAGCAAAAGCTCACCTTTTAAGTCAGATACATAAATATATTACAAGACAGAAGGAAGGAGCCATGCAAGATATCGTAGCAAACCAACAAGCCTGGACTCTTGGAACACCATTTTGATCTTAGCTTTGAATATAGGACCTTTGAAAAAGCCACCTCAAAGGATTTGTATCCTTAAATAATAATAATATTTACTGCAAAAAATATGTTTTTTTAAAAATAATTATTAAAAAAATAATGTCACTCTCTTTTTGACATCATTCAAAAATAATGTCTTCCAAATGTCTTATTTTTCCTCAGACTTTTTTGCTGGGACCACCACCAAACCAAACCAGCTCAAAACCGGAATGGTTCAGCCTTTTGAAATGGTACAGGGGGGAGAACTAACTAAACCGCCACCAAATCAACCCCAAATCGATCATGCCAAACCAGCCCAATTTGGCCCGATTCATGGTAGTTCATGTCTTAGAGCTCCCTAGAGCTCCCTAATCCACCTGATTGGTACGCCACCGATTCACTATGATACGTCCCATACTGAATTATATCATCCGATACCCAAATCGTACCAATTCCTAATACGGCCCACCTTGCTAGAAAATATATTGTAAGTTTTTAACCATATCAATTGATAATGTACTAGGTGGAAATGAACTAGAAAGGATTTGGTCAAGCAATCTTTGTCCATTAAGCCTTTCATTAGAATTCTTTTTCCCCCTAATTAGAAAGGAATGTCTCTTGTATGCCAAAATTTTGTAAGCTTTAAGATGATCATGGAAAAATTTTGTAAGATTTAAGATGATTATGGAAAAAGACTCTTCTAGATTTAATAAGATATAAACTTTCTAAGATACACAATATGAACTTTCTACATTTTATATTCTTTTTTTTCCTAGGAGAGCTTCCTATAACCTACTTAACGAAAAGTTCCTAGATCCTACCAAGTAGAAAGAATAGCTATCAAGTAGGTAGAGAATGAAGATGTATAAATAATTTGAGTGCTTCTCTCTTTTATTTCATCTCCTCTTCAACTTCTTTCTTCTATTTCCTTATATGACACTCTGTTACAAAACCAAATGTCTACTTTGATGAATGAACATGCTGGGACATATAGCCAGCCAAATCAGCTGTTAAAAATAACCAATCTATTTTTATAAACCTCAGATTTCAAGTGCATCTCCCACTTGCCTCTCCTACTATTTCCCTTGTTCAATTGCTGAGCTGATTTGCCAACTTTCATACATATATAGGTATGTAGACTGCAGAATACATTTCTTTCCTCTAACCTGGACTTAATCTCTTAATCCCTTAGCTATTTTCAACTTAAAAAAAATACGAATCCTCTAAATGTATTCCAAATTTCTGCTTCTTGCTGTCACAGACTGTTAAAACATGAGTTTTCTATAGACCTTGCACTATATGCCCAAGAAACTATCTTTTAACAATCCAAAAGCCTCATATCATATTGCATATGAAACTCTGATTATACATTGCTTACTCCTTTGACTGATATTATTTTTGTTGTGTTTTCCTTACTTTCTTGCAGAAAATCATTCCTTAGTTCCTTGCAATCCTCAAATTTGCACCTACCTATTTTTGCATATATTATGTGATGTCAATAACGTAGAAATATTATATACATGAAAACAAATAGAATTCCTAGAGTATGACAGCAGAGGAAAAAAAAAATCTGAAGTTTTCAAGAATACCTTCAAAATTTTCTCATCTCTCCTCCATTTTATAAATGCTTACTATTTCTTGTTTCAGTTATTTAAGGCTAAAAGAAACTCCTATGAGTTTTAGCCTATACGTTATTTTCTCCAATCTCAAACCTTTACCTTGGGCAAGAAACTCAAGGAAGCATGCTCAGAAATAACATGTGAAGCTATGCCATATGCATCAATCAAGTTTTAAACCAAAACAAAAAAGAACAGAAAAATATTTTTTTAAAAAAAGTTTGTGATCTGAAAGCATATGTAAGATGTACCAGACCAAAAATACATCCCGAAGTGTCCTTTGTGGTTTATCTTTTGAATTTGATATCTTCTATCACACGCAT
Organism: Calamus simplicifolius; assembly: GCA_900491605.1. Lineage (NCBI taxonomy): Eukaryota > Viridiplantae > Streptophyta > Magnoliopsida > Arecales > Arecaceae > Calamus > Calamus simplicifolius. Next base: position 502,101 of record UESW01005090.1, on the reverse strand, counting down.
AACCCCTCCCCCCTCCTCTTTCCATGTAAATCAAACGCTATTACATTACCACTCCTCAAAAGCACTAAGGTAATCAAGATCTGAACCTTCAGCCTCACCAAAAAATTTCGCTTTCTTCCTGAAGTTCTTTTCTTTGGACAAACAAATGAGAAACTAGTCGAGAATGTTTTGATAGAAGTTTGGATCCGGAGGGCTGTTTCACAGAGAGATCAAGAAATCAAGATCAAACGATATGCATTAACACTGGCCCCTGCAGCTTATCTCTCTCAACTACCCGACATGCATGCACGAACAAAAAATGGCCCAACCAACTGATCCTATGTGCATCAAATCCACAAGACTGGCCAGAGCCAAAAGAGTTTCACATCCAATTTCACAAATCAGACACCGATCGAACTTGCATGCCATCCTCTTTTTCAAGCCACTAACGAATTGAAAAATAAAGCAAGAATTGCTAAAGCCGAATCATCAGAGCATCAAAGGCAGGCAAACCATCAACTACGATTCCTGGAACAAAAATCACATCAAATATCCCTCGACTCAAGAAACTCACAAAAATCCACTTAAGTCAACACATATCTTCAAATTTGTACATAATGAAACTAAGCCAAAAAACTTTAAGAAAGATTCATTCAATTAAAAACAAAAAAGAAGAAAGCATCCATCTCAGGTTGGGACAAGGTAAACCGTCCCCTTCACGTAACGGATATTTGCGAGTGCCACTAAAATCAATGCACTCGTGAATCCTGCTATTGCTGCGCAGCCCATGGCCATGCAGCTCCTCACCCTACGGCGGCATTGTTGTTTCCTCTTTCTTCCTTCGTCATCCCGATTTACCTCTGCTTTTTGGAACCCTACCAACTCTGCCTCTCGATTCCTCTCTCTTCTGGCCTTTGTCATCTCTCCCTTCTTTTTCCTCTGTCTTCCTACCTCCTTCTCATCAATTACCTCATCTTTACCGCTGTTCCTTCTTGCATGTGACTTTCTTTCTCCTACCGTATCTTCTCCTTGTTTCCGTCTTCCCTTCTTCTCTTCAGCTGTCTCTACTTTGACTTCCCCAACCGTCTTTTCCTTTCGATTGCCGTCTCTTTCCTGTCCATCCTCTTTTGCCACTACCTTTCTTTCCTGCAGCGTCTCTGTCTCTTGCTTCTTCTCTCCAACCGTCTCATTCTCATTGCTTTCTTCTTCAAATTCTTCATCGACAACCCAAGATTCAGTGCATGAGCCGAGGCCGACGTATCAGGACTCTTGTCGATGGCCCCATTGTTGTCCGCTGATTCCACCCCGTTGGCAAAGGTCTCATCCACTTTTGAGAACCTGCTAGGACTCGCCCAGTCGACAAAGGCCTTCTCAAGGATGGACAGCCTCGTGGCCATGCGACTCAAGTTCTCCAGCCTATGCGGAGAGCATGTATTCATCTCGGCCGTAAGCAGATTCTTGATGAAATCAATCTTTTGAGCAGTCCTGTCGTCGTCGTCATGGATGTACGTCGACGGAGGGTGCTCTAGTAGCCTTCCAATCCCTGATTCGACTTCTTCGAGCTTTCTCTGCAACAAAGCGTTTTCTCGATCCATTGCTTCTTTTTCATTGTACATGGGGATCTGGACGAAGACCTCATCGCGCATGGGCTCCCATGTATACCGCCTCTGTGGGCGCTTCTTGAAGGGCTTGACGAGGATGATGATGGCCCTGTACATCTCCACGAACAACATCACGGCCAGGCAGAGGAACATCGTGACGTGAAGAAAAAAGACGATAATCTCCGTTGCCCTCTCCATGGGAGTTTTGGATTTTTGGATTTTTGGTTGGTTACGAGATTTTTTTTGGTTGCGTTAGGTGTATTCTTAAAGGCCAGAAGTTTGAGTTCGATAAGGTTTAGGCTGTACCATGTTTGCTAAGATGTTTGAGTTCTATAAGGTTTAGGCTTACCATGACTATTAGCGCCACCCAGAGTCCTTACCATAACTATTACCGCCACCCAGAGTCCTTACCATGGTAGTGTTCTCTTATTTTCTTTCCAAAGTAATTCTTTCCAAAGTAAAGCTCATGGCAATCCAATAATATCTATAAGGCCTAAATATACATCGTTCAATTGCATGAGATCTATAAGCCGCGGGTGTAAATGATTGGAAACTCAAACTTATAGTTGGGTCAATTCTAATTTAAACATAGTAATTCTTTCCAAAGTAAAGCTCATGGCAATCCAATAATATCTATAAGGCCTAAATATACATCGTTCAATTGCATGAGATCTATAAGCCGCGGGTGTAAATGATTGGAAACTCAAACTTATAGTTGGGTCAATTCTAATTTAAACATTATGAGATTTGATACTTAGACCAAAAGAAAGAGATGCATCATGAGATTTTAAGAAGCTCAAGGCTATTATTCTATTAGTGCTGCTATTCTTACACTTGAAGTGGTTTAGAATGGCAAAATGCAATGTAAAAGAAACTGATTTCTTAAAAAATAATAAACTTGATTACGTTAGAAATTTTATGCAATTGTGAGCTATCTCGAAATACATAACTCATATTGTAAATAACAGTGCTATATTTATAATAATGGCCATTGTAACAATTTTGACCATTTATCTCATTTTAGAAGACTATGATTGTTATTCTCATTTGTATCTTTTTCAAAGTAAAAAATTATGTTTTAAAATTTTTTCATCAAATTTTCTTTTAAAATGGTTGGATAGTCTAAAGTATAATATTTTTCATGTAATAAAAAGAGAAAGAAATGATAATGCTATTTATTCATAGTTGTTTCCTATTATAGCACCATTATAAATAGTTGTGATACTTACTATTTAAGTTTTAAAACTTAAAATGCCACTTCTTTTTAGATAAATAATGGTGATTATAGTTGTTTGGGGGAGGTCTATGGTAATGATATAACACATTTTTTAAAACCTAAACCTAGCTTTTATACAATTTGTTATTTCGATCACAATTCTAATCCATTTGATTCACTTTTGTTAATGAAGCAACTTGGCGCTGATTGTGAAAACATAAGGTTGTCAAAGACTTGAAAGTTATGGATTGAGAGAAGACCATTGTATCATCAATTGTTTTAAGAAAGATGCCTCAATTAATATCCTAAAAAAAATAGCTCTTTATGATAAGTTTTTACTTGTATACTTACAAATATTTATATTTATTTATTTAATATCCATTATCGATAGTAAAAATAGTGCAAGAAATCTCTTCTTTTATCTGCTGCCTAATAGTTTAAAAATAGAAAGATGATTCTAGTCAAAAAAAAATTCAAAACATTTCTTTTACTTTTCCCTTTCCTTTCTGTAACATTCAAATTCTCCCAACTATTTCTCTTTTCTTTTACTTTTTCAATATTTCTTTATATATATCAAAAGTAACCACTACAAAAAAAAATTAATTAAATAAAATCAGAAAAAGAAAGAGAGTTTTCTCACAAGGTAATGATCCTTTAGAATCTTTTAAAATCGTTATAAAATTTAAATCTATAGAAAATCTTATCCAACCAATTATATCAAGTTCTAACTCAACCGTTGCATCCAACAATTCCAATCCCTAAGCGCATGGCAGGTAGGTATTTAAAGAGGAGATGTGTTAGGGATTGCATCCTCTTCCCTTACTTCTAGGCATCAATTCCTTAAAGATTCGCCTCTATCCACAAAATGTTTGGGGATGATAATGTGGATAGGATGCTCTAGGCACCTGTCCCCACAAAATGTTTACACCGCTCAAATTCGGTACATCCCTCGATTTTTTTTAAAAAAATAAATTCTTAAACTACCCTTAAATCTCTTCCCTACCGTAAAAATATCTCTTCACACCCCTCTCCCTTACCCCACCCAATCGACACCCTTCTCTCCTCTTCCTTCTCCTTCCCGGCCGGCAGCGGTGAGCGACAGCAGCAAAGGCCCTCCTCTAACCCCTGGCTTTCCCAGTATGGCCGAACAGAGGCATTTTATTCGGTCTGGCATGGCCGAATAAAGACATTCTGTTCGGTCTGTTCTTTGTTCAATCGAACAAAGACTTTTATTCGACCTAACAAGACCGAACGAAGGAACGTAGGAAGGAACGAAGGGAGGGGGGGAGGGTTTGTTTCCATGATACATGAAATCGTGTTTCCACACAACAAGCAGGCAAAAGAAGGGTTTGTTCAGGCAGGGTGTGAATAGATTTTTGCGGTGGAGAAAGATTTAAGGATAATTTAAGTATTTAATTTTTTTTTTAAAAAAAATAAAATATACTGAGTAATTTGAGGGATGCAAGTAGAATTTTCCTAATATAGAGCAAGAGAGTTCATGATTTGCTCCTTTCCTATTTTAGACGCTTTCTTGCATTTCCTTTTTCATTTATTTCTTTCACATTTCTTAGTTGCGCCCTTTAAGATCGATTCTTTTATACAATGTACCAGTTGTGTTTCATTACTGCATGGTCTTGTTTTGTGTAGCAATTAATGGTAGCCACCTGTTATGCGTATACAAAGCAAACATTCAACTGTCACTTCGTTTTCGTTTGGCCTTCGTCCTGATGGTAGCCACGACTTTCTAGTGTGATCTTGTGATACAACCAAAACTTAGATATGAGATGAATGATGCTAGCTAGAAAAAAAATGAAAAAACGAAGCCTGTGAAGAGGTGTTAGGAGAGAACCAACGGTTACCTGGACCTCTACTTGGAGGAAGCTCTTCAACAATTCTCTTAAACAAGAATTTTTAACGAAAACATGAGAAAGCTGTCAGGTTTTAAGGCGCAAGGCAAAAAAGAGGAAGACATACTACTGCTGCTGAGTAGAAACTGCCAAGCAAGCACTGCAATTTCACCAAAGAGAAAAAAAAAAAAAAAGAAATTGATACCCAAATCTGAGAATGGACGGGAAATCTGTGACTAGCTTCTGTGCAGGCAACAAAATATTGTTTGCTACAAATATTAGACCTTGCGATATATTAATTAATTAGATCATACCGTTTAAAAAAATTCTTACTTGGTTAAGAGCAAAATAGAACCAAATGTTCAATCAATGCACATATTATAAACAAAGCTATTAATTATGCACTGTTTAGCATATGATGCAAGAATGTGGCAACTAGGCATTTTAGCAAAATATCCTCAATATTCAAGAGGTGCACGCCAAATCTGGTTATCTCACTGCCGCCTCTCTGCCCTTTGATCTGCAAGATGAAGAAACATGCATAAGCCTAAGTGCACTCTTTATTATGAAAAAGATATGCTGTGTGTGGTCTTGATTTGTTTGACAATAAATTAAATTTATGCTACGTCACCCACCACATATAGGAAGCATGAAACAGCACCTTGGCATCAGTTCCTCCGATATCTAAAAATATAGTCCCTGAAAGGAACCCGAGGGACGGGAATGAACTTTCCAAGAAGAGCCAGGGGCCAACTGAGAGAAAAAAGATACAGAATACCATAAGCGATTGTTAAGAAAAATACTGAAATATTAATGTATCATGTCTGCTTAGTGATGACCAATGGGTAAACACTGTTGATGGCCATGTTTTTGTATAATAAGAATGTTCATTAGAACATTCATGAGCCTTGATATTATATGTTCATTATAACCCTGTTATTTTATCTCCATGAAAACAAATTTCTACTAGGGCTAATGCAATGGTGCTCCATTAGATTATAATTTAAGGGACTATTCATCATTCTGTGCATATAACTAAATGGGTTAGCTAAAGACTTGAGATATTGACCGAAAACCGAGGGTTGGCTCAGTGCACATGGATTGCGGCCTAAGGCATCAGAAAGAAAGAGACTCAATGAATCATGATATGACTTGGAGCAAGCTTAGGCTTTGGACCACCTTTTATAGCTTTTTGTGTACAATTATCTTGCAAGATGTGGTTTGGATTCTTTATCCTTGTGAAATAGTGACCACTAAATAGTAATAAGAAGATACCAGGTTGCTGGAAGTAAGAAAAGGATGCCACTAGAAAGATTGGAAGGATGTGCTATGGACTGGATGAAGTCTTCTTGATTTCGACAGCAGAACACAGGGACCATTTCACATCAACATATGGAAACAAGAGCTTCTCTGGTATCAGTATTAGCCTGTCACTTCTTATCCTCCTCGCGCCAAAGGATTCCAACTTTTCTTGAAAGTGCCTGCATCTGTCATTTGGTCGTTTTCCTTTTCAACGGCCAGTTGGGGAAGTCCGTCACAGAATTTAGCTTGATCAAAACCTTGAATCAAGCTATAGCCAAAAGTTACCTAGTCTTTGTTTGGTTTGTGATCTAGAAAATTATTTTAAAAATATGAATTATATTTAAAAATCTGAGTTGTATTCTTTTGATTTTTAGTATTCGGGAATATATTTGATTTGGTGTTTTCAAAAACTATTTTTTCGAAGAAAGGCAACAACGAATCACATGAAGAAAGGTCATGGAAAGAAGAAAGAAGGAAGAAGGAAGAAGGTGAATCCGTAAGTTTTGGGCGTTTTGAGGAAGGAAGGATAAAATTTAGAAAACGTCTTAGATGAATTTGAAGAAAATGTTGCTATGATGTTTTCCAAATTCATTCAGGTTTTTAGAATCATTTCAAAAAAGTGTTTTCAAAAATAATTCAGCCAAACACGTTTGGATTAGATTTTTTATTTTTGAAAATAAAAAATTCAACCCAAATATGCTGCCAAATGGGCCCTAAAATTTTACATCACACCGATGTCTTATAAAAAATTACATCCTCTCAAAAGGTATACCGTAATTACATTCGCATCTTCTCTTAATTTAGAACAAATAAGTTATAAATGATGTTACACAAGGATAATACTAAATTTAAATTCAAAATCATTCTTTTACATCCCTCTTTTCTAAGGCATGGGATAATTACATTTGAATTTTCTTTTAATTCTAATTTAATGAAACTAAGTTTAGCGTTGATGTGCTACTATGCTATTATATAAAAATTAATATAATTTTTTGAATTAAGTGGGCATACACACGTAATTATGATATATCTTAAGAAAGGCGAATGTAACTTGTAAAATTTAGATGGACATATAGTGTAATTGTGCATCTTAAATTAATATTATAAATTTTACCTTCAATGTAGAGGAGGTGTCTGTAATTTTTGAGTCAAGAATGTTAATATAATTACGCTTGAAGGAAGTAGACGTAGTTTAGACTTTCTTTTGTAATGGCCATTATCCAACCGTTATTTTGTTATAGTACAATTGTTATAGCAACAGAAATGGTAGCTAAATAATATGTAATATTTCTGATGTTTAATAAAAATATAATATTTTTGAATTCTAATCTTCATATATGTCTGAAATACTGTTAACGTACATTGTTTTTTATCAATTACAAATGCTAACAGTAGTTGTCATAACATCTATTATTTTATTACTAGCTAAATTCACACTACAAAAAAAGACAGAATTGCCGGCGTTGTATATGCACCGGTAATTATCCCAAAAAACATCGCTAATTAATTTGTGGCGGTTTTCTACCGCGTAACCATCAAGGGTCGCTATTTCCCATGTTCTGGCATTTGCGCAACCGCTAGTATTGGTAAATCTCCGTTTGTATTAATTTAGTGGCATTTCATGAATATCTACATTAATAGTGTTGCCGCCGGGATCCGTCCTCCGACTCGGGCGCAGTCGATCTCCAAGGGGGCGGACCTACACACAAGTCCTCGCGCGAGAGGCGTTGGGGGTGGCCCTCCGCGGAAGACCCTCCGATGCTCAAGTCAGTGGAAGGAAATCGGCGATCAACCAGAAAGTGGGGAGGTGGATCTCTCCGGGAGGTCTCTCTGGGGGTGGCCAATCGGGAGCTCTAGAGGGCAAGAGCACCGACGAGCTGCCGGTGAGAGCAGGAGAGTGAGAGTGGGAGAGTGAGTGCGCATGTGCCTACCTGAGAGAATCTGGGAGTGTCCCATTTATAGACTGTCACCTGGATCTTGAGCGCCTTCTGGAAGGTTCAGAGGTTGTTAGGATACGGGAGTGGATCGAATCAGGCCGTTGTGGGACTGTTGGGATCCGTATCTTGTCTGTTAGGGGATCGATGGCTGGGAGAGCTCCTTGATGGCTTGAGATTTGGTAGATGTGTAGGTCTCAGGTAGCCTTGATAGGTTCTAGACCACTTCTCAGCATGATTCTTGCCTAGGTGCCGTTACAATAGGCTGAGGCTCTCCCGCGTCAGGTTCCGCGGAGGTAGGTATCGGATCGTGGATCGCTTGATGAAGCCGGGCCGTGGGGACTCGGGGGACCGAGCTACGGGAGCCCGGAGAGGCCGAGCTATGTAAGCCCAGGAAGGCCGAGCTATGGAAGCCCGGGAAGGCCGAGCTACGGAAGCTCGGGAAGATCGAGCTACGGAAGCCCGGGAAGGCCGAGCTACGGGAGCTCGGGGAGGCCGAGCTACAGAAGGGGTTGGTCTTAGCCTCCTCGCACGGATATTGATGCAATGACGATTTTATCCCCCAACACATGCCCTTCACTCCCTAGTTCGAAGCGTAGGTTCGGGCATAGGGAGTATAAGTCCAGGTGGCACGCTCCGGATGGGACAGTTTGGTTTAGACAGCTCTTGCAATGATGCCCTAATTAATGCGATAGGGTCATCGTGCCTTCGGGGGTAAGGCTCCCCCATGAGTGACGGTTGGGAATACGCCACGTCGCAAATCCCGATCGATCCGGCGTTTGTCGAGGCAGTTCCGGATGCCTCGGGCGGGACGCCCCGTCTTCTCAAGGTGGCTTCCTTAGCGGGGAAGCAAAGCGATAGCCGCACTATATATATGCATGTTTGTAGCATCCTTTCGTTTTGTTTTTGAAGAGTCTCATCTTTCGCCCTTCGCGACACTCATTGTTTTGCCTGGAGTTTTTCTCAGTTAAGATAACGATGAGTCCCGACGATGTGGCTTCAGAGATCGTCGCTGAGGATTTGGGAAGGATTCATCAGTGGTATGACATGCCCTTAGATGTCATTCTACGGGCGCCGGAGTTTGGAGATAGGGTCTCGCGAGATCTGGAGTCTGGGGTCTTTGTTTATGAAGACAGCTTGAAAGCAGGTTTTCGTTTCCCTCTCCATCCCTTGGTGAAGGAAATCATGACTCATTATAATATCTGCCCGGCGATGGTGGCCCCAAACAGTTGGCGAAGCATCATCGGATTTATTTCAATGTGCCATCAAATTCAAATTGTCGCCACTCTTCCCCTCTTCCGCGCTTGTTACCATCTGATACCTGGGAGGAAATTAGAGTGGCCCTATATTGGACCCCGGAGGTCCTTCAACATTATTGTGGATAAGCCGTCCTCTATTAAGGGATGGAAGAGCCGGTTTGTTATAGCAGAGGAGAACATTGGTTCCGACTTCCCTCGGAAATGGGGGAACTTTGTTAGGGATGCAGAAGCGCATCCAATTTTGTTAGCGCAGGAGGAGAGGGATTTGGACGTCCTTCGCAATGGCCAAGTGTTTTTGGCCAATGACTTGTTATCAGAGGGAGCCCTTTTCGCAGCCGGGCTCAGCTCCCAGGACCCGCAAGGTGAGTCCTCCCTTTTACCTTTTTTCGCTGTGTATTTTCTCGATGAATGTGTTTGGATCTGATCGTGTGTGTTTCATTCTTTCAGCCAAGAGGTCGTCTTTGTCGAGCCTCGCCAAGAGGAAGAGAGGAAAGCGTCCAGGGGAGAGCAGCGGCGCAGATAGTGGTAGGCCTGAGAAAAGGGCTCATACCTCCGTAAGAAGCCCGCCGGACGCCGGAGCGGTCACGGCAGGAGCGCCGGGGTGAAGGAGGATCTAGGGAGAACAGCTATGATCCCTTGCCTCTCGTGTTGGAGATATCGGATAGTTCAGACGAGGCTCCGTTGGTTCGTCTGACCGCGTCCCCTATGAAAGAGGAACCGGCGACGGATCTGGCGGAAGCGGTCATTTCTGAGGGGCCCTCCATCTCTGCGGGACCACTATTGGCTCCAGCAGGAGAGGGAGAGGGGACAGCTGCAGCCGAGGAGGTTCAGGGAGAGCTCCCTCTTGGTCTCTCTGCAGGGGAGTCCGGTAGTAGTGAAGCCGGGTCGCTCGCGGTAGTTCAAGAAGCGGGCCAAATAGAGGCTTCGGCGGAGCCTGCAGGGGAGGCGCAAGAAATAGGCCAGACTGAGGCCTCGGGGGAGCCTGTGGAGGAGATGCAGATGTGGTGACCGGGAAAGGTGCGCCGAGGAAGGGGCGCAGCAAGGTGGGAGTCCCGCAATGGGGGCTCCCTCGAAAAAGATTTTGGGGAAGCTGGCGCTTGGGCTAGCCGAATTATCTGAAGAAGTCCAAGCTAGGGCCTGATAGAAGAGGCTGGGAGGTTGGAGGCCTCTCAGATGGAGGTCGCCCAGGTTGGTCCCTCAGGCGGGGATGGTCAACCCAGTAGCTCGAGCGCTGGTGTTGAGGAGGCGTTTTCCGCCTTAATGAGGTCGGCCTTGTATCCGGGTGCAGATTCTTCGGGACAAGTTTGCAGATTTGGAGTTGGTTGATGCTGTGTTCGGGCAGCAAGGCATGGCTGAAGTGTCCATCTCCTTCCCGATATCGATAATACGACTCTGATGAGGATGACTCGGGCCTATGCCTCGCGGGTGAGTTGCCATTCCTGGGTAGTAAATACATTCTGGCTGACTTAACTCTTATTCATTCACTTTTTATCCTGCAGAGTGTTTTGCTTTCTCGAGCGATATGCTGGCGTTTGAGTTTGGCGAGGGGGCCAGCATTCAGGCCAGGAGAGACAACGCCGAGCTCCAATCGCGATTGAAGGTGTCTGAGAAGTTCGAAGAACTTATGGCTATTAGCGATATAAGTTTGAAGGGGATAAGGGCGGCACACCAGGTCGCCCTGGCCGAAGTGCCCAAGCAAAAGCGTAGAGTGGAGGAGTTGCAGGAACTCCTGGCGAAGAACGAAAACGCGTGCTTGGAGCTGGCTAGAATTGAGTCGAAACAATCCGCGGAGGTGGCGGCGATGCGGCGGGAACATAGTGAAAGTTTGGGTTGGCTGGGAAGGGAAGCTGCCGACGAAAGAAAACGCTTGACCAGAATGCTCGGCGAAGTGGAGGAGAAGTTGAAGCGGTGCGATGGTGAAATTGCTCACTTGAGGGAGGGCGCTAAATGGCACCAAGGGACGATAGCTCGGGTGAGTAACGAGTTATCCCAAGCCCGGGAGGAGGCTGGAGCCAAACAGTTAAGGATCAATACTCTGCAGGAGAGAGTTGAGCTGATTGGGGCTGACAGAACAAGAGCCAGGGGTGAGGCCGAGGAGCTTCTTGAGGTCTTGAAATGACCTTTGGCATTCGGGAGTCCACTGGAAGTTTTTGGCCGATCGAGAGTTTTGAAGAAGGGGAGGCATCTCTCGGCCGACCGCGCCACGAAGCGGTTTAGGGCCGCTATTCTCCCGGTTAGGCGTTGGACCTCTTTGACAGATGCCGGGGGTGCCATTTGTTGGAGAGCTTGAATCTTCTGGGGGTTGGCTTCGATACCTCGCTGGGAGACCATGAAGCCGAGAAACTTCCCGAGTTAACACCGAAGGCACATTTGGTCGGGTTGAGTCTCATCCCGTACTTGCGCAGCGTGGCAAAGCTCTCTGTGAGGTCCTCGACATGCTGTGATGCCTCCTTGCTTTTGACCAGCATGTCGTCCACGTACACCTCCATATTCCGGCCGATTTGCTCCTTGAATACTTTGTTGACCAGCCTCTGGTAGGTGGCACCTGCATTTTTAAGACCAAAAGGCATAACGCGGTAACAGTAAGTACCTCGGTCGGTTATGAAGGCGGTCTTTTCTTCATCTTCAGGGGCCATTCGGATCTGATTGTAGCCTGAATAGGCATCCATGAATGACAGCATCTGGTGGCCTGAGGTGGCGTCCACGAGCTGGTCGATCCGAGGGAGGGGAAAGCTGTCCTTCGGGCAGGCTTTGTTAAGGTCGGTGAAGTCGATGCAGATCCTCCACTTGCCGTTCGACTTCTTCACCATGACGACATTTGATAGCCAGCTCGGGTAATTTACCTCCCGGACAAAATTAGCCTTGATGAGTTTGTCTACTTCTTCTTCAATGGCCTTTTGTCGCTCCGGGGCGAAGCTTCTCTTTTTCTGCTTGATTGGCCTGTGCATCTCGTCAACATTGAGATGATGGACGAGAACCTCGGGGCTGATCCCTGGCATGTCGGAGGCAGACCAGGCGAAGATGTCAGCGTTGCCTCGGAGGAACCTGATCAATCTGCGCCGAGACTCTCCTTTGAGCAGCGACCCGATCTTTATAGTTCGGTCGGGACGAGCCTCATCCAATGGCACCTCCTCCAATTCCTCTGCCGGTTCTCCCCGCTGTTCGGCGAAGTCCTCGCGAGCATCCAGCCCATCAACTTCTAGCATTCTAGACTGAAGGCTTGTAACAAAGCACTGCCGAGCCATGGCCTGACTTTTCCGAACAACTCCAACTCCTAGCTCGGTGGGAAACTTCATGGATAGATGCGGGATGGAGACAACTGCCTTGAGGGACATTAGACCGGGCCTGCCGAATATTGCGTTGTATGGAGATCTGAGGTCGGTTACTAGGAAATCTGTCTGGACAATGGTCACAAGGGGCCAGGTTCCCGCGCGGACCGTCAGGGTGACGACCCCTTCGGGACGACGACGTCGCCTGTGAATCCCATCAAGGTGGAATCCACGGCTCGAAGGTTTTCCATGAGTAATTTCATCCTGGCAAACACACCGAGGTACAAAACATTTACCGAACTTCCACTATCAACTAGGATTCGGCTTACATCATAGTTATTCAAATTAGGGATACAACTAGTGCGTCATCATGGGGAAGCTGTATCCCTAGGAGGTCATCATCGGAGAAGGAGAGCTCGCCCGTCCGTGCCTTCTTTGGCACCGATTCATCATTGTCGCCCCTGGGGCTCGATCCGCCGGCCTCTTCAATCATGTTAATGTGGCCGATCACGGATGGATTCGGTGGAGGAGGAGGTTGTTGAAGTTCGGGCTGGCGGTCACCTCCTTGTTGTTGTGGCTCGGGCGCCCTCCTGAACTGATTCAGTCGCCCCCGCTGGATCAGTCTCTCGATTTCGTTTTTCAGCTGCCAGCATTCTTCAGTGTCGTGGTCGTGCTCCCGGTGGTAATGGCAGTACTTGGTGGGATCTCTTCGGTCGGGTTCCCTCGGAGAGGCACTGGCCGGGGGAGCTGGCGCTCTATCCATGAGGATTTGCGCCCGGGGCACGGTCAGCAGAGTGTAGTGGTTGAATCGCCTGGGAGGGCTCCGGGAGCGATTCCTTGGCGGCAGCGGAGGGACTCTCTGGCGGCGAGGCGGACTTGGTCGCCGGGCGGGACGGTGCCTGTCGGGGACTTTGGGTTCCTTCTTCTTTGCCTGCTCAGCGCGGGCAACTCTCCGCGATTCTTCGACCCTAGCGTACTTGTCCGCCAGGGCCATCATATCAGAGAGGCTGGGGGGGTAGCTGACCTCCATAGCTAGGTAGAAGTCGCTCTCCTTCGAGACTCCCCCCGCCAGGGCAGACATGGCCACCTCATGATTAAGGTGGTCCACCTCCAACATGGCCTTATTGAAACGGCCAAGGTAATTCCTCAAGGACTCCCCTCTCTCTGCTTGACTTCGGAGAGGGAGTCAGATCTTCGTCGGTGGCGGCGGCTGCTGACGAACTGACCAATAAAAAGGCGGCTCAGCTCGTCAAATGAATCGATAGAACCTGGCTTCAAAGCATTGAACCAGGTTCGGGCGGATCCTCTGAGGGTGGAGGGGAAGGCGGCAGAGGACCGCATCAGATGCTCCGTGGAACATCATTATTGACCGGAAGCTGCTAAGATGGTCGTCCGGGTCAGAAGAGCCGTGGTAAGGCTCGACGGCTGGTAACTTGACATGGGAGGGAATCACTTCCTCCATAATCCTCTTAGAGAAAGGGATGCCCTGCTCCGCCTTGGGCTGGGGCGGATGGGCCTGCTTGGCGGCGTCCAGTTCTTGACGCATTTCCTGGATCTGACGACGGATCTCCTCTTCGCCAGCCAAAGGAGGAGCTGGGCGAGAAGATCGCAGAGACGGCGTCGAATCATGGTGGGAGGTCACCGGTGAGAGAGACCGGGCTCGCCGAGATCTGGGAGGATCTCCGTTGTGACCGCCTCGCGGACCAGCTTGTCCCCTCTAGGTCGATGTGGGGGGTCCGCGGATTTGTGCAGACTAGAGGAGGAAGTCGCCGGCGAAGAAGGAACCGCCGCTTCCTTGTGAAAGTATGGAGCAGGAGGAGCCGTAAGGCGTTCCTGGACCAAATGTGTCAGAGTTTGAACTTGTTGGACCAGCGAAGCAAACTGGTCCTGGGTCACCGGGATGGAAAGCGGTGATGGGGTTTCGACTGGTGGTGGTTGCGGCGCTACACCGCTCGTCGGATCAGGCCTCTGGGAAGCGACCTGATCTTGAGCTTCTGAGGTTGCTCTTCTCCGGTTGGCCATTAAAGAGATTCTACTCCAGATTTAGATCCTTGTCTCCTTTCTTCAAGTTTTAATGGGACTTGAGGCCCTTCCTCTAGCGCCAATCTGTTGCCGTCGGGATCCGTCCTCCGACTCGGGCGCAGTCGATCTCCAGGGGGGCGGACCTGCACACAAGTCTTCGCGCGAGAGGCGTTGAGGGTGGCCCTCCGCGGAAGACCCTCCGACGCTCAAGTCAGTGGAAGGAAATCGGCGATCAACCAGAAAGTGGGGAGGTGGATCTCTCTGGGAGGTCTCTTTGGGGGTGGCCAATCGGGAGCTCTAGAAGGCACATGCGCACTCACTCTCCCACTCTCACTCTCCCGCTCTCACCGGCAGCTCGTCGGTGCTCTTGCCCTCTAGAGCTTCCGATTGGCCACCCCCAGAGAGACCTCTCGGAGAGATCCATCTCCCTACTTTCTGGTTGATCGCCGATTTCCTTCCACTGACTTGAGCGTCGAAGGGTCTTCCGCGGAGGGCCACCCCCAATGCCTCTTGCGCAAGGACTTGTGTGCAGGTCCGCCCCCCTGGAGATCGACTGCGCCCGAGTCGGAGGACGGATCCCGATGGCAACAGATAGCATTTCTCAAAATGCCGCCACTTTATCGTTGTCATTACCTGACGCGTTACCATAAACGCCACTGCTACTACATTGCCAACACATAATATAAACTAGCGGCCTTTGTTTAAATGCCACTAATAGTACATTAGCGGTGGCACATTGAATTTTTAAACTATATTTTTTTGACCGCTGCCACTTTTTAAAATAGCGATGTTACGATAAATGCCGCTACTAATAATTTACCGATGCATCATATAAATTAGTGGCATTTAAATAAATAGCAGCGTTACGATAAATGCCACTACTAATAATTTGCCTAAGCATCATATAAATTGGTGGCATTTATTAAATGCCACTAATAGTACATTGGCACCTTAAATAATTTAATGACATTTATCTAAACGTCGCCAATGTCCTAATTTAATGACGATTAACTAAACGCCACCATTAATATGATACAGACTCATCATACAATTTGGCAGCATTTATTTAAATGCCACTAACAATATTTTGATGAATTTATTAATGGCATTTATCTAAACGATGGTATTTTAAAATAGCGACGGCCACATTACGTTGCCAACACATCATACAAATTAGCGGCTTTTATTTAAATGTTACAAATAGTACAATTGGCGATACCTTGAATTTATTAACGGTGTTTATCTAAACGTCACCATGAGTTTGTTTTTATTTTTATTTTTTGCATTACGGCTGCCACTAATTTGTTGCCAGCATATTTTTTTAAAATTAACAACATTAATATAAAAACCGCAATAAATATATTACTGGCACATTGCATTAATTAACGGTATTTACAAGCACACCAATAATATGATATCCCACAATAAAAAAAATATAATATATCAATAATAATATGATATAATGGGTCATTATTCATAAAATAAAAAAAAATTACAAATCAAAGCACATTAATGTTCTTCATGAATAATTCTTCGTCTTCACATTGTGTTTGTCATTAGCTTTAAGACCATTCCTTTTATGGGTACTTCTTCTTCACATTTATCCAATAGTTTTCTGGAAAATGTTATGCAATCGTTGAGCCTGAAAAAGATTAGAGATTAAAAATGTAAACTATTTTGTAAATGCAAAAGAGACCTCTAAAGCAAATGCAAAAACATAGAGATTGAAAATGGCATGAGGGAGTTTACGCATAAAATGGCGTGGGAGTTGCGGACGGTGGTGCATGTTGAACATCAACTGGGCAGTGGAGGCTTGTTTTCTAGCGTCTTTTGTTGCTCGTGGCACAACTGCAGCAAGCCATGGCCCTCAGTTTGGAGAACAATGCTTTGTTCTTCTTGCTTAAAACAGAGGGCGTCTCACATGGTGTGAGGGAGTTTTTACGCATAAAATGACCTGCATTCCGGGAGTTCGCTCAATTGAAAGAATTTGCTGTTCCCATGTTTGATTCTTTGGTTTCACTTCCTTGGCCTGGATTATTTGATTTATTGATTTCAAGAAAAGAGGTTTGCGCTGGAAGGAGGATTATAATATAAAATTAAAATATAACAATAGGAACAATTAAGGGACGACATGCCAAAATTATGGGAAATTTAAAATAGTCCTATGATGTTAAGATTTTATTTAACATAATTTTATAAATATAGAACATGGCCCTCTCAAAATATTTATGATTCTCATATACTTTTTAAAATTTTAGCCAATTCTAATATATTTAAAAATATCTCACTCCTTTTTTTTTCTTATAGGTATTAAATTTTGTATAATTTCTATATAATATATATTTTTAAGGATGTGATCTCATCAAAATTAAATTAAAATTAATAATAAAAATAATAAAATTATTAATTTCTATTTATATTAACCGCTAACTGTACGTGTCATACGGTTAAAAAAAAATTAGCCCCTCTTTAAAGAAATTGTTGGTTCGACCACTTTGTTTCTAATAATTTGTTGATTAATATGTACGCCTCTTTCTTTATATTAGATATAATTATATTATATTTATAATAATATTTATTTATATATTATATAAAAGATAGTGTTATTATAATTTTATGTTAATATAAAAAATATATGTAATAAAATCATTATCATCTCAAACATGAATATTTATTTTGATATATTCTATGAGCTGTGTATACCTTCTATGTCTTTTCATGGGTATTTTGATCTGAAATAGGTGCGCTTGAATGGTGTTGCTACTTTGATTGGTATGGTTGGCCTGACAGTTGCTGCTGCAGTTCTTGCAGTCCTTTTTGTTAGGTAAATGCAACCTTTTGGATTACTACTCTAATAATTGTCCACCATAGTTTTTATATTTTTTTTCCTTTGACTTTCAGATACTACTTCACTGGGCATACCAAGAATCCTGATGGAACTGTTTAATTTGTAAGGGGACAGACAGGTGCACAAGATGCACTAACTGGAGCCATTAAGATTGTGACAGTTGCAGTATGTATTGGTGGATTTAGAGTTCTTATATTTTACAAAATTTTAGTTATAGGGGCTTATGTTCCTTTCATTTGTGATAGGTGACAATTGTGGTTGTTGCCGTGCCTGAAGGGCTTCCTTTGGCTGTGACTTTGACGTGAGGATATGTTATGCATTTACACTTTATGAGATAATTTTATCTTGTTATTACTGAAAGTCCATCATCTCCTTGAAAGTTCACTTTCCCACTTTTCCCTCTTTGTAAATTTTACTTATTTTTCCATTTGTCAGCCTTGCATACTCAATGCGAAAGATGATGGCAGACAAGGCGCTGGTTCGTATTTTGCATAATTCTTAATACAATGACATTTGCAGACTTAGAAAATTGAACAAGCTTTAAACTATTTGTGTCGCAGGTGCGAAGGCTTTCGGCTTGTGAAACCATGGGTTCAGCAACAACAATCTGCAGTGACAAGACTGGAACTCTGACCCTGAATCAGGTATGCCAATTTGCACTTCCATAAGTGCTTTTTTCCTATTTGATGATAAATACATGTTTTATTCAAAATGCTCAATTCTTAACTATTTGATCATGAGATGAAGAAAGTTTGCAACAAGCGAAATAGAAGAAAGCCTAATATATTTGTCTTTTAAACTCTACAAGTGCTACTTTTTTGTCATAGATGACTGTTGTGGAAGCATATGTTGGTGGGATGAAGTTAGATCGTCCAGATGATGTTGAAGACTTCTGCGATATATCTCCTCTATTGATTGAAGGCATTGCACAGAATACAACTGGTGATGTGTTTGAGCCTGAGGTACACATTTATTTTATCTAATTTAGATGTTACTGTTATAACTGGACTTAAATGTTTAATTGCTTAATTAATCCAATTTAGTGCGTAACTAGGTTTATTGAGCTCTCCTGTGTTGATCGAACTTCTTAGACGATGCTGTTTGTGGTAAAAGGCAGAGATGGCAACTTTTTACAGATTAATTACTAATATAATATGGTAATATACAAGTGATTTTGTGGATGCAATATGGATGTTTTTGTATTTTGCAGCTAAATTAGTACTTCTAGCACATGCTTGGTTCATGTCATCAGAACAAAACTATGAAAGCCATCGTATTTTATCTCCTCAAAAAGAGAAAAAGCCATCATATTACAGAAGAATGTCTAAAACAATGTCTAGAATAAGAGTCCAGATTCAGTGTTTGTTATGGTACCTTTTTTATTGTTGTTGATTTTGAGTGCCATATTACAGAATGCTGGTGGGGATGTTCGTGAGATTTCACTCAATACTGTTTTCTTTCTTGATGGTGTTAACTATCTCAGCGTTGATTACATGGCTGTAAAGCTCTCTTGATTATTATACATCTGATTTTACCATTTTTGTTAACAAGTTTTATTTATTTCCTGCATGATGTTCGGGACTTAAAAATTTTTTGCCAGCTCCAATTTTTTGTTCAAATATTTCTGTCGTATGCCTTGAGGTCAAATGATTGTTTTGTAGAAATCTGAATATGGTTTTTTCTGGAATAGGATGGTAGAGCTATTGAGGTTACTGGCTCACCCACTGAAAAGGCCATCCTTTTTTGGGGGGTCAAGGTACAAATTTATGAAATTTATGTTTCTTATAATTATTTTTTTCTGTCTACAATGCTGATTGTAACTGGTGTCATACTTTTACAGCTGGGAATGAAATTCAATGATGTGAGATCGCAATCTTCAATTCTTCACGTCTTTCCTTTCAACTCAGAGAAAAAGCGTGGTGGTGTTGCAGTACAGCTGGTAACAACATCTCACATGAATTCTAAAAGTTACATTTCTTTTGACAACAAGTACAATTTCAACCAAATTATTTCTTTCCTGGTCAACCTTTTTGTTTCACCTTGACATTTTATTTATGACGCAAATACTACTACAGATGTTATTCTGAGATAAACTCTCTCTCTCTTTAAAAGTTGTCCATGTGGATTCAACACATATTGATGCCACTGAAGCACTCAATCATCTAGTAGCCAATATTATCTAAACCTGATTGTTGGGATTGAAACATGGTTTTTTATCGTTAAGGGTGTGTTTGGTGTTGTTTAGAAAGGTCGAAGTAAAAAAGGTGCTTTCTAGGAAACAACAGATGCATGGCTTTTGTTCCCATGAGATTTGCTCATTATCTTTTAAATGCGAATGGTGTATCATAAAATGTTGTTTTAAAATTTAGACTTACTGAACATGAAATATACAAATATGCCAAACACACCCTTAAGCCAAAGTGAAAGCCCTTCCCAATAAGTGTTCATAAGATCAACTACATTAGAAGCCCATCTCACAATATGAGCCCTTTTGTGTGGGTTGGGATGGATTAGGCCAATAATGGACTTATACTATTAGTTATGGCAAGGTTTTAAGACTCATGAGATAGAAGCATTATGATTTTTCCACAGAATGAGACAGCCTACATCCCTTTTGGGCCAATAACATTATGTTTTTAAAATTGGAGAAAGCATAATAACCAAAAGTGAACCAGACATTTTGATTCTGCCAAGGGGCCAGAGCACTAGTCCAACTGCCATGTCATTCATTTAGGCCAGATACGTGCATACTTACATACATACATACATAATACATAATCTAATTTTTTAATGGATATCTTGAGATATCTATAATTAAGGATAAATTGAGAGGAGGAAAACTTTTATAGTTTGGGCTTATAAAATGTAGGCCTAAGAATGCACCGGTATAAAGGAGTGCTTTAATACATATTAGAAGGAAAGAAGAACAGACATAAACTGAAAGTCACAAAGAAGAAGTAATAAAAAAAGATTCGATATCTTTACATGTACAAAAAGTATGTTTCTAACCTGAGTGGAATGGAGAAAGAGGATTCAGGTAATTGACCCAACTAGTGATGATTAAGAAATTATTATTGTTGTTGTTGTTGTTGCTACTGCTGTTATTGTTGCTGTATAGATATCTTGAGAATAAGCATCACGGTACAATTCAACAATATATCTCACTGGTTAGGAAAGTTATTTATCCGAGGTCAGGGATCTGATTCAGTGTGTCACCTGTAAAGTGAGGATTTTTAAGATAAGGATCATGCAAGTCTCTGAAAATTGTTAGATTGAGCAAAACCTGACTAGGTTTGGCGGCTTTCCGTGGTTGAAACCCGAGTTGATTGCAGGTCTGCTTCAAATATTGAACTGAATTACACCTAGATCTAGAACACTGGATTTCTGGTCTGACCAGCCAGTGTGGTCCAATTTTCATGACTATGAGAGAAAGGCTTATTGCCTGTATTATGGAGCATGTAATGCCTTTATGGTTATCCTGGCAGAGAAAGCTTATCAAATCAGTTTGGATGACATGTTCTCCCCTTTCTATTTTGTCTTTACGAAACTGAGAAATGGCTGGTCATCTTATTCTTCATTATGTAGTGGATTGGATGTATCTAAACTTACTCTTGTGCTTTGTTCAAGCCATGCAGCTTTTCTAGTCACCTGTCAAGTGTCATTGTGTCAAGACACCTACATCATCTCAAAATAAGGTGAACACATGCTTTACAGTCTAGATTTGTTCTCCCTATGGTCTGCCAAACTGATCTGGCACCCTGTACCAGCTGGCAACCTATTGGATATGGTACCAAATTGTGCCATATCGAACTGTGACAAACTGATGCTGTAGAACATAGAGAGGAGGCGAGAAAAGGAGAAAGAGGAGAGGGTGACTTCATGGAAGGGGAAAGGGCTTAAAAAGGGAAAAAAAAAGAGAGAGAAGGGTTAAAAATTACCTGATGAACAATGGATGGCCCTTTTCCTCCTTGCAGCGACTATCTTTGCGGTGAACTAGCAAGGGATGATGAATGATGGCTATCGGTGATGAGTGACACCAGTGAACTGTGATCAGTGATAGAAAACGAGTGATGGATGATGAACAACAGTGCTAGGGTTTTGTGAATGACCCTTTTCCTCCTTACGGTGACTGTCCTGGTGGTGGAATAGGATGGGACGATGAATGACGGTGACTGGTGACGAGCGACCTCGGTGAATGGCAACCCATGATAGAGAGAGAGCAATGGGCGATGAGGAATGGTGCTTGGGTTTTGCATCAAGTGAAATAAGTGAATAGAGGCAAATGCAAAGAGAGCGATGAAGTTCTTATTTAAGTTAAACTTGTTAAACCCAAAGCCACCCTCCAAACATGCAAACCTATGATGCCCCTCCCAATAGTCCCACATCGGAAAATTGGGAGTTGGTTGAGTGGTTTATAACCAGTTAAGGAAGATGGACAAGCATCAATCGGATCCCTTTTGGGCTATGGTGGCCCAAGTTGGTGTGGACCTTGTCCGTCTTGCTTTCTTGTAATGAAACGGGCCTGTGGGCCCGGTTCGTTACAAAACCCATACCCAATAAGAGAGAAATGAAATAAATAGCCAACTAACCTGATTCCCAACCAGTTTGGTTCAGTTTGCCCCGAACCGACCAGTTCAGGTCGGTTCAGCAAACCATGGTTTTACCTTGGAGGCTATGTTCTTTAAAGCTCTTTGCTAATGATATAGATCTTACACTTTCTGATCATTAAATAGATTACAGGAGGCTGATATTATGGATTGCATATTATCTTTTGCTGGACTAAAACAAAACTGTTAGGCATAACAGTAGCTTTTGGATTGTGATATTCCTCTTTCTTTCTTTCTTCTTTCTTTTTGTAAATAAATAATTCAATGTGCAACTCATACTTGAACTTAGTTTATTTTAGGCTTGGAATTGTGCATGTTAATCATGCAAGATTTAATTTACTTTCATTCACTTCAACCTTGTAACCATCTTTTTATACCCTCACTTTAGCTATCAGTGACTATAAACAAAATCTGCAATTCCAAAATCTGAACCAGGAGAAGCAAAATATACGATTGGAGGTGAGCATCACCATGAGATTTTTTTCCTCAAATTTGCCTTTTGTTTCCTTATTGTGGGGTCTTGCTAAGTGGAACTGTTCAATATTTATTATGTGGGAATACTTAGGTAATCAGAGGTGGTAGAAGACTTGAAGTTTCAATATTTGATCTCGTAGTTGGTGATGTTGTTCCTCTTAAAATTGGTGATCAGGTAAGTAATGAAAGTACGTTTAATTAGATTTAAGTTGTAACTCTACATCTTGTATATTCAAACTGGTTAGGCTACTTTGGCTACCTCAATTACTTTTTCAGGTTCCTGCTGATGGCATCCTAGTTTCTGGCCATTCTCTTGCCATTGATGAATCTAGTATGACTGGAGAAGCCAAGATTGTAAGTTCTTGTATTCTTTTTGTCCTCTGAATTTATTTCATGAATAAAGATGGTATACAAATATGATGCTTTTCTTCAGGTTCGCAAGGATCAAAAGGCCCCATTTTTGTTGTCTGGCTGCAAGGTTGCTGATGGTTACGGCACCATGTTGGTAAGTGAATGGGTTAATTATGTTGCTATTTTGACTTAGTAGAAAACGCATGCATTTTCATATGCTGAAACTCTATATTGCAAACTGCAGTACTGCAAGTTTCAAATCTCTTAAATCCATCTGACCAACCCATGTCCATGGAACTGCATTATTTTTTCTAATACATGGTCACATTGTTAGATATTTGAGCACAGCCTTTCTGCATTAGAATTAGAATGCACTCAACAAACAGGTTCTGAAGTATCAACACTAACTGTCAAGGTACATTAAGATTCATGCGCTGCTTATAGCAGGTTATATGGGCGCAACAGAAATTGCTTTAAATTATTTTATTTAGACATGAATGAGACACGTTTATACAATTGTTGAGATTGTGTTTAAGCTTGTACACTCAATTCAAGAGTTTGTTGGTTATCCTGCTGTGTCATTTCTTGCTTTCAAGGTCCCCACTAAAACCATATAAAGTTGTCAGATCTGTTGTGCGGCTGCTTTCTTTTGTTCACCAGAAAGGAAAGGTCCAGTATTTTACATTTTGATTCAACCCAATACTATGCTCAGAAAAATTACTTTTATATCCTCTTAGTATTTTTATGAAAAGGAAGCCAAAGAACTATAATAATTTTATGAATAAATAACATAAACTTCCATGACTTATACTGCCATCTTAAATCACACACTTATATTGTATGATCCAGGTACTTATAAGTAGTTATCTTTGTAGCTGAATTATTCAATACAATCAAATCCAGATATATTCAATTTTTTTTTTTTAAAAGCAGGGTTAATGCTGTTAAGATTCAGCATTCTGCTGTCTCAAAACAATAAAATCAAACCTTTCACATAATGAGATTTTAGCCAATTGAGAATGAGATGGGTCCAATATACATTGGACCATCTGACTGCCCAGCAGGGCTTCAGCAGTCAACTGTGGGGCTTCAACAGTCAACTCTGTATGTGCCATTCATCTTGCACATCCAACATGGCAATGGGCAGCCGATTCTGAGTTGGACAGTGGTCCAATGAGCGCAAGTCCATACTTGAACTCCAGTCAATCGGGTACTCAAAAAGTTCGTGCCACTTGCAGGCGTTGTGATGGTATTATAACTTTGTTGTTTAGTGCGAAGAATAAAAAAAGTGATCAGATTTGAGTGAAATTCTTCTGCCCCTGCTCTTTCATTGAGCATTGGAGAGGTTATAGTACTGCAGATAATGTGAGCAAATTGGAGGAAGCCTAGACGCTGCATTAGCAGAAAAAATAAGTAATGGAGTTCTGAATGAGGCAATATGTCATGCACAATGATGATCGCTGGAGGCCCAAATATCAAGTTTATGTAGAAGAAGAGAGGATCCAACAGAACCTTTAAGCCTTAATGAAAGATAGGAAATTTAATAGATCCTTTATTCTGAACTGATAGGATAGAATGATATTATCAAGCCCAAAGCAGATAATTGAGGTTTTAGAGAATGATATTGTCAAACCCATAGCAGATAATTGGGGTTGTAATCCTTGTTGATTATGACTGGCCACCGAATTCACTACTTGACAGAGCTGTTCTTGATTCTCTCATAATTCTCAGATGTATTATTTCACAATTATCAATACCATTTCGTCATCCTTCATAGAGCTTTATTGGCATCTTTTGCCTGAACTGCCATAAAGATGTTTCTCCATGTACTCAACTAAGATGTTCTGCCTAAGTTTGTTTTCTCTGTTTACTTCCCAAAACCCTCAAAATATGTTACATGAACTTTGATACATATTTTGGAAGGGGTGCATATCTAAGTGTCAGATGTTTCCAATTTTATAGATTTTTCCTTATGAATAACCAAGTGTTGCACAAATAATTTTATCTATTTTTCAAGTGTGGGTGCTTAAGGCCAAACAACATGGGCCGGGACCTTTGCACAATATAAACCACAAGTATAATTTCCATTTTTCATTCATTTTGAGACTCTAAATATCTGTGTTTTTTGTCATTAATTTTCTACCCCTTCTCTGTTATTGATTTGTGGAATATACATCAAGTTAGGATTCTTTATATTAGGCATCTCTTCTGCTCTGCATATGTTTAATTGCTTGATTTTTTTCTCTAGGTGAAAAGTAGCCATGGGAATGACATTGTATTGATTACACATGCAAGTGTTGTTCTTAGTTGAGGCAATTAAACGAGCTTGATAAATTCTTTTCTAGGTCCAGAAATCTTTATATTCCCTCATTGAACTTGCTAGAAAATGAAGAACATGAGTTGCAATGATACCTTAGACATTGGTTTGTTAAGACTACTAAAGCTTTACCTTACACAGAAAATTGATGGTAATTGAGCTCAGATTTAATTTTTCAGACAATGTGGTGATGGTAGAGTTGGAATGTTTGTACTGTTACTTGTTAGTGGCTAATCTCTTTTTTGACCATGCTTGTCTTTGCTGATTTCAAATTTACGATGCCACTGATATTTCTCTTATTCCATTTTAAACTGATCACATAGAAAAAATTGGACCTGTTGAGTATTTTAATTTGAGGCATAGCGCTTCAAGGAGCATAATAATACAGCTACTAATGACCCTAGGAGTTCAAGTATCAAAGCTAGTTTTAAGTTTACAAGGCCAATGTCTGTAGCATATTTTAGTAATGGTGCTTTACCCATAAATAGGGTTGTTGGGGAGAGGATTGCTGCTTTTTGTCTTTGAGAATTATTTGATACTTTGATCCACTTGAAGAATTGAGTTCGAAACTAGTCTCTTAGTCAAAAGAATAGGACTGGCACTGATAGAGGAATATGTGATGGAGAACCATCTGAGATGGTCTGGTATTATGAAATATGTTGTTTAAGGTGTTGGATTCAGTTTAACAAGCTACAGTAGGAGGATAAGATCAGAAGGAAGCAACTGGAAGTTTGAGATGGGATTTTATAACACGGTTTTCACTTTAAAGGAAATGGATTTAGTTATAGACCCATGGCGAAGTTGGATATACAATGCTGACCACATAATAATGGGACAAGGTTTGTTATTTCACCATTAGGGAACTTTGATTTAAATGCTTCTACAAGATTTTAGATGAGACTATTAATCTATTGTAAAATCGTCATCTATTCATTTTGTTGGGGTGTGTCTTGTGCTATGTTATTCATTTCAGTCTTTTGTCCCTTTTTTGCAGGTAACCTCTGTCGGAATCAATACTGAATGGGGTCTACTTATGGCCACTATATCTGAGGATAACTCTGAAGAAACTCCCTTGCAGGTTTTTTAAAATTTTTCTTTTGGTAGAATGAGTTCTTTTTGTTATTCTTTTTTCCCCCTATTTGCCGCATGATATATTCTATGAGCTGTGTATACCTTCTATGTCTTTTCATGGGTATTTTGATCTGAAATAGGTGCGCTTGAATGGTGTTGCTACTTTGATTGGTATGGTTGGCCTGACAGTTGCTGCTGCAGTTCTTGCAGTCCTCTTTGTTAGGTAAATGCAACCTTTTGGATTACTACTCTAATAATTGTCCACCATAGTTTTTATATTTTTTTCCTTTGACTTTCAGATACTTCACTGGGCATACCAAGAATCCTGATGGAACTGTTCAATTTGTAAGGGGACAGACAGGTGCACAAGATGCACTAACTGGAGCCATTAAGATTGTGACAGTTGCAGTATGTATTGGTGGATATAGAGTTCTTATATTTTACAAAATTTTAGTTATAGGGGCTTATGTTCCTTTCATTTGTGATAGGTGACAATTGTGGTTGTTGCCGTGCCTGAAGGGCTTCCTTTGGCTGTGACTTTGACGTGAGGATATGTTATGCATTTACACTTTATGAGATAATTTTATCTTGTTATTACTGAAAGTCCATCATCTCCTTGAAAGTTCACTTTCCCACTTTTCCCTCTTTGTAAATTTTACTTATTTTTCCATTTGTCAGCCTTGCATACTCAATGCGAAAGATGATGGCAGACAAGGCGCTGGTTCGTATTTTGCATATTCTTAATACAATGACATTTGCAGACTTAGAAAATTGAACAAGCTTTAAACTATTTGTGTCGCAGGTGCGAAGGCTTTCGGCTTGTGAAACCATGGGTTCAGCAACAACAATCTGCAGTGACAAGACTGGAACTCTGACCCTGAATCAGGTATGCCAATTTGCACTTCCATATTTGATGATAAATACATGTTTTATTCAAAATGCTCAATTTCTTAACTATTTGATCATGAGATGAAGAAAGTTTGCAACAAGCGAAATAGAAGAAAGCTTAATATATTTGTCTTTTAAACTCTACAAGTGCTACTTTTTTGTCATAGATGACTGTTGTGGAAGCATATGTTGGTGGGATGAAGTTAGATCGGCCAGATGATGTTGAAGACTTCTGCGATATATCTCCTCTATTGATTGAAGGCATTGCACAGAATACAACTGGTGATGTGTTTGAGCCTGAGGTACACATTTATTTTATCTAATTTAGATGTTACTGTTATAACTGGACTTAAATG
>UESW01005090.1:333968-464022 GCA_900491605.1 Calamus simplicifolius | reverse complement strand
TTGGTCAAGTATCAAATCTCATAATGTTTAAATTAGAATTGACCCACTATAAGTTTGAGTTTCCAATCATTTACACCCGCGCTTATAGATCTCATCAATTGAACGATGTATATTTAGGCCTTATAGATATTATTGGATTGCCATGAGCTTTACTTTGGAAAGAATTACTATGTTTAAATTAGAATTGACCCAACTATAAGTTTGAGTTTCCAATCATTTACACCCGCGGCTTATAGATCTCATGCAATTGAACGATGTATATTTAGGCCTTATAGATATTATGGATTGCCATGAGCTTTACTTTGGAAAGAATACTTGGAAAGAAAATAAGAGAACACTACCATGGGTAAGGAACTCTGGGTGGCGGTAATAGTTATGGTAAGGACTCTGGGTGGCGGTAATAGTCATGGTAAGCCTAAACCTTATAGAACTCAAACATCTTAGCAAACATGGTACAGCCTAAACCTTATCGAACTCAAACTTCTGGCCTTTAAGAATACACCTAACGCAACCAAAAAAATCTGTAACCAACCAAAAATCCAAAAATCCAAAACTCCCCATGGAGAGGGCAACGGAGATTATCGTCTTCTTTCTTCACGTCACGATTCCTCTGCCTGGCCGTGATGTTCTTCGTGGAGGTGTACAGGGCCATCATCATCCTCGTCAAGCCCTTCCGGAAGCGGCCACAGAGGCGGTATACATGGGAGCCCATGCGCAATGAGGTCTTCGTCCAGATCCCCATGTACAATGAAAAAGAAGCAATGGATCGAGCAAACGTTTGTTGCAGAGAAAGCTCGAAGAAGTCGAATCAGGGATTGGAAGGCTACTAGAGCACCCTCCGTCGACGTACATCCATGACGACGACGACAGGACTGCTCGAAAGATTGATTTCATCAAGAATCTGCTTACGGCCGAGATGAATACATGCTCTCCGCATAGGCTGGAGAACTTGAGTCGCATGGCCACGAGGCTGTCCATCCTTGAGAAGGCCTTTGTCGACTGGGCGAGTCCTAGCAGGTTCTCAAAAGTGGATGAGACCTTTGCCACGGGGTGGAATCAGCGGACAACAATGGGGCCGTCGACAAGAGTCCTGATACGTCGGCCTCGGGCTCATGCACTGAATCTTGGGTTGTGATGAAGAATTTGAAGAAGAAGCAATGAGAATGAGACGGTTGGAGAGAAGAAGCAAGAGGCAGAGATGCGCAGGAAAGAAAGGTAGTGGCAAAAGAGGATGGACAGGAGAGACGGCAATCGGAAGGAAACGGTTGGGGGGGTCAAGTAGAGACAGCTGAAGAGAAGAAGGAAGACGGAAACAAGGAGAAGATACGGTAGGAGAAAGAAAGTCACATGCAAGAAGGAACAGCGGTAAAGATGAGGTAATTGATGAGAAGGAGGTAGGAAGACAGAGAAAAAGAAGGGAGAGATGACAAAGGCAAGAAAAGAGAGGAATCGAGAGGCAGAGTTGGTAGGGTTCCAAAAAGCAGAGGTAAATCGGGATGACGAAGGAAGAAAGAGGAAACAACAATGCCGCCATAGGGTGAGGAGCTGCATGGCCATGGGCTGCGCAGCAATAGCAGGATTCACGAGTGCATTGATTTTAGTGGCACTCGCAAATATCCGTTACGTGAAGGGGACGGTTTACCTTGTCCCAACTGAGATGGATGCTTTCTTCTTTTTTGTTTTTAATTGAATGAATCTTTCTTAAAGTTTTTTGGCTTAGTTTCATTATGTACAATTTGAAGATATGTGTTGACTTAAGTGGATTTTTGTGAGTTTCTTGAGTCGAGGGATTTGATGTGATTTTTGTTCCAGGAATCGTAGTTGATGGTTTGCCTGCCTTTGATGCTCTGATGATTCGGCTTTAGCAATTCTTGCTTTATTTTTCAATTCGTTAGTGGCTTGAAAAAGAGGATGGCATGCAAGTTCGATCGGTGTCTGATTTGTGAAATTGGATGTGAAACTCTTTTGGCTCTGGCCAGTCTTGTGGATTTGATGCACATAGGATCAGTTGGTTGGGCCATTTTTTGTTCGTGCATGCATGTCGGGTAGTTGAGAGAGATAAGCTGCAGGGGCCAGTGTTAATGCATATCGTTTGATCTTGATTTCTTGATCTCTCTGTGAAACAGCCCTCCGGATCCAAACTTCTATCAAAACATTCTCGACTAGTTTCTCATTTGTTTGTCCAAAGAAAAGAACTTCAGGAAGAAAGCGAAATTTTTTGGTGAGGCTGAAGGTTCAGATCTTGATTACCTAGTGCTTTTGAGGAGTGGTAATGTAATAGCGTTTGATTTACATGGAAAGAGGAGGGGGGAGGGGTTATGCGTGTGATAGAAGATATCAAATTCAAAAGATAAACCACAAAGGACACTTCGGGATGTATTTTTGGTCTGGTACATCTTACATATGCTTTCAGATCACAAACTTTTTTTTAAAAAAATATTTTTCTGTTCTTTTTTTTTTTGGTTTAAAACTTGATTGATGCATATGGCATAGCTTCACATGTTATTTCTGAGCATGCTTCCTTGAGTTTCTTGCCCAAGGTAAAGGTTTGAGATTGGAGAAAATAACATATAGGCTAAAACTCATAGGAGTTTCTTTTAGCCTTAAATAACTGAAACAAGAAAGTAAGCATTTATAAAATGGAGGAGAGATGAGAAAATTTTGAAGGTATTCTTGAAAACTTCAGATTTTTTTTTTTTCTGCTGTCATACTCTAGGAATTCTATTTGTTTTCATGTATATAATATTTCTACGTTATTGACATCACATAATATATGCAAAAATAGGTAGGTGCAAATTTGAGGATTGCAAGGAACTAAGGAATGATTTTCTGCAAGAAAGTAAGGAAAACACAACAAAAAATATCAGTCAAAGGAGTAAGCAATGTATAATCAGAGTTTCATATGCAATATGATATGAGGCTTTGGATTTTAAAAGATAGTTTCTTGGGCATATAGTGCAAGGTCTATAGAAAACTCATGTTTTAACAGTCTGTGACAGCAAGAAGCAGAAATTTGGAATACATTTAGAGGATTCGTATTTTTTTAAGTTGAAAATAGCTAAGGGATTAAGAGATTAAGTCCAGGTTAGAGGAAAGAAATGTATTCTGCAGTCTACATACCTATATATGTATGAAAGTTGGCAAATCAGCTCAGCAATTGAACAAGGGAAATAGTAGGAGAGGCAAGTGGGAGATGCACTTGAAATCTGAGGTTTATAAAATAGATTGGTTATTTTTAACAGCTGGTTTGGCTGGCTATATGTCCAGCATGTTCATTCATCAAGTAGACATTTGGTTTTGTAAGAGAGTGTCATATAAGGAAATAGAAGAAGAAGTTGAAGAGGAGATGAAATAAAAGAGAGAAGCACTCAAATTATTTATACATCTTCATTCTCTACCTACTTGAAGCTATTCTTTCTACTTGGTAGGATCTAGGAACTTTTCGTTAAGTAAGTTATAGGAAGCTCTCCTAGGAAAAAAAGAATATAAAATGTAGAAAGTTCATATTGTGTATCTTAGAAAGTTTATATCTTATTAAATCTAGAAGAGTCTTTTTCCATAATCATCTTAAATCTTACAAAATTTTTCCATGATCATCTTAAAGCTTACAAAATTTTGGCATACAAGAGACATTCCTTTCTAATTAGGGGGAAAAAGAATTCTAATGAAAGGCTTAATGGACAAAGATTGCTTGACCAAATCCTTTCTAGTTCATTTCCACCTAGTACATTATCAATTGATATGGTTAAAAACTTACAATATATTTTCTAGCAAGGTGGGCCGTATTAGGAATTGGTACAATTTGGGTATCGGACTGATATAATTCAGTATGGACGTATCATAGTGAATCGGTGGCGTACCAATCAGGTGGATTAGGGAGCTCTAGGGAGCTCTAAGACATGAACTACCATGAATCGGGCCAAATTGGGCTGGTTTGGCATGATCGATTGGGGGTCGATTTGGTGGCGGATTAGACAAGTTTATGTGAGGCATGAATGGCAGTTAGAGCAGAATTATAGTGCTATAAAACAATAGATATTCTTTTCGTAGGGCAAATTATCAAACATAGTTAAAATGCTTATCCTCGGTTGTTTGCTCAACTCTAAAAGAAAACGCCTGCCTGGCACAGGACAAAGGTATTAAATATAAAGGTATTCTTCACATTTTCTGCATGTTCTAGAGTATCATCCTTCAAATGCAGGATACTTTGCCACCAAAGTCGAAAGCAAGGAGGACAGCTACTTGATAAAGAGCCTACATTTATCTTATTCCACAAATAAACTGAAATTGGTCCATAAATATAAAATTCAACAAAAAGAGTGAAGGATGCACAGTTATATCACACACACACACAGAAGGATACCTGTTATAGATTTCTCCACATGATATTTGTAATGAGAGGCTCCCTGAGGAAATAGATTATCATCAGAACTAGGATTTACATATCTGAAAGAAATTAAATGCACTTCCTCCTGAAATATATTGAGAGGCAACCTTTTCTCTGATCAAAGTATAAGAGCTTGTCAATTACTTGCATCAAAATCAAAAAGTATGGCTTGGTAAACTATCATAATTTTTATAGCTAATGACAGCACAAGCGAAAATCATATCACCATGTCTTGAGAAAATCATATGTACACAGTACTTCCTAAAATGATCTTACTCTCAGGTCAGGTCAAAGTAGCAAGCAGTCATCCATAACTTTATCAGAATCTAAAACAAATGTGGCTGTATTTATTATCATTGCAGTTTTCTCTGGCGCACATTTAAAATGTTGTAATGCAAATAATGTGCATGTGCAGAAATTTCCAAATAAAGCAAAAACTCGTTTAACTTTGTGAGACCTGTTGAGATCCGTTCCTATTTCTGTTCTACATTACTTGTTTCTTAATTGGAACTCATTCCATATGACTAGAATATACCAAATATGGACATGAGTTTACATCAATAACTCCATGTTTGCATTTCTGATATTCCTCATTCTTAAGTCAGAACCGAGAAGGCATATTTAACAAGAAGGTTATGGAATAGCATATGTTACATAAATTGTAAATGGTAGAAGTTGGCATATTTATTGTAATTTCGGAAGAAACTAGTTTACCATCAGCAAAGTATGACATTTGTCAAGTTACTATGAGTTGTTGTTGTTTTCTATTACATTTGGTTATAATTGTGCCGGACATTAAGTTAAATAGGCATTATGATGCTCTTGACTAACAAGTTCGGTGTGTAATATGTATCTGTGATTGCTGACATAAGGTCCCTTGACCATAACACAGAAATATTTAAAAGCAAAATTCCTCCTCGATGGTATAGATCAAGCTACTTGGATGGAGGGGGGAAAACAAGAAGGGGCAGAATTTGGAACTTAAACTCATTATGAGCTCATAAATAATACAGGGTTTTACTAATGACAAAACTATTTCAATTCCATTACTTAATATTAAATTACAAGCCTTTAAGGTTTGCCATGTTGACTTGTACTTACCCATGCTAATTGAACTGTACCATACAGATAAGGTACTAATATGATATCAAGATTTGATTTGATATGAACTGAATTGATCTAAATCGAATGAAACTGCCTCATACCATTGATCTAAATCGAATTCAGCACTATATGAACTGAATTGATCTAAAACAACACCAAACACACCCTTAACGATAAAAAACCATGTTTCAATCCCAACAATCAGGTTTAGATAATATTGGCTACTGGATGATTGAGTGCTTCAGTGGCATCAATATGTGTTGAATCCACATGGACAACTTTTAAAAGAGAGAGAGAGTTTATCTCAGAATAACATCTGTAGTAGTATTTGCATCATAAAAAAATGTCAAGGTGAAACAAAAAGGTTGACCAGGAAAGAAATAATTTGGATGAAATTTTACTTGTTATCAAAAGAAATGTAACTTTTAGATTTTATGTGAGATGTTGTTACCAGCTGTACTGCAACACCACCACGCTTTTTAGTTGAAAGGAAAGACGTAAGAATTGAAGATTGCGATCTCGCATCATTGAATTTCATTCCCAGCTGTAAAAGTATGACACCAGTCACAATCAGCATTGTAGACAGAAAAAAAATAATTATAAGAAACAAAATTTCATAAATTTGTACCTTGACCCCCAAGAAAGGATGGCCTTTTCAGTGGCTGAGCCAGTAACCTCAATAGCTCTACCATCCTATTCCAGAAAAACTATATTCAGCATTCTACAAAACAATCATTTGACCTCAAGGCATACGACAGAAATATTGCAACAAAAAATTGGAGCTGGCAAAAAAATTTTAAGTCCCAACATCATGCAGGAAATAAATAAAACTTGTTAACATAAAATGGTAAAATCAGATGTATAATAATCAAGAGAGCTTTACAGCCATGTAATCAACACTGAGATAGTTAACACCATCAAGAAAGAAAACAGGATTGAGTGAAATCTCACGAACATCCCCACCAGCATTCTGTAATATGGCACTCAAAATCAACAACAATAAAAAAGGTACCATAACAAACACTGAATCTGGACTCTTATTCTAGACATTGTTTTAGACATTCTTCTGTAATATGATGGCTTTATCTCTTCTTTTTGGGGAGATAAATACGATGGCTTTCATAGTTTTGTTCTGATGACATGAACCAAGCATGTGCTAGAAGTACTAATTTAGCTGCAAAATATGAAAACATCCATATTGCATCCACAAATCACTTGTATATTACAATATTATTAGTAATTAATCTGTAAAAAGTTGCCATCTCTGCCTTTTACCACAAACAGCATCGTCTAAGAAGTTCAATCAACACAGGAGAGCTCAATAAACCTAGTTACGCACTAAATTGGATTAATTAAGCAATTAAACATTTAAGTCCAGTTATAACAGTAACATCTAAATTAGATAAAATAAATGTGTACCTCAGGTTCAAACACATCACCAGTTGTATTCTGTGCAATGCCTTCAATCAATAAGGAGATATATTGTAGAAGTCTTCAACATCATCTGGAGGATCTAACTTCATCCCACCAACATAGCTTCCACAACAGTCATCTATGACAAAAAAGTAGCACTTGTAGAGTTTAAAAGACAATATATTAAGCTTTCTTCTATTTCGCTTGTTGCAAACTTTCTTCATCTTATGATCAAATAGTTAAGCAATTGAGCATTTTGAATAAAATATGTATTTATCATCAAATAGGAAAAAAACACTTATGGAAGTGAAAATTGGCATACCTGATTCAGGGTCAGAGTTCCAGTCTTGTCACTGCAGATTGTTGTTGCTGAACCCATGGTTTCACAAGCCGAAAGCCTTCGCACCTGTGACACAAATAGTTTAAAACTTGTTCAATTTTCTAAGTTGCAATGTCATTGTATAAGAATTATGCAAAATCGAACCAGGGCCTTGTCTGCCATCATCTTTCGCATTGAGTATGCAAGGCTGACAAATGGAAAAATAAGTAAAATTTACAAAGAGGGAAAGTGGGAAAGTGAATTCAAGGAGATGATGGACTTTCAGTAATAACAAGATAAAATTATCTCATAAAGTGTAAATGCATAACATATCCTCACGTCAAAGTCACAGCCAAAGGAAGCCCTTCAGGCACGGCAACAACCACAATTGCCACCTATCACAGGAACATAAGCCCCTATAACTAAAATTTTGTAAAATATAAGAACTCTATATCCACCAATACATACTGCAACTGTCACAATATTAATGGCTCCAGTTAGTGCATCTTGTGCACCTGTCTGTCCCCTTACAAATTGAACAGTTCCATCAGGATTCTTGGTATGCCCAGTGAAGTAGTATCTGAAAGTCAAAGGAAAAAAATATAAAAACTATGGTGGACAATTATTAGAGTACTAATCCAAAAGGTTGCATTTACCTAACAAAAAGGACTGCAAGAACTGCAGCAGCAACTGTCAGGCCAACCATACCAATCAAAGTAGCAACACCATTCAAGCGCACCTATTTCAGATCAAAATACCCATGAAAAGACATAGAAGGTATACACAGCTCATAGAATATATCAAAATAAATATTAATGTTGAGATGATAATGATTTATTATATATTTTTTATATTAACATAAAATTATAATAACACTATCTTTTATATATATATAATAAAATATTATTATAATATATATAATTATATCTAATATAAAGAAAGAGGCTACATATTAATCAACAAATTATTAGAAACAAAGTGGTGGAACCAACAATTTCTTTAAAGAGGGGCTAATTTTTTTTAACCGTATGACACGTACAGTTAGCGGTTAATATAAATAGAAATTAATAATTTTATTATTTTATTATTAATTTTAATTTAATTTGATGAATCACATCCTTAAATATATTATATAGAAATTATACAAAATTTAATACCTATAAAAAAAATGAGAGAGATATTTTTAATATATTAGAATTGGCTAAAATTTAAAAAGTATATGAGAATCATAATATTTTGAGAGGGCCATGTTCTATATTTATAAATTATGTTAAATAAATCTTAACATCATAGGACTATTTTAAATTTCCATAATTTTGGCATGTCCTCCCTTAATTGTTACTTTGTTATTTATTTAATTTTATTATAATCCTCCTCCGGCGCGAACCTCTTTTCTTGAAATCAATAAATCAAATAATCCAGGCCAAGGAAGTGAAACCAAAGAATCAAACAGGGAAACAACAAATTCTTTCAATTGAGCGAACTCCCGGAATGCAGGTTGTTACCGCCAAATCACTTTTGAGGAGCGTCAAGCGACAGAAATGCTTCGTTGGCCTTCAGAGGAATGATAGGGACCGCCTCCTTCAGCAGGAAACCTGCAAGAAAAGTTTCGGACCGATGGTTCCAGTGGGGACCCTCCGATGCAAGTCAGCGATCTGGAGAACATGAATTTTTTAATGAAAGAGTAGAGATTGAGTCCCCCTCTCGTTGGGGTCGGGCCCTTTATATACTGTTCGGGGTCCCTCTTACCCTTCGTCCATAACAGCCGAATCATATCTTCTGTTAAGATCGGCTACAGCTGCTAAACGTGTGCCATAAGTATCGGCAACGGCCCATAGTATAGCAGTAACCGCCCGTGATCTTGGCAAAAGAGAACGGGTTGACGGGCCACGTGGAAGCTCTGTGTGAACAGCAATGGGTGATAAGGTTAGTCACGTGGGCCCCAAGTGCAACCATTAGGATAGAAGATGTCATTTAAAGTTGAAGCCAGTTGTCCCTTATAGAGCATTAATTATGGAGTTATGGCACTATTCACGTGCAAGGCACTGTTCATGTGACACTGTTCACGTGCATGACACTATTCACGGCCGAGGGGAATAGAAGGGGCTGAGGCCGAGACCGTAAGGAAAAAGCCGAGGCCGAAGCTGTTCATGGCCGAATGAAAAAGCCGAGGCCGAAGGGCTAACGTGGCAGCCATAAATACGAGAGAATGCTATAAATGCCTTTGAGCGAGTGGATGCTCATGGCCTTTGAGGCCATAAATGCTATAAAGACGAGAGAATAAGGTAATAAATGCCTAAAAGGCCAACGCGGATACGCAAGGCCGACCCCGACACTGTTGAGGCCAACACCGACGCTGTTGACAGCCATAAACAAGAATAAGGCAATAAATGCATGTATAATCAGGCTATAAATATAGGAGAGAATAAGGTAATAAATGCCTAGCAAGTGGATGCACGTCCGTAGGAGACCGCAGACGCGAGGCTGACGCTGACGCCAGGCGCTGTTGAGGCCAACGCCGATGCTGCGCTGTTGAGGCCGATGCCGATGCTGTTGAGGCAATGCCAGGTGGCTCATGTGACAGCCATAAATGAGAATAAGGCAATAAATGCCATAATCAGGCTATAAATATAAGAGAGAATAAGGCAATAAATGCCTAGCAAGTGGATGCACGTCGGTAAGAGGCCGACGCCGATGCCAGGCGCTGTTGAGACAGACGCCGCCGACGCTTGAGGCCGTGGCAGCCATAAATGAGAATAAGGCAATAAATGCCTGGATAATCATGGCCTTTGAGGCCATAAAGGCTATAAATATGGGAGAGAATAAGGCAATAAATGCCTAGCAAGTGGATGCACGTGGGCAGAAGGCCGACGCGGAGATGCGAGGCCAACGCTAAGGCGTTGTTGAGGCTGACGCCGACACCGGGCGCTGTTGAGGCCGACGCCGGCCGACGCCAAGGGGCTAAGGTGGCAGCCATAATTGAGAATAAGACAATAAATGCCTTGATGCTCTTGGATGGAATTAAATATCCACTGTGTCCTTCAAAAGAAAGTCGAATAGAGTAGCGAGGCCGCCTAGGAATTAAGCCATTCGGGAAGGCCGCTGAGGATGGCCGTCTTGATAGGATGCTTTCCAAAAATTGCTGTCTTTATTGCCCATGGGGTCAATCGGCCTCATCAAATACCCCCCACACTCCTGAGCTTGTGTGCCCTGCATTAGCTAAGCGAAAGGAGTGTAGGACTTTTTACCTTCGCATCTACCCTTTCCTATCCACTTCAACTATGATTCCTCCCAAGTGGGGAAACCCTTTTCCTTTGGCCCTGCCTTGTGTAGATGTCTTCATGCTCTTTGGAGCCATGCTTTTTGCCTGTTCAAAAAAAAACTTTTAAGCAAAGTTTGAGGGTAAGTGGCTTACCCTTGACTGGCAGCCAGTAATCCTCTCCCTATGCAAAGCCCAAAAGTGGATGCCCGTCAACTATGAGTTGGGGAGTCGGTTTCTCCTAACTGTGAGTTGACTTTGGGTCTTCTACTTGTCATAAAATTTGAAAGTGGGTGCCCATCAACTGTGAGCTGGGGAGTTGGCCTCTCCCAACTGAGTTGTCTTGGGGCTTCTTGATGGCTGAAGGTGACCAGTAATATGTTGCTGGTACATAATTTAGATAAAGGTCTTACTCGATTGGCCATTGGCCATTGAGGCAAAATTAGAGCCGCTGTGAAGCCGTTGAGGCTGTGATAAAGCTGCTGAATCAGAGTTGAGGCTGTCGAGAGCCTTTTGAACCCCGAAGAGTGACCCGAGAGTCACTGTGGTGGGACCATGCTCCGGAGCCTTTAACCCCGGAGGGTGACCTGAGAGCTGAAAGTCGTCAGGTGCCTTTTTCTTTGCACCAACGATCTTTGCTGCCGGCGTTGGAGTCAGTCTTTGGGCTTGGTGCCGAGCTGGCTTCGGGCTTCGATGCCGACCGGAGTCGGGCTTAAGTGCCGGGGGAGTCTCGAGCTTGGAGTGCCGACGCTGAGCCAAGCTTCTGGTGCCGAGGGGAGACTCGAGCTTCAGGCACCGACACGGAGTCGGGCTTCTGGTGCCGAGGGGAGACTCGGGTTTGAGTGCCGATGCGGAGCCGAGCTTGAGTGCCGATGCGAAGCCGGGCTTGAGTGCCGACGCGGGGCCGGTCTTTGGTGCCGACGCGGAGCCGGTCTTGAGTGCCGACGCGGAGCCGGGCTTGAGTGCCGATGCGGGGCCGATCTTTGGTGCCGACGTGGAGCCGGTCTTAGTTGCCGATGCGGAGCCGGTCTTTGGTGCCGATGCGGGGCCGGTCTTTGGTGCCGACGTGGAGCCGAGCTTGAGTGCCGATGCAGAGCCGGTCTTTGGTGCCGACGTGGAGCCGGTCTTTGGTGCCAACGTGGAGCCGGTCTTAGTTGCCGATGCGGAGCCGATCTTTGGTACCGACGTGGAGCCGGTCTTAGTTGCCGATGCAGAGCCGGTCTTTGGTGCCGACGTGGAGCCGGTCTTAGTTTCCAACGTGGAGCCGGTCTTTGGTGCTGACGTGGAGCCGGTCTTAGTTGCCAACGCGGAGCCGGTCTTGAGTGCCAACGCGGAGCCGGTCTTTGGTGCCGACGTGGAGCTGGTCTTAGTTGCCGACGCGGAGCCGATCTTGAGTGCCAATGTGGAACCGATCTTTGGTGCCGATGCGGGGCCTCGGGCTTGTTGCCGACGTGGAGCCGGGCTTGGATGCTGATGGTACATTAGGCTTTTGAGACGCTAATGCGAGGTTGGTCTTGAATGTCGATACAGAGTCGATCTGCGTGACATTTTTAAGCATCAATGAAAGAAAAAGTCTTAAGTGCAGCGTACTTAGCTCTTGCAGCACCCTTATTTTTCTTCTGCGGGCTTGAACGCTTCCGCCCGCTGGTGGTCTGCCCCCCAGGGAATCAAGTTGGTTGGTGAGCTAGCTTTGCTGAATCTTTAGCTCCTTAAGGAGAAATCCCGCACCGCAGCCACTTTTATGGCTCTCCAGCTGCTAGAGTTGACTTTGAAACTAGGCTTGCTCGCCTTCTCTTTTCTCTCCATAGCGTTGCAGCGATCATTCTCCATGTTGTGGACATCATTTCCTTTTCCTTCTTCTCTACAGTAAGTTATTTCAGAAGGCTGATCAAGCCTTCCCACGGTGAGATCTATACTGCTGATCCTTTTGGTGATGGAATCTTTACAGGGGATGGCGAGAAGTGGTGCCACCGAAGAAAGGATCTTCAAAGTGGAGTTCGGTGCTGAGCTAGACACTCTCTTGGGCTCCGATGAGTTTGAGACACGCTTTAGCAAGGATTTTGGTGACTTTAACTCCATGGTATTCTAGAGATATCTCGATATGTTCTGGGACATCAAGAAGCTTCTGAACATTGGACTGGAGGCTCAACTGAAGAAGAACCTCGAAGTGATTGATAACTTTGTGCACCAATTGGTTCTTCCTAATGCTATGCAAGCATCCTCTGATATAGGAGAAGATTCCATTGAAATCAAAGAGATTAGCTGCCGCTTCCGCATGGGCTCGGGAGCCAGAGGTGTCGTTGCTCGCCGATGCGAGATACGTGGATCCGGCCAAACGACCGTGGTTGGGATGGTGGCCAAAGCTGGTGATGTCCGTGGGAGGAGTCAGTACGAGCATAGCTTTGGAAGACGATCGTTAAGATGCAGCAGCCATAGCACATACTTCCATCGCGTGCACACAACCTCGTGCATGCAATCCACCTTCCTTTAATTATGTGAATATATTACGTGCATGTAACCTTACCCAGCCAAGGTGGAAGCAAGAGTTGGGGGGAAAAGGAGTTGAGTGAGACTGCTGGGAGCCTTATCCTTGCAATTACGAAACTGGCACTCGTTTGGTCACTGCGGGGAGAGGCCGGTGTGAAGTCTTGGGCCACCATGGAGTCTTGGGCTACCGTGGCTGTTGGGGAACGCGGCTGCTGTGGAGGACTTGGGGACTCTGTGAACATCGGGGGCCACCGTGGAGCCTCGGGCCATCGGAGAGAGAGAGGCTGGGAGCCGCCGTGGAGTCCGGGGGCCGCCATGGACTTGGGAGCCGCCGTGGAGGAAACCGGGGCCATCGTGATCTGGGGCCGCTATGGAGTCTCGGGCCATCGTGGGATTCTCGGGCCACCGTGGGATCTCGGGGGCCGCTATGAGGGGCTTGACCGTTGAGGACGAGAGGCCGCTATGAGCGACCGTCGTGGGATTCAGAAGCCGCTGTGAGGGGCCGTCGTGGAGGAAGAGGCCGTCGTGGGATCCGGAGGCTACCGTGGAGGAAATCGGGGCTGTCGTGATCTGGAGGCTGCATTAGAGTCTTGGGCCTCCATGGAGCCTCGGGGTGCTGTGGCCGTTGTGGAGGAAGAGGCCGTTTAGGAAGGCCGCCAAGGATGGCCACCTCTGACTGATTATTGAACCTTTGATTGAGCTCCTCTGGCCGCCGGTGTTGTTCATCCAGATGCCCCTTCATCTCATGATTAGGGTCCTTCTCAGACGGCTCAGAGGATGAGTAAGGGGAGGAGTGGCTGCTCGAGTAGAAGGTAGGAGACCGCAGTCTCTTGAAAGCTTCACGGTGGTGCTTAGGTGAAGCATGATGGTGATAAGCTTCTCTATGAGAAGATTTTCCGCGGGTGAATCGCTGGCTAACTGGTGCAGCTATCATGGAAGATGTGAGAGGCTTCGGCTGCTGCTGAGTGGCCAACAGGCGTTACTTTTGCAACTCATGAACTGCTGCATTTAAGGCTTGAACTTGTTGATTGAGGATGGTCAGCTGATTAATTAGAGAAGCTGAGGTTGGTGGTGAGGGAGGAGCATAGAGAGAGTGGTCCTTTGCTGCTCAGGGCTATGCGGATGCCCCCCGGCATGATTAGTGAGGACCTTCGG
This sequence comes from Calamus simplicifolius, assembly GCA_900491605.1. Taxonomy (NCBI): domain Eukaryota; kingdom Viridiplantae; phylum Streptophyta; class Magnoliopsida; order Arecales; family Arecaceae; genus Calamus; species Calamus simplicifolius. Next base: position 449,898 of record UESW01005090.1, on the reverse strand, counting down.
CACGCGCGTCACCACCATGGCTATCTTAGAGGGGACAAAGACTTATAGGTCAGGGAGACAGAGCTCTCTTTCCTTCAGCACATCCCCCTTTCTGGTGCGCCAATCTGTTGCCACCAAATCACTTTTGAGGAGCTTCAAGCGACAGAAATGCTTCGTTGGCCTTCAGAGGAATGATAGGGACCGCCTCCTTCAGCAAGAAACCTGCAAGAAAAGTTCTGGACCGATGGTTCTGACGGGGACCCTCCGACGCTCAAGTTAGCGATCTGGAGAACATGAATTTTTTAATGAAAGAGTAGAGATTGAGTCCCCCTCCCTCGTTAGGGTCGGGCCCTTTATATACCTGTTCAGGGTCCCTCTTACCCTTCGTCCATAACAGCCGAATCATATCTTCTGTTAAGATCGGCTACAGCTGCTAAACGTGTGCCATAAGTATCGGCAACGGCCCATAGTATAGCAGTAACCGCCCGTGATCTTGGCAAAAAAGAACGGGTTGACGGGCCACGTGGAAGCTCTGCGTGATAAGGTTAGTCATGTGGGCCCCAAGTGCAACCATTGGGATAGAAGATGTCGTTTAAAGTTGAAGCCAGTTGTCCTTCGTAGAGCATTAATTATGGAGTTATGGCACTATTCACGTACAAGGCACTGTTCATGTGATACTGTTCACGTGCATGACACTATTCATGGCCGAGGGGAATAGACCAAGGGGCTGAGGCGACCGTTGGGAAAAAGCCGAGGCTGAAGCTATTCATTGCCGAATGAAAAAGCCCGAAGGGGCTAACGTGGCAGACATAAATACGAGAGAATGCTATAAATGCCTTTGAGCGAGTGGATGCTCGTGGCCTTTGAGGCCATAAATGCTATAAGACGGAAAAGAATAAGGCAATAAATGCCTAGAAGGCCAATGCGGAGACGCGAAGCCGACGCTGACTCTGTTGAGGCCGACACACGTGACAGCTATAAATGAGAATAAGGCAATAAATGCCTCTATAATCAGGTTATAAATATAAGAGAGAATAAGGCAATAAATGCCTAGCAACACGTCGGTAAGAGGCCGACGTGGATGCGAGGCCGATGCTGTTGAGGCCGACGTCGATGCCAGGCACTGTTGAGGTTGAGGCCGACGCCGACGCCAGGCGCTGTTGAGGCCGATGCTAGATGGCTAACGTGACAGCCATAAATGAGAATAAGGCAATAAATGTCTATATAATCAGGCTATAAATATAAGAGAGAATAAGGCAATAAATGCCTAGCAAGTGGATGCGTAAGAGGCCGACGCTGTGTTGAGGCCAACGCCGACGCTGTTGAGGCCGTGGCAGCCATAAATGAGAATAAGGCAATAAATGCCTGGATAATCATGGCCTTTGAGGCTATAAAGGCTATAAATATGGGAGAGAATAAGGCAATAATGCCTAGCAAGTGGATGCACATGGACAGGAGGCCGACGTGAGGCCGACCCTAAGGCCCTGTTGAGGCCGACGCCGACCCTAAGGCCCTGTTGAGGCCGACGCTGTTGAGGCCGATGCCGACGTTGTTGAGGCCGACCCATAATTGAGAATAAGGCAATAAATGCCTTGATGCTCGTGGATGGAATTAAATGTCCATTTCGAATAGAGTAGTGAGGCGCCTAGGAATTAAGCCGTTTGGGAAGGCCGCTGAGGATGGCCGTCTCCATTCAAAAATTATTGTCTTTATTGCCCATGGGTCAACCGGCCCCATCACAGGTCATTTTATTCGTAAACTCCCTCACAACATGTGAGACGCCCTCCGTTTTAAGCAAGAAGAACAAAGCATTGTTCTCCAAACCGAGGGCCATGGCTTGCTGCAGTTGGGCCACGAGCAACAAAAGATGCTAGAAAACAAGCCTCCACTGCCCAGTTGATGTTCAACATGCACCACCGTCCGCAACTCCCACGCCATTTTATGCGTAAACTCCCTCATGCCATTTTCAATCTCTATGTTTTTGCATTTGCTTTAGAGGTCTCTTTTGCATTTACAAAATAGTTTACATTTTTAATCTCTAATCTTTTTCAGGCTCAACGATTGCATAATATTTTCCAGAAAACTATTGGATAAATGTGAAGAAGAAGTACCCATAAAAGCCATGGTCTTAAAGCTAATGACAAACACAATGTGAAGACGAAGAATTATTCATGAAGAACATTAATGTGCTTTGATTTGTAATTTTTTTTTTATTTTATGAATAATGACCCATTATATCATATTTATTATTAATTGATATATTAGATTTTTTTATTGTGGGATATCATATTATTGGTGTGCTTGTAAATACCATTAATTAATGCAATGTGCCAGTATATATTTATTGCGGTTTTTATATTAATGTTGTTAATTTTAAAAAAATATGCTGGCAAAAAATTAGTGGCAGCCGCAATGCAAAAAAATGAAAATAAAAACAAACTCATGGTGACGTTTAGATAAACGCCGTTAATAAATTCAAGGTGTCGCTATTTGTAACATTTAAATAAAAGCCGCTAATTTATATGATGTGTTGGCAATGTAACGTGGCCGTCGCTATTTTAAAAATACCATCGTTTAGATAAATGCCATTAATAAATTCATCAAAATATTGTTAGTGGCATTTAAATAAATGCTACCAAATTGTATGATGAGTCAGTATCATATTAATGGTGGCGTTTAGTTAATCGTCATTAAATTAGGACATTGGCGACGTTTAGATAAATGTCATTAAATTATTTAAGGTGCCAATGTACTATTAGTGGCATTTAATAAATGCCACCAATTTATATGATGCTTTGGCAAATTATTAGTAGTGGCATTTATCGTAACTCCGCTATTTATTTAAATGCCACCAATTTATATGATGCATCGGCAAATTATTAGTAGCGGCATTTATCGTAACATCGCTATTTTAAAAAGTGGCGGCGGTCAAAAAAATATAGTTAAAAAATTCAATGTGCCACAGCTAATGTACTATTAGTGGCATTTAAACAAAGGCCGCTAGTTTATATTATGTGTTGGCAATGTAGTAGCAGTGGCGTTTATGGTAATGTGTCAGGTAATGACAACGATAAAGTGGCGGCATTTTGAGAAATGCTAGAGAAATGCTATTAATGTAGATATTCATGAAATGCCACTAAATTAATACAAACGAGATTTACCAATACTAATGGTTGCGCAAATGTCAGAACATGGGAAATGAAATAGCGACCCTTCAGTAACGGATGGTTACGCCGGTAGAAAACCGCCACAAATTAATTAGCGATGTTTTTTGGGACAATTACCGGCGCATATCCAACGCCGGCAATTCTGTCTTTTTTTTTTGTAGTGTGAATTTAGCTGGTAATAAAATAATAGATGTTATGACAACTACAGTTAGCATTTGTAATTGATAAAAAACAATGTACGTTAATAGTATTTCAAACATATATAAAGATTAGAATTCAAAAAATATTATATTTTTATTAAACAGCAGAAATATTACATATTATTTAGCTACCATTTCTGTTGCTATAACAATTGTACTATACAAAATAACGGTTGGATAATGGCCATTACAAAAGAAAGTCTAAACTACGTCTACTTCCTTCAAGCGTAATTATATTAACATTCTTGACTCAAAAATTACAGACACCTAAAGTAAAATTTATAATATTAATTTAAGATGCACAATTACATTATATGTCCATCTAAATTTTACAAGTTACATTCGCCTTTCTTAAGATATATCATAATTACGTGTGTATCCCCACTTAATTCAAAAAATTATATTAATTTTTATATAATAGCATAGTAGCACATCCACGCTAAACATAGTTTCATTAAATTAGAATTAAAAGAAAATTCAAATGTAATTATCCCATGCCTTAGAAAAGATGGATGTAAAAGAATGATTTTGAATTTAAATTTAGTATTATCCTTGTGTAACATCATTTATAACTTATTTGTTCTAAATTAAGAGAAGATGCGAATGTAATTACGACATACCTTTTGAGAGGATGTAATTTTTATAAGACATCGGTGTGATGTAAAATTTTAGGGCCCATTTGGCAGCATATTTGGGTTGAATTTTTTATTTTCAAAAATAAAAAATCCAATCCAAACGTGTTTGGCTGAATTATTTTGAAAATACTTTTTTGAAATGATTCTAAAAACCTGAATGAATTTGGAAACGTCGTAGCAACATTTTCTTCGAATTCATCTCAGACGTTTTCTAAATTTTGTCATTCCTTCCTCAAAACGCCCAAAACTTACGGATTCATCTTCTTCCTTCTTTCTTCTTTCCATGACCTTTCTTCATGTGATTCGTTGTTGCATTTCTTTGAAAAAATAGTTTTTGAAAACACCAAATCAAATATATTCCTGAATACTAAAAATCAAAAGAATACAACTCAGATTTTTAAATATAATTCATATTTTTAAAAATAATTTTCTAGATCACAAACCAAACAAAGATTAGGTAACTTTTGGCTATAGCTTTATTCAAGGTTTTGATCAAGCTAAATTCTGTGACGGACTTCCCCAACTGGCCGTTGAAAAGGAAAATGACCAAATGACAAATGCAAGCACTTTCAAGAAAAGTTGGAATCCTTTGGCGCGAGGAGGATAAGAAGTGACAGGCTAATACTGATACCAGAAGCTCTTGTTTCCATATGTTGATGTGAAATGGTCCCTATGTTCTGCTGTCGAAATCAAGAAGACTTCATCCAGTCCATAGCACATCCTTCCAATCTTTCTAGTGGCATCCTTTTCTTACTTCCAGCAACCTGGTATCTTCTTATCACTATTTAGTGGTCACTATTTCACAAGGATAAAGAATCCAAACCACATCTTGCAAGATAATTGTACACAAAAGCTATAACTTATGGCGGTGGCATAAGGCGGTGCCCAGCTTCTATAAAAAGGAGGGACGTCCAGCCAGCGAGAGGGAGTCCGGAATTGAGAATTCAGCGGAGTGAATCCAATCGACTCAAGTCTGCAGCGTGCAGCAACCCAGCGAGGGGTGGAGTCAACTCGGCGATTGGGAGGAGTCCAATCAGCCAGCAACCGGCGTGCAGCAGTGAGGCAGCATCGCAGCGGGGCGCTCAGCAACTCAGAGAAGAGCAGCGAGCGGAGAGCCGGCGCGCGCAGATCCTTGGGCGTGCAGCGTGCAGAGGCAGCGGTTGCGCCGTGTGGAGTGCGGACGACCAGGGGGCAGCAAGAGCGTCTTGTAGCCTATTGGCAAGGTGAGAACTTTCTTTGTGTAGGGAGAGAGTTGTAAAGGCTGTGGCCTATCTTACTTGTCATTATCCTCTTATTAATCTAAAGGGGTTGGGGTAGAGTTTACCCCGTATATCGTGTGCTTGGGGCGGGACTTTGTTCTTCGGGGAAATTTATTTATTTGTTGGGGGAAAGGCTGGTTAGGGGAAGGGTTCCTCTAGCGCCATCACCGGTAGACGCAAGGACCTAGTGACCCTAGGGGGCGCTTGCGCGTGCCGATTGAAAGCCCGGTGACAGTTGGTATACCTCTTGTCACCGGGCTTTCAATCGGCACGCGCAAGCGCCCCCTAGGATCACTAGGTCCTTGCGTCTACCGGTGGCGCTAGAGGAACACCTATCCCCTAACCAGCCTTACCCCAGATTAAAATAAATAACTCCCCCGAAGAACACATCCCACCCAAGGATCTGCGTGCGCCAGCTCTCCGCTCGCTGCTCTTCTCCGCTCGCTGCTCTTCTCTGAGTTGCTGAGCGCCCCGCTGCGATGCAGTGGAGCTGGGCTCCACGCTGGATTTTCTGAGTCGAGTATTGGATGATTGCCTCTCTGGCTGGACGTCCACCCTTTTATAGAAGCTGGGCCACCGCCTTAGGCTCTTATCCCCTCCCTAGGATAAGCCTCATCTCCAGATTAATCGCTGCTGGCTTTATCTCTAAGTGCCGCCCACTTTGGATAAAACCTCATCCCGCCAGTCTCATGCCACCGCCTTATAGGTCTATCCCCTCCCTAGGATAAGCCTCATCATTATCTAACCAGCTGCTCATCTTTATCTGCAAGTGCCGCCCAGATTTGGATAACCCTTATCCAAATCTGGCTGCTGCATTATCTCCTCCAACCGCCCTTATCTCCTCCTCAAGATAACCCTTCTAGATGGCTGGTAGCTGGCGCAGATCTTCTAGATGCCGCTGCATAGGATAAACCCTCTAGAAGATTGCTGCTGGACGCCAAGATAATCTGCTGCCTTGCTGATGGGCGCGCGCCACCCTGGCGCGCGCTGCTGGCTGCTGGCGCGCGCCCTCCTGGCGCGCGCTCTGTGGTGCTGGGCGCACGCCCTCCCTGGCGCGCGCCGCTGTGCTGGGCGCGCGCTGGCGGGCGGGCCTCCTGCCCATCCGCTGCTGCTGGTGAGGTTGGGCGCACCGCTGCGCCCAGCTGGCGCTCGCTCGCCCGCTCGGCGCCGCCTGCGCCGAGCGCTGCCAACCTCGCCGTTTGCCCGCGCCTGCGCGCACGGGCTGCGCCACGGCCCTCCTGGCCGCGCGCACACTTGGGGTGGTAACAATTCTCCCCCACTGAGATGTCGACGCTCTCGTCGACCACCATGCCTCCGTGCATGCCTTGACCCTCCTGGCCAAAGTCTCCCGAGTCCCAACGTGGCCACTGCCACGCGCACTCCATGATGCCTCCTCGGTTGGACAGCTCACTCGCCGAGCCATCCCGCCTGCCGCCTCCTGCCGCAGGCCTCCATGCCTAGGCTCTCCCACGCGATGCCTAGGTGTGAGGTTGTCGCACAACCTCAGGTCTGGTGGTGGGTCCGTCTCCTGCACCTATCCTTCGCAATTGTCCTCCGCCATCCCTCCACTGGAACGAAGTAAGGACGCCTACCTCTTCGGATCAAGATGCCTCTCCGATGAGGCATGAACACGGCCTTACTCTGGATGAAAAAGTCCATCCCGAGTATCAGGTCGTAGTCGTCGATCGGCAAGACTGTCATGCTGCAGCTCCCAGTCCATGAGCCCACCTCCAATGTGGCCTCTGCCTGGCCCAAAGACTCCATCTCCTCAAAGCCGACTGGCTTCACCCTACAAGGCTGGGATAGCGCTCCAAGCCCCAATTTGTGCGCCGCTCCTTGGCTCACGAAATTGTGGGTCGTGCCGGTGCCAACCAAGGCTCGCATTGTCCTCCCGTTGACCCGAGCCCTCACGAACATCATACCTTGGCGTTGGTCTCTCGCGGCCAAAGTACTGATGCACTGTAGCGGGGCCATCCTCGCTACTGGCTCCTCCCCCGAACTCTCGGATGCCCTGTCTGCCTGGGTGGTGACGGCCGCTACCATCACCTTCCGTGGACACTCCCGTGCGCGGTGCGCTCCTCCGCACATGAAGCATCCAGCGAAAGTAGCCGGTCCCTTTGGCTTTGCTGCTGCATGTGGAACTCCTTCCTTCTTGCTTGTTCGACCCCGCGGTGGTGACGCACTCTTGCGCTTGCCCTTGCCCTGGCCACCGCTGCTCGCAGTCGTAGCACTGCGAAAGTCCACCAGCGCCTCTGCTGCTACGAAGGCTGAGGGGATATCCCTCACCTCCCTCATGCGAAGCTCGGCCTGCGCCCACCCCTGTAGACCAGCGAGGAAGTTAAACAACTTATCTTCCTCGGACATGTTGGACACCTCCAGAAGCAGGTTGCTGAATTGCGCCACATACTCCTGGATGCTCCCTGTCTGCCGCAACTTCCTCAGGTTCTCCCGAGCAAGCCACCCTGCGTTGCTCGGTTGGAACTGCGCCCTCAGTTCCCTCCTGAAGATCTCCCACGTCTCGATCCTGGGACGCCCCGCACGGTCATCCTCGGCCGTTTTGGTCCTCCACCAGAGCTTGGCGCTCCCCTCCAGGTATGTCGAGGCCCGATCCATCTGATCGGGTGCTGGGATCTTCGCTGCACGGAAGTAGTTCTCCATGTCCCACACGAAGTTTTCTACTTCCATCGCACTCCTGACTCCGTCGAAGGTCTTAGGCTCCCGGACCTTCGCTTCCTTTGCCGGAGTCATTGAGTCTCTTTCTTTCTGATGCCTTAGGCCGCAATCCATGTGCACTGAGCCAACCCTCGGTTTTCGGTCAATATCTCAAGTCTTTAGCTAACCCATTTAGTTATATGTACAGAATGATGAATAGTCCCTTAAATTATAATCTAATGGAGCACCATTGCATTAGCCCTAGTACAAATTTGTTTTCATGGAGATAAAATAACAGGGTTATAATGAACATATAATATCAAGGCTCATGAATGTTCTAATGAACATTCTTATTATACAAAAACATGGCCATCAACAGTGTTTACCCATTGGTCATCACTAAGCAGACATGATACATTAATATTTCAGTATTTTTCTTAACAATTGCTTATGGTATTCTGCATCTTTTTTCTCTCAGTTGGCCCCTGGCTCTTCTTGGAAAGTTCATTCCCGTCCCTCGGGTTCCTTTCAGGGACTATATTTTTAGATATCGGAGGAACTGATGCCAAGGTGCTGTTTCATGCTTCATATATATATATGGTGGGTGACGTATCATAATTTTAATTTATTGTCAAACAAATCAAGACCACACACAGCATATCTTTTTCATAATAAAGAGTGCACTTAGGCTTATGCATGTTTCTTCATCTTGCAGATCAAAGGGCAGAGAGGCGGCAGTGAGATAACCAGATTTGGCGTGCACCTCTTGAATATTGAGGATATTTTGCTAAAATGCCTAGTTGCCACATTCTTGCATCATATGCTAAACAGTGTATAATTAATAGCTTTGTTTATAATATGTGCATTGATTGAACATTTGGTTCTATTTCGCTCTTAACCAAGTAAGAATTTTTTTATACGGTATGATCTAATTAATTAATATATCGCAAGGTCTAATATTTGTAGCAAACAATATTTTGTTGCCTGCACAGAAGCTAGTCACAGATTTCCCGTCCATTCTCAGATTTGGGTATCAATTTTTTTTTTTTTTTTTCTCTTTGGTGAAATTGCAGTGCTTGCTTGGCAGTTTCTACTCAGCAGCAGTAGTATGTCTTCCTCTTTTTTTGCCTTGCGCCTTAAAACCTGACAGCTTTCTCATGTTTTCGTTAAAAATTCTTGTTTAAGAGAATTGTTGAAGAGCTTCCTCCAAGTAGAGGTCCAGGTAACCGTTGGTTCTCTCCTAACACCTCTTCACAGGCTTCGTTTTTTCATTTTTTTTTTTTCTAGCTAGCATCATTCATCTCATATCTAAGTTTTGGTTGTATCACAAGATCACACTAGAAAGTCGTGGCTACCATCAGGACGAAGGCCAAACGAAAACGAAGTGACAGTTGAATGTTTGCTTTGTATACACATATCAGGTGGCTACCATTAATTGCTACACAAAACAAGACCATGCAGTAATGAAACACAACTGGTACATTGTATAAAAGAATCGATCTTAAAGGGCGCAACTAAGAAATGTGAAAGAAATAAATGAAAAAGGAAATGCAAGAAAGCGTCTAAAATAGGAAAGGAGCAAATCATGAACTCTGTTGCTCTATATTAGGAAAATTCTATTTGCATCGCTTAAATTACTCAGTATATTTTATTTTTTTTAAAAAAAATTAAATACTTAAATTATCCTTAAATCTTTCTCCACCGCAAAAATCTATTCACACCCTGCCTGAACAAACCCTTCTTTTGCCTTTGTCGCGTGGAAACACGATTTCATGTATCATGGAAACAAACCCTCCCCCCCTCCCTTCGTCCCTTCCTACGTTCTTCGTCGGTCTTGTTAGGTCGAATAAAAGTCATTGTTTGACCGAAAAGAATAGACCGAACAAAATGCCTTTATTCGGCCATGCCAGACCGAATAAAATGCCTCCGTCGCTCGGCCGGGAAGGAGAAGGGAAGAGGAGAGAAGGGTGTCGATTGGGTGGGGTAAGGGAGAGGGGTGTGAAGAGATATTTTTACGGTAGGGAAGAGATTTAAGGGTAGTTTAAGAATTTATTTTTTTAAAAAAAAAAATCGAGGGATGTACCGAATTTGAGCGGTGTAAACATTTTGTGGGGACAGGTGCCTAGAGCATCCTATCCATATTATCATCCCCAAACATTTTGTGGATAGAGGCGAATCTTTAAGGAATTGATGCCGAGAAGTAAGGGAAGAGGATGCAATCCCTAACACATCTCCTCTTTAAATACCTACCTGCCATGCGCTTAGGGATTGGAATTGTTGGATGCAACGGTTGAGTTAGAACTTGATATGATTGGTTGGATAAGATTTTCTATAGATTTAAATTTTATAACGATTTTAAAAGATTCTAAGGAAAGGATCATTACCTTGTGAGAAAACTCTCTTTCTTTTTCTGATTTTATTTAATTAATTTTTTTTTGTAGTGGTTACTTTTGATATATATAAAGAAATATTGAAAAAGTAAAAGAAAAGAGAAATAGTTGGGAGAATTTGAATGTTACAGAAAGGAAAGGGAAAAGTAAAAGAAATGTTTTGAATTTTTTTTTTTTTTGACTAGAATCATCTTTCTATTTTTAAACTATTAGGCAGCAGAGAAAAAAGAGATTTCTTGCACTATTTTTACTATCGATAATGGATATTAAATAAATAAAATATAAATATTTGTAAGTATACAAGTAAAAACTTATCATAAAGAGCTATTTTTTTAGTATATTAATTGAGGCATCTTTCTTAAAACAATTGATGATACAATGGTCTTCTCTCAATCCATAACTTTCAAGTCTTTGACAACCTTATGTTTTCACAATCAGCGCCAAGTTGCTTCATTAACAAAAGTGAATCAAATGGATTAGAATTGTGATCGAAATAACAAATTGTATAAAAGCTAGGTTTAGGTTTTAAAAAATGTGTTATATCATTACCATAGACCTCCCCCAAACAACTATAATCACCATTATTTATCTAAAAAGAAGTGGCATTTTAAGTTTTAAAACTTAAATAGTAAGTATCACAACTATTTATAATGGTGCTATAATAGAAAACAACTATGAATAAATAGCATTATCATTTCTTTCTCTTTTTATTACATGAAAAATATTATACTTTAGACTATCCAACCATTTTAAAAGAAAATTTGATGAAAAAATTTTAAAACATAATTTTTTACTTTGAAAAAGATACAAATGAGAATAACAATCATAGTCTTCTAAAATGAGATAAATGGTCAAAATTGTTACAATGGCCATTATTATAAATATAGCACTGTTATTTACAATATGAGTTATGTATTTCGAGATAGCTCACAATTGCATAAAATTTCTAACGTAATCAAGTTTATTATTTTTTAAGAAATCAGTTTCTTTTACATTGCATTTTGCCATTCTAAACCACTTCAAGTGTAAGAATAGCAGCACTAATAGAATAATAGCCTTGAGCTTCTTAAAATCTCATGATGCATCTCTTTCTTTTGGTCTAAGTATCAAATCTCATAATGTTTAAATTAGAATTGACCCAACTATAAGTTTGAGTTTCCAATCATTTACACCCGCGGCTTATAGATCTCATGCAATTGAACGATGTATATTTAGGCCTTATAGATATTATTGGATTGCCATGAGCTTTACTTTGGAAAGAATTACTATGTTTAAATTAGAATTGACCCAACTATAAGTTTGAGTTTCCAATCATTTACACCCGCGGCTTATAGATCTCATGCAATTGAACGATGTATATTTAGGCCTTATAGATATTATTGGATTGCCATGAGCTTTACTTTGGAAAGAAAATAAGAGAACACTACCATGGTAAGGACTCTGGGTGGCGGTAATAGTTATGGTAAGGACTCTGGGTGGCGTAATAGTCATGGTAAGCCTAAACCTTATAGAACTCAAACATCTTAGCAAACATGGTACAGCCTAAACCTTATCGAACTCAAACTTCTGGCCTTTAAGAATACACCTAACGCAACCAAAAAAAATCTCGTAACCAACCAAAAATCCAAAAATCCAAAACTCCCATGGAGAGGGCAACGGAGATTATCGTCTTCTTTCTTCACGTCACGATGTTCCTCTGCCTGGCCGTGATGTTCTTCGTGGAGGTGTACAGGGCCATCATCATCCTCGTCAAGCCCTTCAGAAGCGCCCACAGAGGCGGTATACATGGGAGCCCATGCGCGATGAGGTCTTCGTCCAGATCCCCATGTACAATGAAAAAGAAGCAATGGATCGAGCAAACGCTTTGTTGCAGAGAAAGCTCGAAGAAGTCGAATCAGGGATTGGAAGGCTACTAGAGCACCCTCCGTCGACGTACATCCATGACGACGACGACAGGACTGCTCGAAAGATTGATTTCATCAAGAATCTGCTTACGGCCGAGATGAATACATGCTCTCCGCATAGGCTGGAGAACTTGAGTCGCATGGCCACGAGGCTGTCCATCCTTGAGAAGGCCTTTGTCGACTGGGCGAGTCCTAGCAGGTTCTCAAAAGTGGATGAGACCTTTGCCAACGGGGTGGAATCAGCGGACAACAATGGGGCCGTCGACAAGAGTCCTGATACGTCGGCCTCGGGCTCATGCACTGAATCTTGGGTTGTTGATGAAGAATTTGAAGAAGAAAGCAATGAGAATGAGACGGTTGGAGAGAAGAAGCAAGAGGCAGAGACGCTGCAGGAAAGAAAGGTAGTGGCAAAAGAGGATGGACAGGAAAGAGACGGCAATCGGAAGGAAAAGACGGTTGGGGAAGTCAAAGTAGAGACAGCTGAAGAGAAGAAGGGAAGACGGAAACAAGGAGAAGATACGGTAGGAGAAAGAAAGTCACATGCAAGAAGGAACAGCGGTAAAGATGAGGTAATTGATGAGAAGGAGGTAGGAAGACAGAGGAAAAAGAAGGGAGAGATGACAAAGGCCAGAAGAGAGAGGAATCGAGAGGCAGAGTTGGTAGGGTTCCAAAAAGCAGAGGTAAATCGGGATGACGAAGGAAGAAAGAGGAAACAACAATGCCGCCGTAGGGTGAGGAGCTGCATGGCCATGGGCTGCGCAGCAATAGCAGGATTCACGAGTGCATTGATTTTAGTGGCACTCGCAAATATCCGTTACGTGAAGGGGACGGTTTACCTTGTCCCAACCTGAGATGGATGCTTTCTTCTTTTTTGTTTTTAATTGAATGAATCTTTCTTAAAGTTTTTTGGCTTAGTTTCATTATGTACAAATTTGAAGATATGTGTTGACTTAAGTGGATTTTTGTGAGTTTCTTGAGTCGAGGGATATTTGATGTGATTTTTGTTCCAGGAATCGTAGTTGATGGTTTGCCTGCCTTTGATGCTCTGATGATTCGGCTTTAGCAATTCTTGCTTTATTTTTCAATTCGTTAGTGGCTTGAAAAAGAGGATGGCATGCAAGTTCGATCGGTGTCTGATTTGTGAAATTGGATGTGAAACTCTTTTGGCTCTGGCCAGTCTTGTGGATTTGATGCACATAGGATCAGTTGGTTGGGCCATTTTTTGTTCGTGCATGCATGTCGGGTAGTTGAGAGAGATAAGCTGCAGGGGCCAGTGTTAATGCATATCGTTTGATCTTGATTTCTTGATCTCTCTGTGAAACAGCCCTCCGGATCCAAACTTCTATCAAAACATTCTCGACTAGTTTCTCATTTGTTTGTCCAAAGAAAAGAACTTCAGGAAGAAAGCGAAATTTTTTGGTGAGGCTGAAGGTTCAGATCTTGATTACCTTAGTGCTTTTGAGGAGTGGTAATGTAATAGCGTTTGATTTACATGGAAAGAGGAGGGGGGAGGGGTTATGCGTGTGATAGAAGATATCAAATTCAAAAGATAAACCACAAAGGACACTTCGGGATGTATTTTTGGTCTGGTACATCTTACATATGCTTTCAGATCACAAACTTTTTTTAAAAAAATATTTTTCTGTTCTTTTTTTTTTTGGTTTAAAACTTGATTGATGCATATGGCATAGCTTCACATGTTATTTCTGAGCATGCTTCCTTGAGTTTCTTGCCCAAGGTAAAGGTTTGAGATTGGAGAAAATAACATATAGGCTAAAACTCATAGGAGTTTCTTTTAGCCTTAAATAACTGAAACAAGAAATAGTAAGCATTTATAAAATGGAGGAGAGATGAGAAAATTTTGAAGGTATTCTTGAAAACTTCAGATTTTTTTTTTCCTCTGCTGTCATACTCTAGGAATTCTATTTGTTTTCATGTATATAATATTTCTACGTTATTGACATCACATAATATATGCAAAAATAGGTAGGTGCAAATTTGAGGATTGCAAGGAACTAAGGAATGATTTTCTGCAAGAAAGTAAGGAAAACACAACAAAAATAATATCAGTCAAAGGAGTAAGCAATGTATAATCAGAGTTTCATATGCAATATGATATGAGGCTTTTGGATTGTTAAAAGATAGTTTCTTGGGCATATAGTGCAAGGTCTATAGAAAACTCATGTTTTAACAGTCTGTGACAGCAAGAAGCAGAAATTTGGAATACATTTAGAGGATTCGTATTTTTTTTAAGTTGAAAATAGCTAAGGGATTAAGAGATTAAGTCCAGGTTAGAGGAAAGAAATGTATTCTGCAGTCTACATACCTATATATGTATGAAAGTTGGCAAATCAGCTCAGCAATTGAACAAGGGAAATAGTAGGAGAGGCAAGTGGGAGATGCACTTGAAATCTGAGGTTTATAAAATAGATTGGTTATTTTTAACAGCTGTTTGGCTGGCTATATGTGTCAGCATGTTCATTCATCAAAGTAGACATTTGGTTTTGTAAGAGAGTGTCATATAAGGAAATAGAAGAAAGTAGTTGAAGAGGAGATGAAATAAAAGAGAGAAGCACTCAAATTATTTATACATCTTCATTCTCTACCTACTTGATAGCTATTCTTTCTACTTGGTAGGATCTAGGAACTTTTCGTTAAGTAAGTTATAGGAAGCTCTCCTAGGAAAAAAAAGAATATAAAATGTAGAAAGTTCATATTGTGTATCTTAGAAAGTTTATATCTTATTAAATCTAGAAGAGTCTTTTTCCATAATCATCTTAAATCTTACAAAATTTTTCCATGATCATCTTAAAGCTTACAAAATTTTGGCATACAAGAGACATTCCTTTCTAATTAGGGGGAAAAAGAATTCTAATGAAAGGCTTAATGGACAAAGATTACTTGACCAAATCCTTTCTAGTTCATTTCCACCTAGTACATTATCAATTGATATGGTTAAAAACTTACAATATATTTTCTAGCAAGGTGGGCCGTATTAGGAATTGGTACGATTTGGGTATCGGACTGATATAATTCAGTATGGGACGTATCATAGTGAATCGGTGGCGTACCAATAAGGTGGATTAGGGAGCTCTAGGGAGCTCTAAGACATGAACTACCATGAATCGGGCCAAATTGGGCTGGTTTGGCATGATCGATTGGGGGTCGATTTGGTGGCGGATTAGACAAATTTATGTGAGGCATGAATGGCAGTTAGAGCAGAATTATAGTGCTATAAAACAATAGATATTCTTTTCGTAGGGCAAATTATCAAACATAGTTAAAATGCTTATCCTCGGTTGTTTGCTCAACTCTAAAAGAAAACAGTTAGGCCTGCCTGGCACAGGACAAAGGTATTAAATATAAAGGTATTCTTCACATTTTCTGCATGTTCTAGAGTATCATCCTTCAAATGCAGGATACTTGTGCCACCAAAGTCGAAAGCAAGGAGGACAGCTACTTGATAAAGCGCCTACATTTATCTTATTCCACAAATCAGTAAACTGAAATTGGTCCAATAAATATAAAATTCAACAAAAAGAGTGAAGGATGCACAGTTATATCACACACACACACACACAGAGAGGATACCTGTTTTATTAGATTTCTCCACATGGTATTTGTAATGAGAGGCTCCCTGAGGAAATAGATTATCATCAGAACTAGGATTTACATATCTGAAAGAAATTAAATACACTTCCTCCTGAAATATATTGAGAGGCAACCTTTTCTCTGATCAAAGTATAAGAGCTTGTCAATTACTTGCATCAAAATCAAAAATAGTATGGCTTGGTAAACTATCATAATTTTTATAGCTAATGACAGCACAAGCGAAAATCATATCACCATGTCTTGAGAAAATCATATGTACTCAGTACTTCCTAAAATGATCTTACTCTCACGTCAGGTCAAAGTAGCAAGCAGTCATCCATAACTTTATCAGAATCTAAAACAAATGTGGCTGTATTTATTATCATTGCAGTTTTCTCTGGCGCACACTTAAAAATGTTGTAACACAGATAATGTGCATGTGCAGAAATTTCCAAATAAAGAAAAAACTCGTTTAAATTTGTGAGACCTGTTGAGATCCGTTCCTGTTTCTGTTCTACATTACTTGTTTCTTAATTGGAACTCATTCCATATGACTAGAATATACCAAATATGGACATGAGTTTACATCAATAACTCCATGTTTGCATTTCTGATATTCCTCATTCTTAAGTCAGAACCGAGAAGGCATATTTAACAAGAAGGTTATGGAATAGCATATGTTACATAAATTGTAAATGGTAGAAGTTGGCATATTTATTGTAATTTCGGAAGAAACTAGTTTACCATCAGCAAAGTATGACATTTGTCAAGTTACTATGAGTTGTTGTTGTTTTCTATTACATTTGGTTATAATTGTGCCGGACATTAAGTTAAATAGGCATTATGATGCTCTTGACTAACAAGTTCGGTGTGTAATATGTATCTGTGATTGCTGACATAAGGTCCCTTGACCATAACACAGAAATATTTAAAAGCAAAATTCCTCCTCGATGGTATAGATCAAGCTACTTGGATGGAGGGGGGAAAAGGCAAGAAGGGGCAGAATTTGGAACTTAAACTCATTATGAGCTCATAAATAATACAGGGTTTTACTAATGACAAAACTATTTCAATTCCATTACTTAATATTAAATTACAAGCCTTTAAGGTTTGCCATGTTGACTTGTACTTACCCATGCTAATTGAACTGTACCATACAGATAAGGTACTAATATGATATCAAGATTTGATTTGATATGAACTGAATTGATCTAAATCGAATGAAACTGCCTCATACCATTGATCTAAATCGAATTCAGCACTATATGAACTGAATTGATCTAAAACAACACCAAACACACCCTTAACGATAAAAAACCATGTTTCAATCCCAACAATCAGGTTTAGATAATATTGGCTACTGGATGATTGAGTGCTTCAGTGGCATCAATATGTGTTGAATCCACATGGACAACTTTTAAAGAGAGAGAGAGAGTTTATCTCAGAATAACATCTGTAGTAGTATTTGCATCATAAATAAAATGTCAAGGTGAAACAAAAAGGTTGACCAGGAAAGAAATAATTTGGATGAAATTTTACTTGTTATCAAAAGAAATGTAACTTTTAGATTTTATGTGAGATGTTGTTACCAGCTGTACTGCAACACCACCACGCTTTTTCTTTGAGTTGAAAGGAAAGACGTGAAGAATTGAAGATTGCGATCTCGCATCATTGAATTTCATTCCCAGCTGTAAAAGTATGACACCAGTCACAATCAGCATTGTAGACAGAAAAAAATAATTATAAGAAACATAAATTTCATAAATTTGTACCTTGACCCCACAAGAAAGGATGGCCTTTTCAGTGGCTGAGCCAGTAACCTCAATAGCTCTACCATCCTATTCCAGAAAAACTATATTCAGCATTCTACAAAACAATCATTTGACCTCAAGGCATACGACAGAAATATTGCAACAAAAAATTGGAGCTGGCAAAAAAATTTTAAGTCCCAACATCATGCAGGAAATAAATAAAACTTGTTAACATAAAATGGTAAAATCAGATGTATAATAATCAAGAGAGCTTTACAGCCATGTAATCAACACTGAGATAGTTAACACCATCAAGAAAGAAAACAGGATTGAGTGAAATCTCACGAACATCCCCACCAGCATTCTGTAATATGGCACTCAAAATCAACAACAATAAAAAAGGTACCATAACAAACACTGAATCTGGACTCTTATTCTAGACATTGTTTTAGACATTCTTCTGTAATATGATGGCTTTATCTCTTCTTTTTGGGGAGATAAAATACGATGGCTTTCATAGTTTTGTTCTGATGACATGAACCAAGCATGTGCTAGAAGTACTAATTTAGCTGCAAAATATGAAAACATCCATATTGCATCCACAAAATCACTTGTATATTACAATATTATATTAGTAATTAATCTGTAAAAAGTTGCCATCTCTGCCTTTTACCACAAACAGCATCGTCTAAGAAGTTCAATCAACACAGGAGAGCTCAATAAACCTAGTTACGCACTAAATTGGATTAATTAAGCAATTAAACATTTAAGTCCAGTTATAACAGTAACATCTAAATTAGATAAAATAAATGTGTACCTCAGGTTCAAACACATCACCAGTTGTATTCTGTGCAATGCCTTCAATCAATAGAGGAGATATATTGCAGAAGTCTTCAACATCATCTGGAGGATCTAACTTCATCCCACCAACATATGCTTCCACAACAGTCATCTATGACAAAAAAGTAGCACTTGTAGAGTTTAAAAGACAAATATATTAAGCTTTCTTCTATTTCGCTTGTTGCAAACTTTCTTCATCTCATGATCAAATAGTTAAGCAATTGAGCTTTTGAATAAAATATGTATTTATCGTCAAACAGGAAAAAAACACTTATGGAAGTGCAAATTGGCATACCTGATTCAGGGTCAGAGTTCCAGTCTTGTCACTGCAGATTGTTGTTGCTGAACCCATGGTTTCACAAGCCGAAAGCCTTCGCACCTGCGACACAAATAGTTTAAAGCTTGTTCAATTTTCTAAGTCTGCAAATGTCATTGTATTAAGAATTATGCAAAATACGAACCAGGGCCTTGTCTGCCATCATCTTTCGCATTGAGTATGCAAGGCTGACAAATGGAAAAATAAGTAAAATTTACAAAGAGGGAAAAGTGGGAAAGTGAACTTTCAAGGAGATGATGGACTTTCAGTAATAACAAGATAAAATTATCTCATAAAGTGTAAATGCATAACATATCCTCACGTCAAAGTCACAGCCAAAGGAAGCCCTTCAGGCACGGCAACAACCACAATTGCCACCTATCACAAATGAAAGGAACATAAGCCCCTATAACTAAAATTTTGTAAAATATAAGAACTCTATATCCACCAATACATACTGCAACTGTCACAATATTAATGGCTCCAGTTAGTGCATCTTGTGCACCTGTCTGTCCCCTTACAAATCAAACAGTTCCATCAGGATTCTTGGTATGCCCAGTGAAGTAGTATCTGAAAGTCAAAGGAAAAAAAATATAAAAACTATGGTGGACAATTATTAGAGTACTAATCCAAAAGGTTGCATTTACCTAACAAAAAGGACTGCAAGAACTGCAGCAGCAACTGTCAGGCCAACCATACCAATCAAAGTAGCAACACCATTCAAGCGCACCTATTTCACATCAAAATACCCATGAAAAGACATAGAAGGTATACACAGCTCATAGAATATGATCAAAATAAATATTCATGTTTGAGATGATAATGATTTTATTACATATATTTTTTATATTAACATAAAATTATAATAACACTAACTTTTATATAATATACATAATAAAATATTATATAAATATAATATAATTATATCTAATATAAAGAAAGAGGCGTACATATTAATCAACAAATTATTAGAAACAAAGTGGTGGAACCAATAATTTCTTTAAAGAGGGGCTAATTTTTTTTTAACCGTATGACATGTAGAGTTAGCGGTTAATATAAATAGAAATTAATAATTTTATTATTTTTATTATTAATTTTAATTTAATTTTGATGAGATCGCATCCTTAAAAATATATATTATATAGAAATTATACAAAATTTAATACCTATAAGAAAAAAAAATAAGAGAGATATTTTTTAATTATTAGAATTGGCTAAAATTTTAAAAAGTATATGAGAATCATAAATATTTTGAGAGGGCCATGTTCTATATTTATAAAATTATGTTAAATAAAATCTTAACATCATAGGACTATTTTAAATTTCCCATAATTTTGGCATGTCCTCCCTTAATTGTTACTATTGTATATTATAATTTTATATTATAATCCTCCTCCTTCCAGCGCGAAACTCTTTTCTTGAAATCAATAAATCAAATAATCCAGGCCAAGGAAGTGAAACCAAAGAATCAAACAGGGAAACAGCAAATTCTTTCAATTGAGCGAACTCCCGGAATGCAGGTCATTTTATGCGTAAAAACTCCCTCACACCATGTGAGACGCCCTCTGTTTTAAGCAAGAAGAACAAAGCATATTGTTCTCCAAACCGAGGGCCATGGATTGCTGCAGTTGTGCCACGAGCAACAAAAGACGCTAGAAAACAAGCCTCCACTGCCCAGTTGATGTTCAACATGCACCACCGTCCGCAACTCCCACGCCATTTTATGCGTAAACTCCCTCATGCCATTTTCAATCTCTATGTTTTTGCATTTTCTTTAGAGGTCTCTTTTGCATTTACAAAATAGTTTACATTTTAATCTCTAATCTTTTTCAGGCTCAACGATTGCATAACATTTTCCAGAAAACTATTGGATAAATGTGAAGAAGAAGTACCCATAAAAGGAATGGTCTTAAAGCTAATGACAAACACAATGCGAAGACGAAGAATTATTCATGAAGAACATTAATGTGCTTTGATTTGTAATTTTTATTTTATTTTATGAATAATGACCCATTATATCATATTTATTATTAATTGATATATTATATTTTTTTATTGTGGGATATCATATTATTGGTGTGCTTGTAAATACCGTTAATTAATGCAATGTGCCAGTAATATATTTATTGCAGTTTTTATATTAATGTTGTTAATTTTAAAAAAATATGCTGGCAACAAATTAGTGGCAGCCGCAATGCAAAAAATAAAAATAAAAACAAATATGAGCTACCACTGACCTAAAAGCAAGCAATAGTATTTGTTTACCTTATGTTAAGCACTCAACTTTAACAACTGACTAGCGGTTTCTTATCATTCTGACAATTGTCATAGCTGACATGTATTATTATGTTTAGTTTCAAATTCTGTTGGGACGTTACAGGAACATCCAGGTGAGTTGCTGTCCCATCCCGAGTATCGGAATGGGACTGTCCCATAAGTGCCCAAGCATTCCAATTGGCTCGTTTTCAGACTCCTCCATCCCAATTGTTAGGATAGGACAACATAACAGCACATCCCATTCTACAGAGAAATTTGGATAATCCCATCCCATGGGATTTAAAATTTGGGCCAAAATTTGAATTAAGTTCATCTACAACTTTCAGAAACTGATTCTTCACCATATGCTCTTGTTTAAATTTTTCAGGAATCCATTTTTTTGTTTTCTTAATCTTTGTGATTTTGTTTCTGGCTAATCCGGAGCATGGGAAGGAAGATCAGTTAACTCAGAAAATGTTTTACACATTCATGATTAAGCAGTTACTATCATGTGGAACGTACCAATCAATAGCTTCTTGGTTCTGGGAAATCATTAGAACATTATGACATATGCTAATTATGTGGATATTTACAGGTAATAAT
Organism: Calamus simplicifolius; assembly: GCA_900491605.1. Taxonomy (NCBI): domain Eukaryota; kingdom Viridiplantae; phylum Streptophyta; class Magnoliopsida; order Arecales; family Arecaceae; genus Calamus; species Calamus simplicifolius. The sequence continues at coordinate 428,355 of UESW01005090.1, read as the reverse complement.
AGCAACCAGTATATCATGCCTGCTTGTGGACTTAATAGGCTTCCTTGGTATGGTAGATTGCCTCTGGCTTTAATGTTTACGGATCTGTTGATTTATAGGAGAAGCCGGTATTTTCCTACTGACCAAAATGGTGAGAACTGAAGTCTTATCGCATTGTCAATTGATTACTGATACTAAAATCAAAAACTAATTAATCTGAAAACAAAATTTGTTTTGGGTATTGAAAAACAGCTGAATTCCAGCACTCTCAGTACAGTAAACTATCAAAATCTTGCTATCTGAGGCAACGCAGCAGAATGCTTAAAAGAAAATGTGGAAATATAAGAACTAACCTCGGCCCACAACAAGTTGCAAGGGATGAAACCCTAGAATTACTCCAGCTCACTAATGATCCCTTGCACAATCTTCTCAACAACAAAAGAAAACACGCAAATTTCAGCATAAACAACCCTCCAAAAACCAAACACTCGAACAAAAAGAGAGAAACGAGATCCACCTTTCGAAAGTCCCGGGACTGGGCCGAGTCGAAGATCTGCCACACCTTGTCGAAATCCTACCAGATCAACAGATCCCGACTGAGTTAAATCATTGTTCCGGCGTTCGGGGGCTAACAGCGGAGAGGAGAAAAACAAACAAAATCTTCACGGAAAAGGGAGGCCCTCGAAAAACACTAACAAAATCTTCTAAAAGGAGAGCAATAAAACCATAATAGGGAAAGGAGCTTACCCGGATTTGTTTTTGTTTCTATGCGGTGGAGTTTTAAAGGTGGCGGGGGAGGATTCCGGCGTCCGGGGGTTGACGGCGGAGAGGAGCTCGCGGGGGTCGACGGAGTCTCAGATTTGCGGCGTGGGAGCGAGGGTTTCAGGAAGAAGATTAGGGCATCGACGGAATCCAGATGATTTAAAACAGTGGACAATCCTGATTTATTTTGACTTTTCGCGACTACCTTTAGCGACCACCTCAAGCGGTCGCTAAAGATGGCTTCTGCGACCGCCCCTGGGCGGTCGCTCGATTTTTTCTGCGCCAAAACCCCAGCCTCTAGTAGTGAAACTCATGGTGACGTTTAGATAAATGCCGTTAATAAATTCAAGGTATCGCCAATTGTACTATTTGTAACATTTAAATAAAAGCCGCTAATTTGTATGATGTGTTGGCAACGTAATGTGGCCGTCGCTATTTTAAAAATACCATCGTTTAGATAAATGCCATTAATAAATTCATCAAAATATTTTTAGTGGCATTTAAATAAATGCTGCCAAATTATATGATGAGTCGGTATCATATTAATGGTGGCATTTAGTTAATCGTCATTAAATTAAATTAGGACATTGGCGACGTTTAGATAAATGTCATTAAATTATTTAAGGTGCCAATGTACTATTAGTGGCATTTAATAAATGCCACCAATTTATATGATGCTTAGGCAAATTATTAGTAGTGGCATTTATCGTAACGCTGCTATTTATTTAAATGCCACCAATTTATATGATGCATCGGCAAATTATTAGTAGCGGCATTTATCGTAACATCGCTATTTTAAAAAGTGGTGGCCGTCAAAGAAATATAGTTAAAAAATTCAATGTGCCTCCGCTAATGTACTATTAGTGGCATTTAAACAAAGGCCGCTAGTTTATATTATGTGTTGGCAATGTAGTAGCAGTGGCGTTTATGGTAACGCGTCAGGTAATGACAACGATAAAGTGGCGGCATTTTGAGAAATGCTAGAGAAATGCTATTAATGTAGATATTCATGAAATGCCACTAAATTAATGGTTACGCCGGTAGAAAACCGTCACAAATTAATTAGCAATGTTTTTTGGGACAATTACCAGCGCATATCTAACGCCGGCAATTCTGTCTTTTTTTGTAGTGTGAATTTAGCTAGTAATAAAATAATAGATGTTATGACAACTACCGTTAGCATTTGTAATTGATAAAAAACAATGTACGTTAACAGTATTTCAGACATATATGAAGATTAGAATTCAAAAAATATTATATTTTTATTAAACAACAGAAATATTACATATTATTTAGCTACCATTTCTGTTGCTATAACAATTGTACTATAACAAAATAACAGTTGGACAATGGCCATTACAAAAGAAAGTCTAAACTACGTCTACTTCCTTCAAGCGTAATTATATTAACATTCTTGACTCAAAAATTACAGACACCTCCTCTACATTGAAGGTAAAATTTATAATATTAATTTAAGATGCACAATTACACTATATGTCCATCTAAATTTTACAAGTTACATTCGCCTTTCTTAAGATATATCATAATTACGTGTGTATCCCCACTTAATTCAAAAAATTATATTAATTTTTATATAATAGCATAGTAGCACATCCACGCTAAACTTAGTTTCATTAAATTAGAATTAAAAGAAAATTCAAATGTAATTATCCCATGCCTTAGAAAAGAGGGATGTAAAAGAATGATTTTGAATTTAAATTTAGTATTATCCTTGTGTAACATCATTTATAACTTATTTGTTCTAAATTAAGAGAAGATGCGAATGTAATTACAGCATACCTTTTGAGAGGATGTAATTTTTTATAAGACATCGGTGTGATGTAAAATTTTAGGGCCCATTTGGCAGCATATTTGGGTTGAATTTTTTATTTTCAAAAATAAAAAATCCAATCCAAATGTGTTTGGCTGAATTATTTTTGAAAACACTTTTTTGAAATTATTCTAAAAACCTAAATGAATTTGGAAAACATCGTAGCAACATTTTCTTCAAATTCATCTCAGACATTTTTAAATTTTATCCTTCCTTCCTCAAAACGCCCAAAACTTACGGATTCACCTTCTTCCTTCTTCCTTCTTTCTTCTTTCCACGACCTTTCTTGATGTGATTCGTTGTTGCCTTTCTTCGAAAAAATAGTTTCTGAAAACACCAAATCAAATATATTCCCGAATACTAAAAACCAAAAGAATACAACTCAGATTTTTAAATATAATTCATATTTTTAAAAATAATTTTCTAGATCACAAACCAAACAAAGACTAGGTAACTTTTGGCTATAGCTTTATTCAAGGTTTTGATCAAGCTAAATTCTGTGACGGACTTCCCAACTGGCCGTTGAAAAGGAAAACGACCAAATGACAGATGCGGGCACTCTCAAGAAAAGTTGGAATCCTTTGGCGCGAGGAGGATAAGAAGTGATAGGCTAATACTGATACCAGAGAAGTTCTTGTTTCCATATGTTGATGTGAAATGGTCCCTGTGTTCTGCTGTCGAAATCAAGAAGACTTCATCCAGTCCATAGCACATCCTTCCAATCTTTCTAGTGGCATCCTTTTCTTACTTCCAGCAACCTGGTATCTTGTTATCACTATTTAGTGGTCACTATTTCACAAGGATAAAGAATCCAAACCACATCTTGCAGGATAATTGTACACAAAAAGCTATAAAAGGTGGTCCAAAGCCTAAAATTGCTCCAAGTCATATCATGATTCATTGAGTTTCTTTCTTTCTGATGCCTTAGGCCGCAATCCCTGTGCACTGAGCCAACCCTCGGTTTTCAGTCAATATCTCAAGTCTTTAGCTAACCCATTTAGTTATATGTACGGAATGATGAATAGTCCCTTAAATTATAATCTAATGGAGCACCATTGCATTAGCCCTAGTACAAATTTGTTTTCATGGAGATAAAATAACAGGGTTATAATGAACATATGATATCAAGGCTCATGAATGTTCTAATGAACATTCTTATTATACAAAAACATGGCCATCAACAGTGTTTACCCATTGGTCATCACTAAGCAGACATGATACATTAATATTTCAGTATTTTTCTTAACAATTGCTTATGGTATTCTGCATCTTTTTTCTCTCAGTTGGCCCCTGGCTCTTCTTGGAAAGTTCATTCCCGTCCCTCGGGTTCCTTTCAGGGACTATATTTTTAGATATCGGAGGAACTGATGCCAAGGTGCTGTTTCATGCTTCATATATATATGGTGGGTGACGTATCATAATTTTAATTTATTGTCAAACAAATCAAGACCACACACAGCATATCTTTTTCATAATAAAGAGTGCACTTAGGCTTATGCATGTTTCTTCATCTTGCAGATCAAAGGGCAGAGAGGCGGCAGTGAGATAACCAGATTTGGCGTGCACCTCTTGAATATTGAGGATATTTTGCTAAAATGCCTAGTTGCCACATTCTTGCATCATATGCTAAACAGTGTATAATTAATAGCTTTGTTTATAATATGTGCATTGATTGAACATTTGGTTCTATTTCGCTCTTAACCAAGTAAGAATTTTTTTTATACGGTATGATCTAATTAATTAATATATCGCAAGGTCTAATATTTGTAGCAAACAATATTTTGTTGCCTGCACAGAAGCTATCACAGATTTCCCGTCCATTCTCAGATTTGGGTATCATTTTTTTTTCTCTCTTTGGTGAAATTGCAGTGCTTGCTTGGCAGTTTCTACTCAGCAGCAGTAGTATGTCTTCCTCTTTTTTTTGCCTTGCGCCTTAAAACCTGACAGCTTTCTCATGTTTTCGTTAAAAATTCTTGTTTAAGAGAATTGTTGAAGAGCTTCCTCCAAGTAGAGGTCCAGGTAACCGTTGGTTCTCTCCTAACACCTCTTCACAGGCTTCGTTTTTTCATTTTTTTTTTTCTAGCTAGCATCATTCATCTCATATCTAAGTTTTGGTTGTATCACAAGATCACACTAGAAAGTCGTGGCTACCATCAGGACGAAGGCCAAACGAAAACGAAGTGACAGTTGAATGTTTGCTTTGTATACGCATAACAGGTGGCTACCATTAATTGCTACACAAAACAAGACCATGCAGTAATGAAACACAACTGGTACATTGTATAAAAGAATCGATCTTAAAGGGCGCAACTAAGAAATGTGAAAGAAATAAATGAAAAGGAAATGCAAGAAAGCGTCTAAAATAGGAAAGGAGCAAATCATGAACTCTTGCTCTATATTAGGAAAATTCTATTTGCATCGCTTAAATTACTCAGTATATTTTTTTTAAAAAAAATTAAATACTTAAATTATCCTTAAATCTTTCTCCACCTCAAAATCTATTCACACCCTGCCTGAACAAACCCTTCTTTTGCCTGTTTGTCGCGTGGAAACATGATTTCATGTATCATGGAAACAAACCCTCCCCCCCTCCCTTCCCCTTCCTACGTTCCTTCGTCTGGTCTTGTTAGGTCGAATAAAAGTCATTGTTTGACCGAACAAAGAATAGACCGAACAAAATGCCTTTATTCAGCCATGCCAGACCAAATAAAATGCCTCCGTCGCTCACCGCTACCGGCCGGGAAGGAGAAGGGAAGAGGAGAGAAGGGTGTCGATTGGGTGGGGTAAGGGAGAGGGGTGTGAAGAGATATTTTTACGGTAGGGAAGAGATTTAAGGGTAGTTTAAGAATTTATTTTTTTTAAAAAAAATCGAGGGATGTACCGAATTTGAGCGGTGTAAACATTTTGTGGGGACAGGTGCCTAGAGCATCCTATCCACATTATCATCCCCAAACATTTTGTGGATAGAGGCGAATCTTTAAGGAATTGATGCCGAGAAGTAAGAGAAGAGGATGCAATCCCTAACACATCTCCTCTTTAAATACCTACCTGCCATGCGCTTAGGGATTGGAATTGTTGGATGCAACGGTTGAGTTAGAACTTGATATGATTGGTTGGATAAGATTTTCTATAGATTTAAATTTTATAACGATTTTAAAAGATTCTAAGGAAAGGATCATTACCTTGTGAGAAAACTCTCTTTCTTTTTCTGATTTTATTTATTTATTTTTTTTTTGTAGTGGTTACTTTTGATATATATAAAGAAATATTGAAAAAGTAAAAGAAAAGAGAAATAGTTGGGAGAATTTGAATGTTACAGAAAGGAAAGGGAAAAGTAAAAGAAATGTTTTGAATTTTTTTTTGACTAGAATCATCTTTCTATTTTTAAACTATTAGGCAGCAGATAAAAGAAGAGATTTCTTGCACTATTTTTACTATCGATAATGGATATTAAATAAATAAAATATAAATATTTGTAAGTATACAAGTAAAAACTTATCATAAAGAGCTATTTTTTTTAGGATATTAATTGAGGCATCTTTCTTAAAACAATTGATGATACAATGGTCTTCTCTCAATCCATAACTTTCAAGTCTTTGACAACCTTATGTTTTCACAATCAGCGCCAAGTTGCTTCATTAACAAAAGTGAATCAAATGGATTAGAATTGTGATCGAAATAACAAATTGTATAAAAGCTAGGTTTAGGTTTTAAAAAATGTGTTATATCATTACCATAGACCTCCCCCAAACAACTATAATCACCATTATTTATCTAAAAAGAAGTGGCATTTTAAGTTTTAAAACTTAAATAGTAAGTATCACAACTATTTATAATGGTGCTATAATAGAAAACAACTATGAATAAATAGCATTATCATTTCTTTCTCTTTTTATTACATGAAAAATATTATACTTTAGACTATCCAACCATTTTAAAAGAAAATTTGATGAAAAAATTTTAAAACATAATTTTTTACTTTGAAAAAGATACAAATGAGAATAACAATCATAGTCTTCTAAAATGAGATAAATGGTCAAAATTGTTACAATGGCCATTATTATAAATATAGCACTGTTATTTACAATATGAGTTATGTATTTCGAGATAGCTCACAATTGCATAAAAATTTCTAACGTAATCAAGTTTATTATTTTTTAAGAAATCAGTTTCTTTTACATTGCATTTTGCCATTCTAAACCACTTCAAGTGTAAGAATAGCAGCACTAAAAGAATAATAGCCTTGAGCTTCTTAAAATCTCATGATGCATCTCTTTCTTTTGGTCTAAGTATCAAATCTCATAATGTTTAAATTAGAATTGACCCAACTATAAGTTTGAGTTTCCAATCATTTACACCCGCGGCTTATAGATCTCATGCAATTGAACGATGTATATTTAGGCCTTATAGATATTATTGGATTGCCATGAGCTTTACTTTGGAAAGAATTACTTTGGAAAGAAAATAAGAGAACACTACCATGGTAAGGACTCTGGGTGGCGGTAATAGTTATGGTAAGGACTCTGGGTGGCGGTAATAGTTATGGTAAGGACTCTGGGTGGCGCTAATAGTCATGGTAAGCCTAAACCTTATAGAACTCAAACATCTTAGCAAACATGGTACAGCCTAAACCTTATCGAACTCAAACTTCTGGCCTTTAAGAATACACCTAACGCAACCAAAAAAAATCTCGTAACCAACCAAAAATCCAAAAATCCAAAACTCCCATGGAGAGGGCAACGGAGATTATCGTCTTTTTCTTCACGTCACGATGTTCCTCTGCCTGGCCGTGATGTTGTTCGTGGAGATGTACAGGGCCATCATCATCCTCGTCAAGCCCTTCAAGAAGCGCCCACAGAGGCGGTATACATGGGAGCCCATGCGCGATGAGGTCTTCGTCCAGATCCCCATGTACAATGAAAAAGAAGCAATGGATCGAGAAAACGCTTTGTTGCAGAGAAAGCTCGAAGAAGTCGAATCAGGGATTGGAAGGCTACTAGAGCACCCTCCGTCGACGTACATCCATGACGACGACGACAGGACTGCTCAAAAGATTGATTTCATCAAGAATCTGCTTACGGCCGAGATGAATACATGCTCTCCGCATAGGCTGGAGAACTTGAGTCGCATGGCCACGAGGCTGTCCATCCTTGAGAAGGCCTTTGTCGACTGGGCGAGTCCTAGCAGGTTCTCAAAAGTGGATGAGACCTTTGCCAACGGGGTGGAATCAGCGGACAACAATGGGGCCATCGACAAGAGTCCTGATACGTCGGCCTCGGGCTCATGCACTGAATCTTGGGTTGTCGATGAAGAATTTGAAGAAGAAAGCAATGAGAATGAGACGGTTGGAGAGAAGAAGCAAGAGACAGAGACGCTGCAGGAAAGAAAGGTAGTGGCAAAAGAGGATGGACAGGAAAGAGACGGCAATCGAAAGGAAAAGACGGTTGGGGAAGTCAAAGTAGAGACAGCTGAAGAGAAGAAGGGAAGACGGAAACAAGGAGAAGATACGGTAGGAGAAAGAAAGTCACATGCAAGAAGGAACAGCGGTAAAGATGAGGTAATTGATGAGAAGGAGGTAGGAAGACAGAGGAAAAAGAAGGGAGAGATGACAAAGGCCAGAAGAGAGAGGAATCGAGAGGCAGAGTTGGTAGGGTTCCAAAAAGCAGAGGTAAATCGGGATGACGAAGGAAGAAAGAGGAAACAACAATGCCGCCGTAGGGTGAGGAGCTGCATGGCCATGGGCTGCGCAGCAATAGCAGGATTCACGAGTGCATTGATTTTAGTGGCACTCGCAAATATCCGTTACGTGAAGGGGACGGTTTACCTTGTCCCAACCTGAGATGGATGCTTTCTTCTTTTTTGTTTTTAATTGAATGAATCTTTCTTAAAGTTTTTTGGCTTAGTTTCATTATGTACAAATTTGAAGATATGTGTTGACTTAAGTGGATTTTTGTGAGTTTCTTGAGTCGAGGGATATTTGATGTGATTTTTGTTCCAGGAATCGTAGTTGATGGTTTGCCTGCCTTTGATGCTCTGATGATTCGGCTTTAGCAATTCTTGCTTTATTTTTCAATTCGTTAGTGGCTTGAAAAAGAGGATGGCATGCAAGTTCGATCGGTGTCTGATTTGTGAAATTGGATGTGAAACTCTTTTGGCTCTGGCCAGTCTTGTGGATTTGATGCACATAGGATCAGTTGGTTGGGCCATTTTTTGTTCGTGCATGCATGTCGGGTAGTTGAGAGAGATAAGCTGCAGGGGCCAGTGTTAATGCATATCGTTTGATCTTGATTTCTTGATCTCTCTGTGAAACAGCCCTCCGGATCCAAACTTCTATCAAAACATTCTCGACTAGTTTCTCATTTGTTTGTCCAAAGAAAAGAACTTCAGGAAGAAAGCGAAATTTTTTGGTGAGGCTGAAGGTTCAGATCTTGATTACCTTAGTGCTTTTGAGGAGTGGTAATGTAATAGCGTTTGATTTACATGGAAAGAGGAGGGGGGAGGGGTTATGCGTGTGATAGAAGATATCAAATTCAAAAGATAAACCACAAAGGACACTTCGGGATGTATTTTTGGTCTGGTACATCTTACATATGCTTTCAGATCACAAACTTTTTTTAAAAAAATATTTTTCTGTTCTTTTTGTTTTGGTTTAAAACTTGATTGATGCATATGGCATAGCTTCACATGTTATTTCTGAGCATGCTTCCTTGAGTTTCTTGCCCAAGGTAAAGGTTTGAGATTGGAGAAAATAACGTATAGGCTAAAACTCATAGGAGTTTCTTTTAGCCTTAAATAACTGAAACAAGAATAGTAAGCATTTATAAATGGAGGAGAGATGAGAAAATTTTGAAGGTATTCTTGAAAACTTCAGATTTTTTTTTTTCCTCTGCTGTCATACTCTAGGAATTCTATTTGTTTTCATGTATATAATATTTCTNATTTAGAGGATTCGTATTTTTTTAAGTTGAAAATAGCTAAGGGATTAAGAGATTAAGTCCAGGTTAGAGGAAAGAAATGTATTCTGCAGTCTACATACCTATATATGTATGAAAGTTGGCAAATCAGCTCAGCAATTGAACAAGGGAAATAGTAGGAGAGGCAAGTGGGAGATGCACTTGAAATCTGAGGTTTATAAAATAGATTGGTTATTTTTAACAGCTGATTTGGCTGGCTATATGTCCCAGCATGTTCATTCATCAAAGTAGACATTTGGTTTGTAAAGAGTGTCATATAAGGAAATAGAAGAAAGAAGTTGAAGAGGAGATGAAATAAAGAGAGAAGCACTCAAATTATTTATACATCTTCATTCTCTACCTACTTGATAGCTATTCTTTCTACTTGGTAGGATCTAGGAACTTTTCGTTAAGTAGGTTATAGGAAGCTCTCCTAGGAAAAAAAAGAATATAAAATGTAGAAAGTTCATATTGTGTATCTTAGAAAGTTTATATCTTATTAAATCTAGAAGAGTCTTTTTCCATAATCATCTTAAATCTTACAAAATTTTTCCATGATCATCTTAAAGCTTACAAAATTTTGGCATACAAGAGACATTCCTTTCTAATTAGGGGGAAAAAGAATTCTAATGAAAGGCTTAATGGACAAAGATTGCTTGACCAAATCCTTTCTAGTTCATTTCCACCTAGTACATTATCAATTGATATGGTTAAAAACTTACAATATATTTTCTAGCAAGGTGGGCCGTATTAGGAATTGGTACGATTTGGGTATCGGACTGATATAATTCAGTATGGGACGTATCATAGTGAATCGGTGGCGTACCAATAAGGTGGATTAGGGAGCTCTAAGACATGAACTACCATGAATCGGGCCAAATTGGGCTGGTTTGGCATGATCGATTGGGGGTCGATTTGGTGGCGGATTAGACAAATTTATGTGAGGCATGAATGGCAGTTAGAGCAGAATTATAGTGCTATAAAACAATAGATATTCTTTTCGTAGGGCAAATTATCAAACATAGTTAAAATGCTTATCCTCAGTTGTTTGCTCAACTCTAAAAGAAAACAGTTAGGCCTGCCTGGCACAGGACAAAGGTATTAAATACAAAGGTATTCTTCACATTTTCTGCATGTTCTAGAGTATCATCCTTCAAATGCAGGATACTTCTGCCACCAAAGTCGAAAGCAAGGAGGACAGCTACTTGATAAAGCCTACATTTATCTTATTCCACAAATCAGTAAACTGAAATTGGTCCATAAATATAAAATTCAACAAAAAGAGTGAAGGATGCACAGTTATATCACACACACACACACACAGAAGGATACCTGTACTAGATTTCTCCACATGGTATTTGTAATGAGAGGCTCCCTGAGGAAATAGATTATCATCAGAACTAGGATTTACATATCTGAAAGAAATTAAATGCACTTCCTCCTGAAATATATTGAGAGGCAACCTTTTCTCTGATCAAAGTATAAGAGCTTGTCAATTACTTGCATCAAAATCAAAAATAGTATGGCTTGGTAAACTATCATAATTTTTATAGCTAATGACAGCACAAGCGAAAATCATATCACCATGTCTTGAGAAAATCATATGTACTCAGTACTTCCTAAAATGATCTTACTCTCACGTCAGGTCAAAGTAGCAAGCAGTCATCCATAACTTTATCAGAATCTAAAACAAATGTGGCTGTATTTATTATCATTGGAGTTTTCTCTGGCGCACACTTAAAAATGTTGTAACACAATAATGTGCATGTGCAGAAATTTCCAAATAAAGCAAAAACTCGTTTAAATTTGTGAGACCTGTTGAGATCCGTTCCTGTTTCTGTTCTACATTACTTGTTTCTTAATTGGAACTCATTCCATATGACTAGAATATACCAAATATGGACATGAGTTTACATCAATAACTCCATGTTTGCATTCTGATATTCCTCATTCTTAAGTCAGAACGAGAAGGCATATTTAACAAGAAGGTTATGGAATAGCATATGTTACATAAATTGTAAATGGTAGAAGTTGGCATATTTATTGTAATTTCGGAAGAAACTAGTTTACCATCAGCAAAGTATGACATTTGTTAAGTTACTATGAGTTGCTGTTGTTTTATATTACATTTGGTTATAATTGTGCCGGACATTGAGTTAAATAGGCATTATGATGCTCTTGACTAACAAGTTCGGTGTATGTATATGTGATTGCTGACATAAGGTCCCTTGACCATAACACAGAAATATTTAACAGCAAAATTCCTCCTCGATGGTATAGATCAAGCTACTTGGATGGAGGGGGGAAAAGGCAAGAAGGGGCAGAATTTGGAACTTAAACTCATTATGAGCTCATAAATAATACAGGGTTTTACTAATGACAAAACTATTTCAATTCCATTACTTAATATTAAATTACAAGCCTTTAAGGTTTGCCATGCTGACTTGTACTTACCCATGCTAATTGAACTGTACCATAGATAAGGTACTAATATGATATCAAGATTTGATTTGATATGAACTGAATTGATCTAAATCGAATGAAACTGCCTCATACCATTGATTTAAATCGAATTCAGCACTATATGAACTGAATTGATCTAAAACAACACCAAACACACCCTTAACAATAAAAAACCATGTTTCAATCCCAACAATCAGGTTTAGATAATATTGGCTACTGGATGATTGAGTGCTTCAGTGGCATCAATATGTGTTGAATCCACATGGACAACTTTTAAAGAGAGAGAGAGTTTATCTAGAATAACATCTGTAGTAGTATTTGCGTCATAAATAAAATGTCAAGGTGAAACAAAAAGGTTGACCATGAAAGAGATAATTTGGATGAAATTTTACTTGTTATCAAAAGAAATGTAACTTTTAGATTTCATGTGAGATGTTGTTACCAGCTGTACTGCAACACCACCACGCTTTTTCTTTGAGTTGAAAGGAAAGACGTGAAGAATTGAAGATTGCGATCTCACATCATTGAATTTCATTCCCAGCTGTAAAAGTATGACACCAGTCACAATCAGCATTGTAGACAGAAAAAAAATAATTATAAGTGTTGGTGCTGAAATCCGTCCTCGACTCGGCGCAATCGGGCTGCAGTGTGGGCTCTCTCCTGGGCGGACCTACAAAACAGTCCTCACGCGAGAGGCATTGGGGGTGGCCCTCTGCGGAAGACCCTCCGACGCTCAAGTCAGTGGAATCAGCGATCAACAAATATGGGAGAAGGATCCCGCTGAAGAGTCTCTCCAGATAGCCTCTCGAGAGCTCTGAGCAAAGCGTTAATGGTAGAAAAAAGGGGGGGGGAGCAAGTGTGCGGAAGATGGAATTACCTGAGGGGGATCTGAGGTTGTAATATTTATGGGTGTTCACATGGTTTCCCGGAGACGTCGTGGGTCTGAAACCCATTGAGATCCAGATCAAGTTTGTTAGGATGTCAGTAAGATTCGCATCTTGTTCGTTAGAGGATGACGGCTGGGAGAGCTGGTTGATGTCTTGAGATTTGACTATATAGGCTCTAGGGCTCTAGGCCACTCTCGGGTATGATTTCTATTTGGAATCTTGTTAGTCTGGATGTATTCCGCAGAGGTGTTTGAATACCTCGGTCGGCCGAAGTATAAAGATGGAGAAATCCGCCGAAGTATGGTGAGACCCATCGCATCGGGGTATGGGATAACTCGGCCGTCCGAGGTACAGAATGGCTCGTTATCCGAGATATAATGAGACCTAGGCTACCGAAGCATAGGATGGTTCGGCGATGGTAGCTCGGTTAAGACCAAGAGACGTTTTAGCTCGGCTAGCGATGCGAAAGACAGAGATAGCTCGGCTAAGGCCGAGAGATATTATAGCTCGGCTGAGACCAAGAGATGGCTCGCCGAGGCAGGAAAACAAGGATAACTCGGCAGAAGCTGGGAGGTGTGAGGATAGCTCGGCTGGCGAGGCACAGGGATCGCTCGGACTGGGACCGAGCATAATGGATAGCTCGGCTTGCGGGGGTATGTTCATAACTTGATCAGCCAAGGCATAATAATAGCTCGCCAACTGTTATACGAGTGTCGGTCGAAGGGTAGCCTACTCATTGCTATCTTTCGGATGAGACACTACGTTGACGGGGCGTATGGGCTAGCTTAGCCCGATGTTGTGGGTTGCACGAACATTAATGCAATGATATTTTTACCCCTCATCAATAAGAAACATAAATTTCATAAATTTGTACCTTGACCCCCCAAGAAAGGATGGCCTTTTTAGTGGGTGAGCCAGTAACCTCAATAGCTCTACCATCCTATTCCAGAAAAACTATATTCAGCATTCTACAAAACAATCATTTGACCTCAAGGCATACGATAGAAATATTGCAACAAAAAATTGGAGCTGGCAAAAAATTGTTAAGTCCCAACATCATGCAGGAAATAAATAAAACTTGTTAACATAAAATGGTAAAATCAGATGTATAATGTTGCTGCTGAAATTCATCCTCCGACTCGGGTGCAATCGGGCTACAGTGTGGGCTCTCTCCTGGGCGGACCTGCAAAACAGTCCTCACACGAGAGGCGTTGGGGGTGGCCCTCTGCGGAAGACCCTCCGATGCTCAAGTCAGTGGAGATCAGCGATCAACAAATGTGGGGAGAAGGATCCCGCTGAAGAGTGTCTCCAGGGTAGCCTCTCGAGAGCTCTGAGCAGAGCGTTAATGGCAGAAAAAGGGGGAGAGCAAGTGTGCGGGAGATGGCATTACCTGAGGGGGATCTGAGGTTGTAATATTTATAGGTGTTCACCTGGTTGCCTGGAGACGTCGTGGGTCTGAAAGCCGTTGAGATCTGGATCAAGTTTGTTAGGATGTCAGTAGATTCGCATCTTGTTGGTTAGAGGATCGACGGCTGGAGAGCTGGTTGATGTCTTGAGATTCGACTATATAGGCTCTAGGGCTCTAGGCCACTCTTGGGTATGATTTCTGTTTGGAATCTTGTTAGTCTGGATGTATTCCGCAGAGGTGTTTGAATACCTCGGTCGGGCGAAGTATGGAAGATGGAGGAATCCGCCGAAGTATGGTGAGACCCATCGCATCGGGGTATGGGATAACTCGCCGTCCGAGGTACAGAATGGCTCGGTTATCCGAGATATAATGAGACCTAGGCTACCGAAGCATAGGATGGTTCGGCGGCGGTAGCTCGGTTAAGACCAAGAGACGTTTTAGCTCAGCTAGCGATGCCGAAAGATAGAGATAGCTTGGCTAAGGCCGAGAGATATTATAGCTCGGCTGAGACCAAGAGATGGCTCGCCGAGGCGGGAAAACAAGGATAAATCGGCTGAAGCCGGGAGGTGTGAGGTAGCTCGGCTGGCGAGGCATAGGGATCGCCCGGACTGGGACCGAGGCATAATGGATAGCTCAGCTTGCGGGGGTATGTTCACAACTTGATCAGCCGAGGCATAATAATAGCTCGGCCAACTATTATATGAGTGCCGGCCGAAGGGTAGTCTACTCATTGCTATCTTTCGGATGGGATAGCTACGTTGATAGGGCGTATAGGCTAGCCTTAGCCCGATGTTGTGGGTTACATGAACATTAATGCAATGATATTTTTACCCTCATCACATGCCCTCCACTCCCTAGTCTGGAGTGTAACTTTAGATTTAGGGAGTAGAATCTAGCGCAATCCTATCTAGAAGGATTTGAAAGGTGCAACGATGGCTCCGAAACTGACGGGCCATCCATTCACCATTATTATTTGCCATCGCACAAGGAGGAAAATTCTTCAGATTTGGTGAGCAGTGATTGGGGGAGTTTTGCCGTGTGGCAAGGTCTCCACATTCGTGATGCCCATTGCAGGAGCCTAAATGTTTAAGGCAACTTCTCGAAGCACCGTTTAAAAAGGGAGAGAGAAGATCAGGGCAGTGTTTTCCCCGCAATACTTTTTCATCCCTTCCATAGAGACACTACTCTTTTTTCCCCTTTTCCCTTTCCACAGATTTGCTGGTGTTTCGATCCTTGGCTGGGGAACATGAGGGGTCCAAGAGATATTGCCTCAGAGATCTCCCTGGAGGACCTGGAGAGGATCCGCTAGCTTTACAGAATCCCCAGAGATGTAGTCCTATACGTGCCGAAAGACGACGATAGGGTTTCAACCGAGTTAAGTCTGGGAGCTTTCTTCTATGAGAAAGTCTTAGGGCTGGCCTTCGATTTCCTCTTCACCCGTTGGTATAAGAGGTGATAAGGTTCTACAACATTTGTCCAACAATGGTGGCGCCCAACAGCTAGCGCAACCTTATCGGGTTTATTTCGCTCTGTAGCCGTGCTGGAGTGACTGCGACTCTTTCCATGTTCCACGTTTGCCCCAATCTGGTTTCCGGGAGGGGTTCTGAGTGGTCGTATATTGGTCCCCGAGATCGTTCAAGATGATCACCGATAATCCATCCTCAATAAAGGAATGGAAATCCAGATTTTTTATTGCCGATGGGAACATTGGCTCAGATTTTCCAAGGGGATGGTCGGGCTATGTGAAAGATCCAGGGCGCACCCGGAGTTGAGCGAACAGGAGAAGAGGATTTGGTGACTCTCTGTGGCGGCCAGGCGGTGTCGGCTAGTACCCTGTTATCGGAGGATGCCCTCTTCGCCACCGAACTTAGTCCTATTGATCCACAGGGTGAGTATACTTTTCATCTTTGGTCATGTTAACCAGCGTGTTCGATTGTCCTGTCCAATTAACCCGTTTGATATGTTTTCAGCTAAGAGATCAGAGTTTGTGGGCCAGATGAAGAAGGAACTGGGCAAGCGCCATAGGGGTTCCATCTTTGGAGAGAGGCACAAATCTAAAAAGAGGTCTCGCCCTTCTGGGTCTCTCCCAAAGGGGTCGAGGAAGGATGGATCCAGCCGCCTTTCTCCCATTCTGATAGGAGAGGAAGTAGGGGCGCGGATCAGGGCTGAGGAGTCCCCTCCACCTGAGGGAGGCAGAACGGTAGAGGAAGCGGCTGGGGGAAGTTCGGAGGGCGTTGTTGGGGTTTCTCCCATCAATATTTGATCGTGACGGATGACGCAGAGGATACGCTGCCTGTCGGCCTAGCGGTTCCCCTGCAAGAGATGCTTCAGTTATCAACAGTGAGAAGCTCACTGCGCGTAGAGGAGACCCTCGTCCAAATAGAGGGGTCAATGGGGGCAGCGGCGGTTGCTAAAGTTCTACGGGACCACCCGTCGAGAGGCCAGTGGAAGCTGTGATACCTTCTGTTGAGGATCTCCCTTCCACAGCTCCTGAAGACATCACGGGTGAGGTCGGAGCTCGAGCGGAGTTAGCGGGAGGCGAAGTGTGGATAGAAGAGGAGGAAGAAGAATCGCATAGTGAGGGGGATGCTCGGACCGAGGTTCTTCCAGCCGAGTCCAAGGTATTCGAGGCTGAGCAGATTAGAGTTTTGATAGAGGAGGCCGGGCAGATGATTCCTCAAGTCAGGGCTCCTCAAACCAGCTCTTCGGTGATGGGCTCTCCAAACCACAGCTCGGAATGGGATGACATGCTCACACCTTGATGAGGTCCATTTTGCACAAAGGGAAGGGTTCCTCCACGGACGAGTCTGTGGTTGAGGCCATCATCGATGTGGCCTTCCGCCGGCTCGGGGCGCCGAAGGATTCTTTCCTTCTCCGGAGATCTGTGATGCCACTCTCATGACGATAGCTTCAAATTATGCTGCTCGGGTAAGCCATTATTCCGGGCTTGTGACCCATGGTTGGTCAGACTATAGCCTCTCACTTATATTTTCTTTGCAGAATTCTTTAGTTACAAGGGCTCTAATTTGGCACCTAAGCTTGGCCGCTGGGGCTTGTGTTCAGGCCAGGAAGAGGTGGCCGATCTTCGGACGAGGGTGCAGCCTATCGACTCGCTTTCCAACGCCTTGGCGCTCAACAGGAAGAATCTTGATAGGGTGACCGAGTCTTTTGTTTGGCGACTGAGAGAGCCTCTCGGCTCGAAACTCAGGTCAAAGAGCTCCATGGCTTCCGCGAGCAAGCGGATAAAGCTTATCTGGAGCTATCCCAGCTTAAAATAGAGCATGACGACAAGGTCAGGACTATGCAGCAATACTTTGAAAAGAGGTGGGACCAACTGAAGGCCAGCCATGCTGAAGATAAGAACAATTGGAAAAGAAGGCTTGAGGAGGAGGAGCGCAAATGCCAGCAGCAGCGAGACCAGCTCACTGGTTTGAATAAAGAGATCGCCGAGATGGATAATCGGCTGAAATGGCTGAATGGAAAGGTTGCTCGGCTTACCGACGACCTCGACCACGTACAGTGGGAAATTGGGGACAAACAGTCCCGGATTGATGACCTCAAAGAGGGTCTTCACCAAAATCAATCAGCTAAGTCGAAGCCTTGGAGAGGGTACGAGAGCTGAGCAGCGAGCTGGTTCAGTGAGAAGAAAAGGTATGGTGTCTCTCTTTTTTGTTCGCCATTAGCATTTTTATTTTGTTAGTGAGTTTGAGTGTTCCGATGTTTTGTAGATGAACGAAATTGAGCTCAAGGCACAGGAGCAAGTTAATGCCTTGGAGGCAGAGCTGTCCACAAGTCGGCAAACAAACCTTGAGCTTCAAGATCGGCTAGCTAAAGCCAACGGCCGAATTGCCTCGGCCGTGGAGGAATATAAAGGTTCTGCTCAGTTTTTAGAAGAACGCAGAGAAGCTTGTGCCGATGCGTTTCGGTTCACGAAGAGGAGATCCGAGCAAAGATCTCTCGGGAGCATCTCGAGTGGGATTTATCCTTTTTGATGCCGAAACTCTTGAGGTTTGCATCCCTGGCGCTGAAGAGGCTGAGTATGATGATATTTCAGATATCGATCTTGACGCTATTCTGGGCCTGGCGAGGTCGCGGCTCTCGAAGGACCCTCGCAGCCTGCCACTGAGGAAGCACGATACTTAGGTGGCGAAGCAAGTCAAACTCCTCCGACTGTTACTGAAGAGGCTGCTGGGACTGATCAACCCATGACTCTTAGGAATCACTTGTGTCTTATTCCCTTTTCAGGCTTGTAATTTGGCTGAAATTTGCAGTGAAATGGCATTTTGCTTTTACTTGATTGCCTTTTTGGCTGATCCTTATGTCTCAAGTTTTCTTTCGGTTGTGAACAAGTTAGGACTCATTCACGCCTTTGGTCGATTTAGTTCGGATATAAGCAAACGTCTCGGCTGAGACCAAGGCATAGGGATAGCTCGGTTTGTCGAAGTAAAGATTTTGCATGCTCCGGTTGAGGCATAGAATAGCTAGGCGCTGCCGAGGAATATGGTTTCGGTCCCGCTCGAAGCATAGGATAGCTCAACTTGAGACGGCCAAAAATTTGCAGAAGTACCCCGATTATAGCCGAAACTAGATAGCTCGGCCTGCAGGGGTGAGCGTGCTTTCAGCCGAGGTTTCAGTCTGGCGCGCAGATTCGGACGTAGGGAATGTAGCTCCAGGTGATAAGCTTCGAATGGAGGGGGTTTGGTCCAGAAGAAAGGTGTTTGTCGAATACCTGCCACGACTCATTAATCCTTCTTGGTAAAGGGGGGCACGACTCTTAGTTTCCTATGAGTGGCCACCAAGGCGATGATGCGTGGCGAGCTTTTATGGTAATGGCGGTGGAGCTGATGGCTCGGACGATCGTGATACTCACCAGAGGTAGTTTAAATACGGGTAGGGGGGCCATTGTTAGTCATCTCTTCAGTTGATTTCCCAGGATTTTTAGATATTGAGATGGCCTCCGGAGGTAAGGGGCGATCATCAAGCAGCGGCGTTGGCGGCCGTGGGGGGGTCCATTGGGGCCGCACCACAGTAACTATCGACGGGAAGCTTTTAGCGTCACTGTTGGTGGACCGTGAACAGATCCGAAAGATATCCGAGGAACATTTGGCTGTCTCGACAAAGAGATTGAGCTCCTCCGCAAAATTAACAGCCGGCTGGAGGGGCAAGTGGCGTCCCTTCAACAACAGGTGGGCGAGCTAGCTTTGGCGGGGGGAGAGCTCAGCGGCCCGGAGAAAGTGATAAGTCCCTGTGAGGGCTAATGTATTTTTTTTCTTTTCCTTTTGTTGCTCTTTTTGTGATGAATGAAAAGGAATTTTTGCAATTTCTGTGTTTTTGTCACCATCTCCGAAATGTCAGTTCTTATTATGCAAGTTTCGCGAGCGAACCACCCCCTTGGGGGAATCCTTGGCGATCTAGGCAAGCCTTAAGGTATGGTGCACCTGTTTTAGCCGAGGTAAGGGGAACTTCATGAGTTCCAACCGGAGCGTTGGGTATCGCCTGGCCATGCCAAGGCATAAGGAGTTCTTTGTTATCGTCGAGACGAGAGTAGCTATCTCGACCTGGATCGAAGCATGAAATAACGCTCGGATATATTGAACCGAGAGGAGATCCTTCGGTTTATTCCGAAGTATGGAGGCAATCTTGGCCTTGAGTGAAGCATAGGGTACCGTCTTGGTTTATGCCGAGACACAATGGGCAGTTGGGCCAAAGCAGAGGATATTAATGCACCTTTTTTCGAGGAGTACGTGACTTCTGTGCCTTTTTATTATTCTGCCAGCGCCTTGTCTTTTCCAAAGCGAACTGACCTTCTCTTTGCCGAAACAGATAATATGGCTTTGTACCCTGCAAAAGGTTGCCTCTGTGTTTTCCGGGGTCATTCATCATGTCGACTTTTTCCAATGCGGGTCCTTTTAACGTACGACTCAAGCGCCTGTTCGCCATTGGAGGGTGTCATTTTCACCGGGCGATTTTCCAGGCCTGCCCGTATCTCAAGGGCCAGCGGGCGATCTTCGGCCTTTAAGGCTCTTGATTCAAAATCAAGGGGAAATATTCTGGCATGCGTCATGGCTCAGGCGACGCGTTTGGCATGCATCGAAGAGCGCTCTTTTCATCCTAAGAGGCCACATGGCAGTGTAGATAGGTCATTTTGAATCTCGGGGCTTTTGCTTTAATAGCTGCTCCCGTTCCGTTGGCCTATAAAATGAGAGGAGGAGGCCATGCTAGGTTGTCTCCCAAGATGTTCTTTTCTGTGAGTTGTGAAAGTGTTCATGATGTCTGCGCCCCTGAGGTTGAGAGTGGGGGGATTGAGTTTTTCTTTCGCAAGTCGCCTTCCTCCGGACAGCTGGGGTGATGAAGGAGTGCTGGAGAGCAGCTCATCTTCAAGAGAGGAGCTTCGGAGATCATATGGAGAGCGCACGGGAGGTCCATAGAGATCACATGGAGAGCACACACATGCGCTTCCTGTGTGTCCTTTGTGGTTTACTGCGGGGGTCGCAGGGTAGGAAGTGCACATGTACCCCCGTAGCATGCGTAGACTTTTCCTTCTCCCTCTGGCTGGATGCTTAGCCCCTCCGCACGGGTAATCTTTTGAGGGGGGGGATGGTGTGTTGTCTGCTAGTACATTGCCTTTTGACTTTGGCGGTGACTAGTAGACTAACATCCGCCTGGTGTAAGGATCAACAGGTCTTTTGACCTGGTTATGATCCTCCAACATATCCGTCCGAGGGATCGGTGGATGGGTTGCCTTGCTCAATAGGGCTCATCCACTCATTCTGATTTCTCCGATATCTTGGGTCGGACGCCGAGATATCATTATTAACTGAAGCTGGTCGCAACAGTCAGGCCGAGCCATTTATTCGTCTTTATTTCTTGTGCTATGATGCACTTGTAACACCTCTTAGGAGGTTGTAATTCCTTTCATTGATAAAGAAATAAAGAAAGTTTCATTCTTTCTTCTTTTAGCATCTGCTTCTTTCTTGATGTGATCGTGTTTGAGAGTTTTATGTCGTTGAATGCTTCAGCAGCGTTCTTGCTGCTTTGTTTTTGCTAAGACCAATGTTTGGTCCTCAGTGGAGAGAAACGTTCATTCCCGTTTGAGTCAAAGGATGACCTGGGTGGTCCTGCGGACTCCTGTGGTAAGCATGATTTCGTTTGCATAATGAAGCAGGTATTTCTCCGGAAGGAGACAGCTCGTAGCATGTCTTTATTGTTGAGTAGAAGGAGGTTGTTTATCTCCGTCGAAGTATCATGGGCTGTTCCCGTTATCTTGGAACATCTGAGAAGTCACTTGGTCCAACCAAGGCTTCACAAAATACTTCACTTGGCGCGACCAAGGCGCGGAGATATCGTTCGGTTTGGCCGAGGATTCAGATAACATTTTACTAGACGCGGCTAAAGGAAGGGGAATATCGCTGGCTTGACCGAGGATTCTTCACTGTTTAGTCCGACCGGGGCTTGTAAGCTGCCCGAATCCGGATGAAGTCTTTTGATATTTTACTTGGCCCTGCAAGGTACGGAGATTCAACTCAAGGCTCGGCCCTGCCGAGGTACGGAGATTTAGCTCAAAGCTCGGCCCTGCGAGGTTCGGAGATTTAGCTCAAGGCTCGGCCCTGCAGAGGTTCGGAGATTTGACTCGAGGCTCGGCCCTGCGAGGTTCGGAGATTTGATTGAGGCTCGGCCCTGCCGAGGTTCGGAGATTTAGCTCGAGGCTCGGCCCTGCTGAGGTTCGGAGATTTGATTTGAGGCTCGGTCCTGCCAAGGTTCAGATTTGATTCGAGGCTCGGCCCTGCCGAGGTTCGGAGATTTAGCTCGAGGCTCGGCCCTGCCGAGCCTCAGAGATTTGATTCAAGGCTCGGCCCTGTCGAGGTTCAGAGAATTGGCTCGAGGCTTGGCCCTGCCGAGGTTCGGAGATTTGGCTAGAGAAATAGCTCGGTTGTGCCGAGAATGGATGTGCAAGCAGCATCTGTTTTCTATTACGACTTTTTCGAAAAAACTATTGTAGCGGTCATGCCACGGATAATAGAAACAAAATCAAAGCTGTAAATGGGGCGAGTCTATAGAGAACATACCCTACTGATGGTATATACAGAGATTGTCCGAATTTATGTCCAGGAATAAATTTTTTATCCAGATCCTGGAGCTTGTAGGTGCCAGGTCTGATGACTTCCGCTACTTGATAGGGGCCTTCCCAATTTGGAGCCAACTTTCCTTGTTCCAGCCTTGGAGACAGACGCTTTCCGGAGAACAAGATCGCCGGGCGAGAAGGATTTCCCTTTGACTCTAGAGGCATGATAGCGAGCCACTCTTTGCTGGTACGCAGCTACTCTGATTCGAGCTTTCTCTAATCTCTTCCACCAGGTCGAGATTGGTGCGAAGCTGCTTGTCGTTAGCTTCCTCTGAGTAGCTCTCCACCCACGGAGAAGGGAGTCCTATCTCCACGGGAATGACCGCTTCCATGCCGAAGGCCATCGGAATGGGGTTTCGCCAGTGGGGATTCTTTGGGTGGTGCGGTAGGCCCATAGGACATGGTGAAGCTCGTCTGCCCATCTGCCTCGGGCTCTAGCGAGCCAAGCTTTGATCCTTGGAGTAGGGTCCGGTTGGTTACTTCGGCTTCTCCATTGGCTTGTGGATGCCCTACCGAAGTGAGGCGGTGAATGATGCCATGATCCTCGCAGAACTCGGAACTTGGGATTATCAAACTGCTTCCATTGTCAGTGATGATGGTGTGGAGAGGCCGAAGCGACAAATGATGGACCTCCACACGAAGTCCCTGGCCCGAGCTTCAGTTATCTGGGCAACTGCTTCGGCCTCGACCCACTTGGTGAAGTAGTCGATGGCGACAAACAAGAACTTTCTCTGTCCGGTGGCGAGGGGGAAAGGGCCTAGTATGTCCATCCCCCACTTAGCAAAGGGCCAAGCGGAGGAAATAGGGACTAAACTGGTGGAGGGGAGTCTCTGGATGTGAGAATGTCTCTGACAGGGGTCACAGGCTCGGACGAGTTCGTCAGCATCCTTCTGCATGGTGGGCCAATAGTATCCCTGGCGCAGCACCTTATGGCATAAAGATCGGCTCCCCAGATGGTTGCCACAAATCCTTCATGCACCTCCCGGAGAGCATAATCAGCCTCAGATGGGCGAAGACACTTGAGTAGTGGCATGGAATAGGACGCTTATACAGCTGGTCGTCGATCAGCACATAGTGGGTGGCTTGCAGCTTCAGCTTTCTTGCTTCTTTCCGGTCGGTTGGGAGTGACCCTTCTTTAAGATACTTTAGTATGGGGTCGAACCAGGATGGTTCGGCCTCGACCTGCATCACTCGGTCGCCTTCGCGATGCTAGGCTTTTCTAAAATCTCAGGGGAAATTTTTGCTCGGCATCCATTGACTCCGCGGTTGCTAGCCGAGATAATAGATCGGCACATGCATTCTCGATCTTGGAATCTGAATGACTTCAAATTCAGGGAAGTGGAAAGTAAGCTTCGCACCTCTTGGAGATATCGAATCATGTTTGGCTCCTGGGCCTCAAACTCGTCCCGCACGTGACCAGCTACCAATTGAGAGTCGGTGAAGGCATTTAACTTCTTCACTTTGAGGTCACGGGCGATTCGAAGTCCAGCGAGCAGAGCTTCATACTCAGCTTCATTATTGGAGGCTGGGAAGGAGAAGCGAACACCATACTCGAAGGTCGCCCCTTCTGGGCTGGTAAGGATTAGGCCAGCGCCTGAGCCACCGGCATTGGACGATCCGTCAACATGGAGCAGCCACAGGGGTCAGATTTCGGTTGCTCAGGGGAGTCTAGAGTGGAACCATCCTCCGGATAGTACATTCAAGGAGGAAGTCAGCTAGAACCTGGGCTTGATGGCCGGGCGAGGCTGGTACCGGATGTCATGCTCGCTTAGCTCGATGGCCCATTTAGCCATCCTTCTGATGTCTCCGGGCGATGAACACCGCCTTGATGGGTTGGTCGGTGAGGACCGTCACAGAATGCGACTGGAAATATGGCCGTAGCCTCCGAACTGATGTTACCAAGGCCAAACCAGCTTCTCGATCCGAGTATACCTTGTCTCGGCATCTCGGAGCAGTTTGCTGACATAATAGATCAGTTTTGGGTCTTGTTCTTTCTCTGACCAACACCGAGCAAACTGCGCCTTCTGAGACTGCCAAGTATAGAAATAGCACCTCCCCCGGACTCGGACTGCTAAGGAGGGGTGGAGAGCCGAGATACTTCTTGAGGTCTTCGAAGGATTTCTGACATTCAGGGTCCATTGGAAATTCTTAGCCGATCGGGGAGCTTTAAAGAAGGGAGACATCTCTCGGCCGATCGAGCCACGAAGCGGTTGAGGGCCGTGATCCTTCCTGTTAGGCGTTGGACCTCTTTGACGGACCGGGCGCCATTTGTCGGAGAGCTTGAATCTTCTGCGGGTTGGCCTCAATGCCTCGCTGAGAGACCATGAAGCCCAGAAACTTCCCAGAATTGACACCGAAGGCACACTTAGTCGGGTTGAGCTTCATCCGATATTTTCGGAGCATCGCGAAGCTCTCAGAGAGGTCCTCAATGTGCTGGGATGCTTCTTTGCTTTTAACCAGCATGTCATCGACATATACCTCCATGTTTCGCCGATTTGCTCCTTGAAGACCTTGTTGACCAGCCTTTGGTAAGTTGCACCTGCATTCTTCAGACCAAAGGCATGATACGGTAGCAATATGTACCTCGATCGGTTATGAAGGCGGTCTTTTCTTTATCCTCGGGCCATTCGGATTTGATTGTAGCCTGAATAGGCGTCCATGAAGGTTAGCATCTGATGCCCTGAAGTAGCATCTACAAGCTGATCGATCCGAGGGAGAGGGAAGCTGTCCTTCAGGCAGGCTTTATTGAGGTCGGTGAAGTCGATGCAGATCTGCCATTTGCCATTCGACTTCTTTACCATGACGACATTGGACAACCAGCTCGGATAGTTTACCTCCCGAATGAAGTTTACCTTAACAAGTTTGTCGACTTCTTCCTCAATCGCCTTCTGCCGCTCAGGGCGAAGCTCCTCTTCTTCTACTTTATGGGCCGGACATCTCATCTACATTAAGACGATGGAAGAGGACGTCCGGGCTGATTCCCGGCATATCGGAAGCAGACCAGGTGAAGACATTAGCATTCCTTCGAGAAAGTCGATCAGCTCCGTCCGAGGTTTCTTTTAGCAGCGACCCGATCTTTATAGTTCGGTTTGGCCAGGCTTCGTTCAGCGACACCTCCTCCAGCTCTTCAGCTGGTTCTCCCCGTTGCTCGGCAAAATCCCCCGAGTCCAGCCCATCAACCTCGGGCAGCTTGGTTTGAAGGCTGGTGACGAAGCATTGCCGAGCTATAGTTTGGCTTCCGCAGACTATTCCTACTCCTCGCTCGGTAGGGAACTTCATAACCAGATGTGGGATGGAGACGACGGCTCTAAGGGACATTAAGCCAGGTCTTCCAAAGATAGCATTGTAGGGTGACGAAGCTTGGTCACCAGGAAATCGGTATGAACAGTAGCCACGCAGGGCCAAGTTCCTGCACGGACCGTCAAGGTCACGACTCCTTCGGGGTGATAACATTACCGGTGAACCCCATTAGGGTGGAGTCCACAGCTCGAAGATTCTCCATAAGTAATTTCATCTTCACGACACATCAAGATACAGAACATTGACGAGCTTCCACTATCAATGAGAATTCTGCTTACATCATAATTGTTCAAATTAAGAGATACAACCAATGCATCATCATGCGGAACTGTATCCCCTGGAGATCATCGTTGGAGAAAGAGAGCTTATCAGTCCGTGCTCTCTTTGGCACCGAACCTTCTTCATCGCCCCGCCAGCTCGACGGACCAGCGACCGCCTCGATCACATTGATGTGGCCGGCAACCGGAGGATTCGGAGGAGGAGGTTGCTGAGGCTCGGGTCGGCGATGCTCAGGCTGACGGTCACCCCCATCCCTTGGCTCGGGGGCTCTCCTGAATTGATCCAGTCTACCTCGCTGAATGAGCCTCTCAATTTCATTCCTCAGCTGCCAGCACTCTTCAGTGTCATGGCCATGGTCCCGATGGTAGCAGCAGTACTTGGTGGGGTCTCTATGGGCTGCATTCCCTCGGAGAGGAGGCGGTCGAGGGAGTTGGCTCTATCGCCATGAGGATCTCCGCCCTCGGGGCAGTGAGTGGGTGAAGCGGTGGAATCTCCTAGGCGGGCTCCGGTGTGGTTCCTTGGCAGCGGCGGAGGAAACCTTTGGCGGCGAGGTGGGCTCGCTGGCGGGCAGGTCGATGCTTGTCCGAGCCCTTGGGTTCCTTCTTCTTTGCCAGCTCGGCGCGGGCAGCCCTTCGAGATTCTTCGACTCTGGCATACTTATCCGCCAGGGCCATCATGTCGGAGAGGTTGGGAGGGTAGCTAACCTCCATTGCCAGGTAGAAGTCGCTCTCCTTCAATACTCCGCCCGCGAGGGTGGACATAGCCACCTCATGGTTAAGGTGATCTACCTCCAGCATGGCCTTATTGAAACGGCCAAGATAATTCTTCAGGGACTCCCCCTCTCTCTGCTTAACTTCGGAGAGGGAGTCAGATCTCCGTCGGTGACGGAGGCTGCTGACGAACTGGCTGATGAAGAGGCAGCTCAGCTCGTCAAATGAACTAACGGAACCTGGTTTCAAGGCATTGAACCAGGTTCGAGCGGATCCCCTGAGGGTGGAAGGGAAGGCAGCAGAGGATCGCATCTGATGCCCCGTGGAACATCATGATCGATCGAAAACTGCTGAGGTGATTGTTGGGATCGAAGATCCGTGGTAGGGCTCGATGGCAGGCAGCTTGACATGGGAGGGAATCATTTCCTCCATGATTTCCCTGGAGAAGGGAATGCCCTGCTCCACCTTATGCTGGAACGGATGGGCCTGCTTGGCGGCATCCAACTCCTGACGCATCTCCTGGAGTTGCTGCGGATCTCCTCCTCAGGAAAAGCAGAAGGAGCTGGACGAGGAGAGTACTGAGACGGTGTTGAGTCATGATGAGAAAACACCAGAGAAAGGGATCGGGCCCGCCGAGATCTGGGAAGATCCTTGCCGTAGACTCCTTGCGGGACCGCTCAGCTCCCTTAGGGCGATGAGGGGGGTCTGCAACCCCATGCGGACCGGAAGAGGAGATGGCTGGATGAGCGGGGGTCGCGTTCTCCTCAGGAAGGTGAGGATCAGGAGCGGCTGGTCAGAGCTTCAAAGCGTCCCTGAATCAAGTGGTCAGAGCCTGGACTTGCTGGACCAGCGAGGCGAACTGGTCCTGGGTCACCGGGGCCACTGGTGGCGATGGAGTCTCGACTGGCGGCGGTGGCGGTACAACACTGCTCACCGGATCAGGTCTTTGGGAGGTGGCCTGGTTGCGGACTTCGGAAGTAGCCTTCCTTCGATTGGCCATTGGAAAGGTTCTCTTCCAGGTCGAGATCCTTATCTCCTGGATCACAAGTTTATGGGACTTGAGGACCCTTCCTCTAGCGCCAATTGTTGCTGCTGAAATCCATCCTCCGACTCGGGCGCAATCGGGCTGCAGTGTGGGCTCTTTCCTGGGTGGACCTGCAAAACAGTCCTCATGCGAGAGGTGTTGGGGGTGGCCCTCTGCGGAAGACCCTCCGACGCTCAAGTCAGTGGAGATCAGTGATCAACAAATGTGGGGAGAAGGATCCCGCTGAAGAGTCTCTCCAGGGTAGCCTCTCGAGAGCTCTGAGCAGAGCGTTAATGGCAGAAAAAAGGGGGGGGAGCAAGTGTACGGGAGATGGCATTACCTGAGGGGGATCTGAGGTTGTAATATTTATAGGTGCACCTGGTTGCCTAGAGACATCGTGGGTTGAAAGCCGTTGAGATCCGGATCAAGTTTGTTAGGATGTCAGTAAGATTCGCATCTTATTGGTTAGAGGATCGACGGCTGGGAGAGCTGGTTGATTGAGATTCGACTATATAGGCTCTAGGGCTCTAGGCCACTCTCGGGTATGATTTCTGTTTGGAATCTTGTTAGTCTGGATGTATTCCGCATAGGTGTTTGAATACCTCGGTCGGCCGAAGTATGGAAGATGGAGGAATCCGCCGAAGTATGGTGAGACCCATCGCATCGGGGTATGGGATAACTCGGCCGTCCGAGGTACAGAATGGCTCGGTTATCGAGATATAATGAGACCTAGGCTACCGAAGCATAGGATGGTTCGGCGGCGGTAGCTCGGTTAAGACCAAGAGACGTTTTAGCTCGGCTAGCGATGCCGAAAGACAGAGATAGCTCGGTTAAGGCCGAGAGATATTATAGCTCGGCTGAGACCGAGAGATGGCTCGCCGAGGCGGAAAACAAGTATAACTCGGCTGAAGCCAGGAGGTGTGAGGATAGCTCGGCTGAGGCATAGGGATCGCCCGGACTGGGACCGAGGCATAATGGATAGCCCGGCTGCGGGGTATGTTCACAACTTGATCAGCCGAGGCATAATAATAGCTCGGCCAACTGTTATACGAGTGCCGGCCGAAGGGTAGCCTACTCATTGCTATCTTTCGGATGGGACAGCTATGTTGATGGGGCGTATGGGCTAGCCTTAGCCCGATGTTGTGGGTTGCATGAATATTAATGCAATGATATTTTTACCCCTCATCATATAATAATCAAGAGAGCTTTACAGCCATGTAATCAACACTGAGATAGTTAACACCATCAAGAAAGAAAACAGGATTGAGTGAAATCTCACGAACATCCCCACCAGCATTCTGTAATATGGCACTCAAAATCAACAACAATAAAAAAGGTACCATAACAAACACTGAATCTGGACTCTTATTCTAGACATTGTTTTAGACATTCTTCTGTAAATATGATGGCTTTATCTCTTCTTTTTGAGAAGATAAATACGATGGCTTTCATAGTTTTGTTCTGATGACATGAACCAAGCATGTGCTAGAAGTACTAATTTAGCTGCAAAATACAAAAACATTGCATCCACAAAATCACTTGTATATTACCATATTATATTAGTAATTAATCTGTAAAAAGTTGCCATCTCTGCCTTTTACCACAAACAGCATCGTCTAAGAAGTTCAATCAACACAGGAGAGCTCAATAAACCTAGTTACGCACTAAATTGGATTAATTAAGCAATTAAACATTTAAGTCCAGTTATAACAGTAACATCTAAATTAGATAAAATAAATGTGTACCTCAGGCTCAAACACATCACCAGTTGTATTCTGTGCAATGCCTTCAATCAATAAGGAGATATATTGCAGAAGTCTTCAACATCATTTGGAGGATCTAACTTCATCCCACCAACATATGCTTCCACAACAGTCATCTATGACAAAAAAGTAGCACTTGTAGAGTTTAAAAGACAAATATATTAAGCTTTCTTCTATTTCGCTTGTTGCAAACTTTCTTCATCTTATGATCAAATAGTTAAGCAATTGAGCATTTTGAATAAAATATGTATTTATTTATGGAAGTGAAAATTGGCATACCTGATTCAGGGTCAGAGTTCCAGTCTTGTCACTGCAGATTGTTGTTGCTGAACCCATGGTTTCACAAGCCGAAAGCCTTCGCACCTGCGACACAAATAGTTTAAAAGTTGTTCAATTTTCTAAGTCCGCAAATGTCATTGTATTAAGAATTATGCAAAATACGAACCAGGGCCTTGTCTGCCATCATCTTTCGCATTGGGTATGCAAGGCTGACAAATGGAAAAATAAGTAAAATTTACAAAGAGGGAAAAGTGGGAAAGTGAACTTTCAAGGAGATGATGGACTTTCAGTAATAACAAGATAAAATTATCTCATAAAGTGTAAATGCATAACATATCCTCACGTCAAAGTCACAGCCAAAGGAAGCCCTTCAGGCACGGCAACAACCACAATTGTCACCTATCACAAATGAAAGGAACATAAGCCCCTATAACTAAAATTTTGTAAAATATAAGAACTCTATATCCACCAATACATACTGCAACTGTCACAATCTTAATGGCTCCAGTTAGTGCATCTTGTGCACCTGTCTGTCCCCTTACAAATTAAACAGTTCCATCAGGATTCTTGGTATGCCCAGTGAAGTAGTATCTGAAAGTCAAAGGAAAAAAAATATAAAAACTATGGTGGACAATTATTAGAGTAGTAATCCAAAAGGTTGCATTTACCTAACAAAAAGGACTGCAAGAACTGCAGCAGCAACTGTCAGGCCAACCATACCAATCAAAGTAGCAACACCATTCAAGCGCACCTATTTCAGATCAAAATACCCATGAAAAGACATAGAAGGTATACACAGCTCATAGAATATATCAAAATAAATATTCATGTTTGAGATGATAATGATTTTATTACATATATTTTTTATATTAACATAAAATTATAATAACACTCTTTTATATAATATATATAATGAAATATTATTATAAATATAATATAATTATATCTAATATAAAGAAAGAGGCGTACATATTAATCAACAAATTATTAGAAACAAAGTGGTGGAACCAACAATTTCTTTAAAGAGGGCTAATTTTTTTTTAACCGTATGACATGTAGAGTTAGCGGTTAATATAAATAGAAATTAATAATTTTATTATTTTTATTATTAATTTTAATTTAATTTTGATGAGATCACATCCTTAAAAATATATATATATAGAAATTATACAAAATTTAATGCCTATAAGAAAAAAAAAAAGAGAGAGATATTTTTAAATATATTAGAATTGGCTAAAATTTTAAAAAGTATATGAGAATCATAAATATTTTGAGAGGGCCATGTTCTATATTTATAAAATTATGTTAAATAAAATCTTAACATCATAGGACTATTTTAAATTTCCCATAATTTGGCATGTCCTCCCTTAATTGTTCCTATTGTTATATTATATTTAATTTTATATTATAATCCTCCTTCCAGCGCGAACCTCTTTTCTTGAAATCAATAAATCAAATAATCCAGGCCAAGGAAGTGAAACCAAAGAATCAAACAGGGAACAGCAAATTCTTTCAATTGAGCGAACTCCCGGAATGCAGGTCATTTTATGCGTAAAAACTCCCTCACACCATGTGAGACGCCCTCTGTTTTAAGCAAGAAGAACAAAGCATTGTTCTCCAAACTGAGGGCCATGGCTTGCTGCAGTTGTGCCACAGTTGATGCAACAAAACGCCATTTTATGCGTAAACTCCCTCATGCCATTTTCAAAATTTGCTTTAGAGGTCTCTTTTGCATTTTAGTAATCTCTAATCTTTTTCAGGCTCAACGATTGCATAACATTTTCCAGAAAACTATTGGATAAATGTGAAGAAGAAGTACCCAATGGTCTTAAAGCTAATGACAAACACAATGTGAAGACGAAGAATTATTCATGAAGAACATTAATGTGCTTTGATTTGTAAATTTTTTTTATTTTATGAATAATGACCCATTATATCATATTTATTATTAATTGATATATTATATTTTTTTTATTGTGGGATATCATATTATTGGTGTGCTTGTAAATACCGTTAATTAATGCAATGTGCCAGTAATATATTTATTGCGGTTTTTATATTAATGTTGTTAATTTTAAAAAAATATGCTGGCAACAAATTAGTGGCAGCCGTAATGCAAAAAATAAAAATAAAAACAAACTCATGGTGACGTTTAGATAAACGCCGTTAATAAATTCAAGGTGTCGCCAATTGTACTATTTGTAACATTTAAACAAAAGCCGCTAATTTGTATGATGTGTTGGCAACGTAATGTGGCCGTCGCTATTTTAAAAATACCATCGTTTAGATAAATGCCATTAATAAATTCATCAAAATATTGTTAGTGGCATTTAAATAAATGCTGCCAAATTGTATGATGAGTCTGTATCATATTAATGGTGGCGTTTAGTTAATCGTCATTAAATTAGGACATTGGCGACGTTTAGATAAATGTCATTAAATTATTTAAGGTGCCAATGTACTATTAGTGGCATTTAATAAATGCCACCAATTTATATGATGCTTAGGCAAATTATTAGTAGTGGCATTTATCGTAACGCCGCTATTTATTTAAATGCCACTAATTTATATGATGCATCGGTAAATTATTAGTAGCGGCATTTATCGTAACATCGCTATTTTAAAAAGTGGCAGCGGTCAAAAAAATATAGTTTAAAAATTCAATGTGCCACCGCTAATGTACTATTAGTGGCATTTAAACAAAGGCCGCTAGTTTATATTATGTGTTGGCAATGTAGTAGTGGCGTTTATGGTAATGCGTCAGGTAATGACAACGGCATTTTGAGAAATGCTAGAGAAATGCTATTAATGTAGATATTCATGAAATGCCACTAAATTAATAGTTACGCCGGTAGAAAATCGCTACAAATTAATTAGCGATGTTTTTTGGGATAATTATCAGCGCATATCTAACGCCGCAATTCTGTCTTTTTTTGTAGTGTGAATTTAGCTAGTAATAAAATAATAGATGTTATGACAACTACCGTTAGCATTTGTAATTGATAAAAAACAATGTACGTTAACAGTATTTCAGACATATATGAAGATTAGAATTCAAAAAATATTATATTTTTATTAAATAGCAGAAATATTACATATTATTTAGCTACCATTCTGTTGCTATAACAATTGTACTCTAACAAAATAACGGTTGGATAATGGCCATTACAAAAGAAAGTCTAAACTACGTCTACTTCCTTCAAGCGTAATTATATTAACATTCTTGACTCAAAAATTACAGACACCTCCTCTACATTGAAGGTAAAATTTATAATATTAATTTAAGATGCACAATTACACTATATGTCCATCTAAATTTTACAAGTTACATTCGCCTTTCTTAAGATATATCATAATTACGTGTGTATCCCCACTTAATTCAAAAAATTATATTAATTTTTATATAATAGCATAGTAGCACATCCACGCTAAACTTAGTTTCATTAAATTAGAATTAAAAGAAAATTCAAATGTAATTATCCCATGCCTTAGAAAAGAGGGATGTAAAAGAATGATTTTGAATTTAAATTTAGTATTATCCTTGTGTAACATCATTTATAACTTATTTGTTCTAAATTAAGAGAAGATGCGAATGTAATTACAGCATACCTTTTGAGAGGATGTAATTTTTTATAAGACATCGGTGTGATGTAAAATTTTAGGGCCCATTTGGCAGCATATTTGGGTTGAATTTTTTATTTTCAAAAATAAAAAATCCAATCCAAACGTGTTTGGCTGAATTATTTTTGAAAACACTTTTTTGAAATGATTCTAAAAACCTGAATGAATTTGGAAAACATCATAGCAACATTTTCTTCAAATTCATCTAAGACGTTTTCTAAATTTTATCCTTCCTTCCTCAAAACGCCCAAAACTTACGGATTCACCTTCTTCCTTCTTCCTTCTTTCTTCTTTCCATGACCTTTCTTCATGTGATTCGTTGTTGCCTTTCTTCGAAAAAATAGTTTTTGAAAACACCAAATCAAATATATTCCCGAATACTAAAAATCAAAAGAATACAACTCAGATTTTTAAATATAATTCATATTTTTAAAAATAATTTTCTAGATCACAAACCAAACAAAGACTAGGTAACTTTTGGCTATAGCTTTATTCAAGGTTTTGATCAAGCTAAATTCTGTGACGGACTTCCCCAACTGGCCGTTGAAAAGGAAAACGACCAAATGACAGATGCGGGCACTCTCAAGAAAAGTTGGAATCCTTTGGCGCGAGGAGGATAAGAAGTGACAGGCTAATACTGATACCAGAGAAGTTCTTGTTTCCATATGTTGATGTGAAATGGTCCCTGTGTTCTGCTGTCGAAATCAAGAAGACTTCATCCAGTCCATAGCACATCCTTCCAATCTTTCTAGTGGCATCCTTTTCTTACTTCCAGCAACCTGGTATCTTGTTATCACTATTTAGTGGTCACTATTTCACAAGGATAAAGAATCCAAACCACATCTTGCAGGATAATTGTACACAAAAAGCTATAAAAGGTGGTCCAAAGCCTAAGCTTGCTCCAAGTCATATCATGATTCATTGAGTCTTTCTTTCTGATGCCTTAGGCCGCAATCCTGTGCACTGAGCCAACCCTCGGTTTTCAGTCAATATCTCAAGTCTTTAGCTAACCCATTTAGTTATATGTACAGAATGATGAATAGTCCCTTAAATTATAATCTAATGGAGCACCATTGCATTAGCCCTAGTACAAATTTGTTTTCATGGAGATAAAATAACAGGGTTATAATGAACATATAATATCAAGGCTCATGAATGTTCTAATGAACATTCTTATTATACAAAAACATGGCCATCAACAGTGTTTACCCATTGGTCATCACTAAGCAGACATGATACATTAATATTTCAGTATTTTTCTTAACAAAATTGCTTATGGTATTCTGCATCTTTTTTCTCTCAGTTGGCCCCTGGCTCTTCTTGGAAAGTTCATTCCCGTCCCTCGGGTTCCTTTCAGGGACTATATTTTTAGATATCGGAGGAACTGATGCCAAGGTGCTGTTTCATGCTTCATATATATATGGTGGGTGACGTATCATAATTTTAATTTATTGTCAAACAAATCAAGACCACACACAGCATATCTTTTTCATAATAAAGAGTGCACTTAGGCTTATGCATGTTTCTTCATCTTGCAGATCAAAGGGCAGAGAGGCGGCAGTGAGATAACCAGATTTGGCGTGCACCTCTTGAATATTGAGGATATTTTGCTAAAATGCCTAGTTGCCACATTCTTGCATCATATGCTAAACAGTGTATAATTAATAGCTTTGTTTATAATATGTGCATTGATTGAACATTTGGTTCTATTTCGCTCTTAACCAAGTAAGAATTTTTTTATACGGTATGATCTAATTAATTAATATATCGCAAGGTCTAATATTTGTAGCAAACAATATTTTGTTGCCTGCACAGAAGCTAGTCACAGATTTCCCGTCCATTCTCAGATTTGGGTATCATTTTTTTTTTTTTTTTTCTCTTTGGTGAAATTGCAGTGCTTGCTTGGCAGTTTCTACTCAGCAGCAGTAGTATGTCTTCCTCTTTTTTTTGCTTTGCGCCTTAAAACCTGACAGCTTTCTCATGTTTTCGTTAAAAATTCTTGTTTAAGAGAATTGTTGAAGAGCTTCCTCCAAGTAGAGGTCCAGGTAACCGTTGGTTCTCTCCTAACACCTCTTCACAGGCTTCGTTTTTTCATTTTTTTTTTTTTTTCTAGCTAGCATCATTCATCTCATATCTAAGTTTTGGTTGTATCACAAGATCACACTAGAAAGTCGTGGCTACCATCAGGACGAAGGCCAAACGAAAACGAAGTGACAGTTGAATGTTTGCTTTGTATACACATATCAGGTGGCTACCATTAATTGCTACACAAAACAAGACCATGCAGTAATGAAACACAACTGGTACATTGTATAAAAGAATCGATCTTAAAGGGCGCAACTAAGAAATGTGAAAGAAATAAATGAAAAAGGAAATGCAAGAAAGCGTCTAAAATAGGAAAGGAGCAAATCATGAACTCTGTTGCTCTATATTAGGAAAATTCTATTTGCATCGCTTAAATTACTCAGTATATTTTTATTTTTTTTAAAAAAATTAAATACTTAAATTATCCTTAAATCTTTCTCCACCGCAAAAATCTATTCACACCCTGCCTGAACAAACCCTTCTTTTGCCTGCTTGTCGCGTGGAAACACGATTTCATGTATCATGGAAACAAACCCTCCCCCCCTCCCTTCGTCCCTTCCTACGTTCCGTCGGTCTTGTTAGGTCGAATAAAAGTCATTGTTTGACCAAAGAACAGACCAAACAAAATGCCTTTATTCGGCCATGCCAGACCGAATAAAATGCCTTGTTCGGCCCGGGAAGGAGAAGGGAAGAGGAGAGAAGGGTGTCGATTGGGTGGGGTAAGGGAGAGGGGTGTGAAGAGATATTTTTACGGTAGGAAGAGATTTAAGGGTAGTTTAAGAATTTATTTTTTTAAAAAAAATTGAGGGATGTACCGAATTTGAGCGGTGTAAACATTTTGTGGGGACATGTGCCTAGAGCATCCTATCCACATTATCAGCCCCAAACATTTTGTGGATAGAGGCGAATCTTTAAGAATTGATGCCGAGAAGTAAGGGAAGAGGATGCAATCCCTAACACATCTCCTCTTTAAATACCTACCTGCCATGCGCTTAGGGATTGGAATTGTTGGATGCAACGGTTGAGTTAGAACTTGATATGATTGGTTGGATAAGATTTTCTATAGATTTAAATTTTATAACGATTTTAAAAGATTCTAAGGAAAGGATCATTACCTTGTGAGAAAACTCTCTTTCTTTTTCTGATTTTATTTAATTATTTTTTTTTGTAGTGGTTACTTTTGATATATATAAAGAAATATTGAAAAAGTAAAAGAAAAGAGAAATAGTTGGGAGAATTTGAATGTTACAGAAAGGAAAGGGAAAAGTAAAAGAAATGTTTTGAATTTTTTTTTTTTTTTGACTAGAATCATCTTTCTATTTTTAAACTATTAGGCAGCAGAGAAAAGAAGAGATTTCTTGCACTATTTTTACTATCGATAATGGATATTAAATAAATAAATATAAATATTTGTAAGTATACAAGTAAAAACTTATCATAAAGAGCTATTTTTTTTAGGATATTAATTGAGGCATCTTTCTTAAAACAATTGATGATACAATGGTCTTCTCTCAATCCATAACTTTCAAGTCTTTGACAACCTTATGTTTTCACAATCAGCGCCAAGTTGCTTCATTAACAAAAGTGAATCAAATGGATTAGAATTGTGATCGAAATAACAAATTGTATAAAAGCTAGGTTTAGGTTTTAAAAAATGTGTTATATCATTACCATAGACCTCCCCCAAACAACTATAATCACCATTATTTATCTAAAAAGAAGTGGCATTTTAAGTTTTAAAACTTAAATAGTAAGTATCACAACTATTTATAATGGTGCTATAATAGAAAACAACTATGAATAAATAGCATTATCATTTCTTTCTCTTTTTATTACATGAAAAATATTATACTTTAGACTATCCAACCATTTTAAAAGAAAATTTGATGAAAAAATTTTAAAACATAATTTTTTACTTTGAAAAAGATACAAATGAGAATAACAATCATAGTCTTCTAAAATGAGATAAATGGTCAAAATTGTTACAATGGCCATTATTATAAATATAGCACTGTTATTTACAATATGAGTTATGTATTTCGAGATAGCTCACAATTGCATAAAATTTCTAACGTAATCAAGTTTATTATTTTTTAAGAAATCAGTTTCTTTTACATTGC
Source organism: Calamus simplicifolius (assembly GCA_900491605.1). Classification (NCBI taxonomy): domain Eukaryota; kingdom Viridiplantae; phylum Streptophyta; class Magnoliopsida; order Arecales; family Arecaceae; genus Calamus; species Calamus simplicifolius. The sequence continues at coordinate 390,769 of UESW01005090.1, read as the reverse complement.
ATTTTGCCATTCTAAACCACTTCAAGTGTAAGAATAGCAGCACTAATAGAATAATAGCCTTGAGCTTCTTAAAATCTCATGATGCATCTCTTTCTTTTGGTCTAAGTATCAAATCTCATAATGTTTAAATTAGAATTGACCCAACTATAAGTTTGAGTTTCCAATCATTTACACCCGCGGCTTATAGATCTCATGCAATTGAACGATGTATATTTAGGCCTTATAGATATTATTGGATTGCCATGAGCTTTACTTTGGAAAGAATTACTTTGGAAAGAAAATAAGAGAACACTACCATGGTAAGGACTCTGGGTGGCGGTAATAGTTATGGTAAGGACTCTGGGTGGCGTAATAGTCATGGTAAGCCTAAACCTTATAGAACTCAAACATCTTAGCAAACATGGTACAGCCTAAACCTTATCGAACTCAAACTTCTGGCCTTTAAGAATACACCTAACGCAACCAAAAAAAAATCTCGTAACCAACCAAAAATCCAAAAATCCAAAACTCCCATGGAGAGGGCAACGGAGATTATCGTCTTTTTCTTCACGTCACGATGTTCCTCTGCCTGGCCGTGATGTTCTTCGTGGAGTGTACAGGGCCATCATCATCCTCGTCAAGCCCTTCAGAAGCGCCCACAGAGGCGGTATACATGGGAGCCCATGCGCGATGAGGTCTTCGTCCAGATCCCCATGTACAATGAAAAAGAAGCAATGGATCGAGAAAACGCTTTGTTGCAGAGAAAGCTCGAAGAAGTCGAATCAGGGATTGGAAGGCTACTAGAGCACCCTCCGTCGACGTACATCCATGACGACGACGACAGGACTGCTCAAAAGATTGATTTCATCAAGAATCTGCTTACGGCCGAGATGAATACATGCTCTCCGCATAGGCTGGAGAACTTGAGTCGCATGGCCACGAGGCTGTCCATCCTTGAGAAGGCCTTTGTCGACTGGGCGAGTCCTAGCAGGTTCTCAAAAGTGGATGAGACCTTTGCCAACGGGGTGGAATCAGCGGACAACAATGGGGCCGTCGACAAGAGTCCTGATACGTCGGCCTCGGGCTCATGCACTGAATCTTGGGTTGTTGATGAAGAATTTGAAGAAGAAAGCAATGAGAATGAGACGGTTGGAGAGAAGAAGCAAGAGGCAGAGACGCTGCAGGAAAGAAAGGTAGTGGCAAAAGAGGATGGACAGGAAAGAGACGGCAATCGAAGGAAAAGACGGTTGGGGAAGTCAAAGTAGAGACAGCTGAAGAGAAGAAGGGAAGACGGAAACAAGGAGAAGATACGGTAGGAGAAAGAAAGTCACATGCAAGAAGGAACAGCGGTAAAGATGAGGTAATTGATGAGAAGGAGGTAGGAAGACAGAGGAAAAAGAAGGGAGAGATGACAAAGGCCAGAAGAGAGAGGAATCGAGAGGCAGAGTTGGTAGGGTTCCAAAAAGCAGAGGTAAATCGGGATGACGAAGGAAGAAAGAGGAAACAACAATGCCGCCGTAGGGTGAGGAGCTGCATGGCCATGGGCTGCGCAGCAATAGCAGGATTCACGAGTGCATTGATTTTAGTGGCACTCGCAAATATCCGTTACGTGAAGGGGACGGTTTACCTTGTCCCAACCTGAGATGGATGCTTTCTTCTTTTTTGTTTTTAATTGAATGAATCTTTCTTAAAGTTTTTTGGCTTAGTTTCATTATGTACAAATTTGAAGATATGTGTTGACTTAAGTGGATTTTTGTGAGTTTCTTGAGTCGAGGGATATTTGATGTGATTTTTGTTCCAGGAATCGTAGTTGATGGTTTGCCTGCCTTTGATGCTCTGATGATTCGGCTTTAGCAATTCTTGCTTTATTTTTCAATTCGTTAGTGGCTTGAAAAAGAGGATGGCATGCAAGTTCGATCGGTGTCTGATTTGTGAAATTGGATGTGAAACTCTTTTGGCTCTGGCCAGTCTTGTGGATTTGATGCACATAGGATCAGTTGGTTGGGCCATTTTTTGTTCGTGCATGCATGTCGGGTAGTTGAGAGAGATAAGCTGCAGGGGCCAGTGTTAATGCATATCGTTTGATCTTGATTTCTTGATCTCTCTGTGAAACAGCCCTCCGGATCCAAACTTCTATCAAAACATTCTCGACTAGTTTCTCATTTGTTTGTCCAAAGAAAAGAACTTCAGGAAGAAAGCGAAATTTTTTGGTGAGGCTGAAGGTTCAGATCTTGATTACCTTAGTGCTTTTGAGGAGTGGTAATGTAATAGCGTTTGATTTACATGGAAAGAGGAGGGGGGAGGGGTTATGCGTGTGATAGAAGATATCAAATTCAAAAGATAAACCACAAAGGACACTTCGGGATGTATTTTTGGTCTGGTACATCTTACATATGCTTTCAGATCACAAACTTTTTTTAAAAAAAATATTTTTCTGTTCTTTTTTGTTTTGGTTTAAAACTTGATTGATGCATATGGCATAGCTTCACATGTTATTTCTGAGCATGCTTCCTTGAGTTTCTTGCCCAAGGTAAAGGTTTGAGATTGGAGAAAATAACGTATAGGCTAAAACTCATAGGAGTTTCTTTTAGCCTTAAATAACTGAAACAAGAAATAGTAAGCATTTATAAAATGGAGGAGAGATGAGAAAATTTTGAAGGTATTCTTGAAAACTTCAGATTTTTTTTTTCCTCTGCTGTCATACTCTAGGAATTCTATTTGTTTTCATGTATATAATATTTCTACGTTATTGACATCACATAATATATGCAAAAATAGGTAGGTGCAAATTTGAGGATTGCAAGGAACTAAGGAATGATTTTCTGCAAGAAAGTAAGGAAAACACAACAAAAATAATATCAGTCAAAGGAGTAAGCAATGTATAATCAGAGTTTCATATGCAATATGATATGAGGCTTTTGGATTGTTAAAAGATAGTTTCTTGGGCATATAGTGCAAGGTCTATAGAAAACTCATGTTTTAACAGTCTGTGACAGCAAGAAGCAGAAATTTGGAATACATTTAGAGGATTCGTATTTTTTTTAAGTTGAAAATAGCTAAGGGATTAAGAGATTAAGTCCAGGTTAGAGGAAAGAAATGTATTCTGCAGTCTACATACCTATATATGTATGAAAGTTGGCAAATCAGCTCAGCAATTGAACAAGGGAAATAGTAGGAGAGGCAAGTGGGAGATGCACTTGAAATCTGAGGTTTATAAAATAGATTGGTTATTTTTAACAGCTGATTTGGCTGGCTATATGTCCCAGCATGTTCATTCATCAAAGTAGACATTTGGTTTTGTAACAGAGTGTCATATAAGGAAATAGAAGAAAGAAGTTGAAGAGGAGATGAAATAAAAGAGAGAAGCACTCAAATTATTTATACATCTTCATTCTCTACCTACTTGATAGCTATTCTTTCTACTTGGTAGGATCTAGGAACTTTTCGTTAAGTAGGTTATAGGAAGCTCTCCTAGGAAAAAAAAGAATATAAAATGTAGAAAGTTCATATTGTGTATCTTAGAAAGTTTATATCTTATTAAATCTAGAAGAGTCTTTTTCCATAATCATCTTAAATCTTACAAAATTTTTCCATGATCATCTTAAAGCTTACAAAATTTTGGCATACAAGAGACATTCCTTTCTAATTAGGGGGAAAAAGAATTCTAATGAAAGGCTTAATGGACAAAGATTGCTTGACCAAATCCTTTCTAGTTCATTTCCACCTAGTACATTATCAATTGATATGGTTAAAAACTTACAATATATTTTCTAGCAAGGTGGGCCGTATTAGGAATTGGTACTATTTGGGTATCGGAATGATATAATTCAGTATGGGACGTATCATAGTGAATCGGTGGCGTACCAATCAGGTGGATTAGGGAGCTCTAGGGAGCTCTAAGACATGAACTACCATGAATCGGGCCAAATTGGGCTGGTTTGGCATGATCGATTGGGGGTCGATTTGGTGGCGGATTAGACAAGTTTATGTGAGGCATGAATGGCAGTTAGAGCAGAATTATAGTGCTATAAAACAATAGATATTCTTTTCGTAGGGCAAATTATCAAACATAGTTAAAATGCTTATCCTCAGTTGTTTGCTCAACTCTAAAAGAAAACGCCTACCTGGCACAGGACAAAGGTATTAAATACAAAGGTATTCTTCACATTTTCTGCATGTTCTAGAGTATCATCCTTCAAATGCAGGATACTTCTGCCACCAAAGTCGAAAGCAAGGAGGACAGCTACTTGATAAAGAGCCTACATTTATCTTATTCCACAAATCAGCAAACTGAAATTGGTCCAGTAAATATAAAATTCAACAAAAAGAGTGAAGGATGCACAGTTATATCTCTCTCTCTCACACACACACAGAAGGATACCTGTACTACTAGATTTCTCCACATGATATTTGTAATGAGAGGCTCCCTGAGGAAATAGATTATCATCAGAACTAGGATTTACATATCTGAAAGAAATTAAATGCACTTCCTCCTGAAATATATTGAGAGGCAACCTTTTCTCTGATCAAAGTATAAGAGCTTGTCAATTACTTGCATCAAAATCAAAAACAGTATGGCTTGGTAAACTATCATAATTTTTATAGCTAATGACAGCACAAGCGAAAATCATATCACCATGTCTTGAGAAAATCATATGTACTCAGTACTTCCTAAAATGATCTTACTCTCAGGTCAGGTCAAAGTAGCAAGCAGTCATCCATAACTTTATCAGAATCTAAAACAAATGTGGCTGTATTTATTATCATTGCAGTTTTCTCTGGCGCACACTTAAAAATGTTGTAATGCAAATAATGTGCATGTGCAGAAATTTCCAAATAAAGCAAAAACTCGTTTAACTTTGTGAGACCTGTTGAGATCCGTTCCTATTTCTGTTCTACATTACTTGTTTCTTAATTGGAACTCATTCCATATGACTAGAATATACCAAATATGGACATGAGTTTACATCAATAACTCCATGTTTGCATCTCTGATATTCCTCATTCTTAAGTCAGAACAGAGAAGGCATATTTAACAAGAAGGTTATGGAATAGCATATGTTACATAAATTGTAAATGGTAGAAGTTGGCATATTTATTGTAATTTCGGAAGAAACTAGTTTACCATCAGCAAAGTATGACATTTGTCAAGTTACTATGAGTTGCTGTTGTTTTCTATTACATTTGGTTATAATTGTGCCGGACATTGAGTTAAATAGGCATTATGATGCTCTTGACTAACAAGTTCGGTGTGTAATATGTATATGTGATTGCTGACATAAGGTCCCTTGACCATAACACAGAAATATTTAACAGCAAAATTCCTCCTCGATGGTATAGATCAAGCTACTTGGATGGAGGGGGGTAAAGGCAAGAAGGGGCAGAATTTGGAACTTAAACTCATTATGAGCTCATAAATAATACAGGGTTTTACTAATGACAAAACTATTTCAATTCCATTACTTAATATTAAATTACAAGCCTTTAAGGTTTGCCAGGCTGACTTGTACTTACCCATGCTAATTGAACTGTACCATACAGATAAGGTACTAATATGATATCAAGATTTGATTTGATATGAACTGAATTGATCTAAATCGAATGAAACTGCCTCATACCATTGATTTAAATCGAATTCAGCACTATATGAACTGAATTGATCTAAAACAACACCAAACACCCTTAACAATAAAAAACCATGTTTCAATCCCAACAATCAGGTTTAGATAATATTGGCTACTGGATGATTGAGTGCTTCAGTGGCATCAATATGTGTTGAATCCACATGGACAACTTTTAAAGAGAGAGAGAGTTTATCTCAGAATAACATCTGTAGTAGTATTTGTGTCATAAATAAAATGTCAAGGTGAAACAAAAAGGTTGACCAGGAAAGAGATAATTTGGATGAAATTTTACTTGTTATCAAAAGAAATGTAACTTTTAGATTTCATGTGAGATGTTGTTACCAGCTGTGCTGCAACACCACCACGCTTTTTCTTTGAGTTGAAAGGAAAGACGTGAAGAATTGAAGATTGCGATCTCACATCATTGAATTTCATTCCCAGCTGTAAAAGTATGACACCAGTCACAATCAGCATTGTAAACAGAAAAAAAATAATTATAAGTGTTGCTACTGAAATCCGTCCTCCGACTCGGACGCAATCGGGCTGCAGTGTGGGCTCTCTCCTGGGCGGACCTGCAAAACAGTCCTCACGCGAGAGGCATTGGGGGTGGCCCTCTGCGGAAGACCCTCCGACGCTCAAGTCAGTGGAGATCAGCGATCAACAAATGTGGGAGAAGGATCCGCTGAAGAGTCTCTCCGATAGCCTCTCGAGAGCTCTGAGCAGAGCGTTAATGGCAGAAAAAGGGGGGGGGAGAGCAAGTGTGCGGAAGATGGCGTTACCTGAGGGGATCTGAGGTTGTAATATTTATGGGTGTTCACCTGGTTGCCTGGAGACGTCGTGGGTCTGAAAGCCGTTGAGATCGGATCATGTTTGTTAGGATGTCAGTAAGATTCGCATCTTGTTGGTTAGAGGATTGACGGCTGGGAGAGCTGGTTGATGTCTTGAGATTCGACTATATAGGCTCTAGGGCTCTAGGCCACTCTCGGGTATGATTTCTATTTGGAATCTTGTTAGTCTGGATGTATTCCGCAGAGGTGTTTGAATACCTCGGTCGGACCGAAGTATGGAAGATGGAGGAATCCGCCGAAGTATGGTGAGACCCATTGTATCGGGGTATGGGATAACTCGGCCGTCCGAGGTACAGAATGGCTCGGTTATCCAAGATATAATGAGACCTAGGCTACCGAAGCATAGGATGGTTCGACGGCGGTAGCTCGGTTAAGACCAAGAGACGTTTTAGCTCGGCTAGCGATGTCGAAAGACAGAGATAGCTCGGCTAAGGCCGAGAGATATTATAGCTCGGCTGAGACCAAGAGATGGCTCGCTGAGGCGGGAAAACAAGGATAACTCGGCTGAAGCTGGGAGGTGTGAGGATAGCTCGGCTGGCGAGGCATAGGGATCGCCTGGACTGGGACCGAGGCATAATGGATAGCTCGGCTTGCGGGGGTATGTTCACAACTTGATCAGCCAAGGCATAATAATAGCTCGACCAACTGTTATACGAGTGTCGGCCGAAGGGTAGCCTACTCATTGCTATCTTTCGGATGGGACAGCTACGTTGACGGGGCGTATGGGCTAGCCTTAGCCCGATGTTGTGGGTTGCACGAACATTAATGCAATGATATTTTTACCCCTCATCAATAAGAAACATAAATTTCATAAATTTGTACCTTGACCCCCCAAGAAAGGATGGCCTTTTCAGTGGGTGAGCCAGTAACCTCAATAGCTCTACCATCCTATTCCAGAAAAACTATATTTAGCATTCTACAAAACAATCATTTGACCTCAAGGCATATGACAGAAATATTGCAACAAAAAATTGGAGCTGGCAAAAATTTTTAAGTCCCAACATCATGCAGGAAATAAATAAAACTTGTTAACATAAAATGGTAAAATCAGATGTATAATGTTGCTGCTGAAATCCGTCCTCCGACTCGGGCGCAATCAGGCTGCAGTGTGGGCTCTCTCCTGGGCGGACCTGCAAAACAGTCCTCACGCGAGAGGCATTGGGGGTGGCCCTCTGCGGAAGACCCTCCGACGCTCAAGTCAGTGGAGATCAGCGATCAACAAATATAGGGAGAAGGATCCCGCTGAAGAGTCTCTCCAGGGTAGCCTCTCGAGAGCTCTGAGCAGAGCGTTAATGGAAGAAAAAGGGGGGGAGGGAGCAAGTGTGCGGGAGATGGCGTTATCTGAGGGGGATCTGAGGTTGTAATATTTATAGGTGTTCACCTGGTTGTCTAGAGACGTCGTGGGTCTGAAAGCCGTTGAGATCCAGATCAAGTTTGTTAGGATGTCAGTAAGATTCGCATCTTGTTGGTTAGAGGATCGACGGCTGGGAGAGCTAGTTGATGTCTTGAGATTCGACTATATAGGCTCTAGGGCTCTAGGCCACTCTCGGGTATGATTTCTGTTTGGAATCTTGTTAGTCTGGATGTATTCCGCAGAGGTGTTTGAATACCTCGATCGGGCTGAAGTATGAAAAATGGAGGAATCCGCCGAAGTATGGTGAGACCCATCACATCGGGGTATGGGATAACTCGGCCGTCCGAGGTACAGAATGGCTCGGTTATCCAAGATATAATGAGACCTAAGCTACCGAAGCATAGGATGGTTCAGCGGCGGTAGCTAGGTTAAGACCAAGAGACGTTTTAGCTCGGCTAGCGATGCCGAAAGACAGAGATAGCTCAGCTAAGGCCGAGAGATATTATAGCTCGGCTGAGACCAAGAGATGGCTCGCCGAGGCGGGAAAACAAGGATAACTCGGCTGAAGCCGGGAGGTGTGAGGATAGCTCGGCTGGCGAGGCATAGGGATCGACCGGACTGGGACCTAGGCATAATGGATAGCTCGGCTTACGGGGTATGTTCACAACTTGATCAGCCGAGGCATAATAATAGCTCGGCCAACTATTATACGAGTGCCGGCCGAAGGGTAGCCTACTCATTGCTATCTTTTGGATGGGACAGCTACATTGATGGGGCGTATAGGCTAGCCTTAGCCCGATGTTGTGGGTTGCATGAACATTAATGCAATAATATTTTTACCTCTCATCACATGCCCCCCACTCCCTAGTCTGGAGTGTAACTTTAGATTTAGGGAGTAGAATCTAGCGCAATCCTATCTAGAAGGATTTGAAAGGCGCAACGATGGCTCCGAAACTGACGGGCCGTCCGTTCACCATCATTATTTGCCATCGCACGAGAAGAAAAATTCTTGGATTTGGTGAGTAGTGATTGGGGGAGTTTTGCCGCGTGGCAAGGTCTCCGCATTCGTGACGCCCATTGCAGGAGCCTTAATGTTTAAGGCAACTTCTTGAAGCGCCGTTTAAAAAGGGAGAGAGAAGATCAGGGCGGTGTTTTCCCCGCAATACTTTTTCATCCCTTCCATAGAGACCCTACTCTTTTTTCCCCTTTTCCCTTTCCACAGATTTGCTGGTGTTTCGATCCTTGGCTGGGGAACATGAGGGGTCCAAGAGATATTGCCTCAGAGATCTCCTTGGAGGACTTGGAGAGGATCCTCCGGCTTTACAGAATCCCCAGAGATGTAGTCCTATACGTGCCGAAAGCCGACGATAGGGTTTCAACCGAGTTAAGTCTGGGAGCTTTCTTCTATGAGGAAAGTCTCAGGGCCGGCCTTCGATTTCCTCTTCACCCGTTGGTGCAAGAGGTGATGAGGTTCTACAACATTTGTCCAACAATGGTGGCGCCCAACAGCTGGCGCAACCTTATCGGGTTTATTTCGCTCTGTAGCCACGCTGGAGTGACTGCGACTCTTTCCATGTTCCGCGTTTGCCACAATATGGTTTCTGGGAGGGGTTCTGAGTGGTCGTATATTGGTCCCCGGAGATCGTTCAAGATGATCACCGATAATCCATCCTCAATAAAGGAATGAAAATCCAGATTTTTTATTGCCGATGGGAACATTGGCTCGGATTTTCCAAGGGGATGGTCGGGCTATGTGAAAGATCCAGGGGCGCACCCGGAGTTGAGCGAACAGGAGAAGAGGGATTTGGTGACTCTCCGTGGCGGCCAGGCGGTGTCGGCTAGTACCATGTTATCGGAGGATGCCCTCTTCGCCGCTGAACTTAGTCCTATTGATCCACAAGGTGAGTATACTTTTCATCTTTGGTCATGTTGACCAACGTGTCCGATTGTCCCTATCCAATTAACCCATTTGATATGTTTTTCAGCTGAGAGATCAGAGTTTGTGGGCCAGATGAAGAAGGAACTGGGCAAGCGCCACAGGGGTTCCAGCTTTGGAGAGAGGCACAAATCTGAAAAGCGGTCTCGCCCTTCTGGGTCTCGCCCAAAGGGATCGAGGAACGATGGATCCAGCCGCCTTTCTCCCATTCCGATAGGAGAGGAAGTAGGGGCGCGGATCAGGGCTGAGGAGTCCCCTCTACTTGAGGGAGGTAGAACGGTAGAGGAAGCGGCTGGGGGAAGTTCGAAGGGAGTTGTTGGGGTTTCTCCCATCAATATTCTGGTCGTAACGGATGACGCAGAGGATATGTTGCCTGTCGGCCTGGAGGTTCCCCTGCAAGAGACGCTTCAGTTATCAGTGGTGAGAAGCTCACCGCGTGCAGAGGAGACCCTCGTCCAAATAGAGGGGTCAATGGGGGCAGTGGCGGTTGCCGAAGTTCTAACGGGACCACCCGCCGAGAGGCCAGTGGAAGCTGTGATACCTTCTATTGAGGATCTCCCTTCCGCGGCTCCTGAAGACATCACGGGTGAGGTCGGAGCTCGAACGGAGGTAGTGGGAGGCAGAGTGTGGATAAAAGAGGAGGAAGAAGAATCGCAGAGTGAGGGGGATGCTCGGACCGAGGTTCTTCCAGCTGAGTCCGAGGTATTCGAGGTTGAGCAGATTAGAGTTTTGATAGAGGAGGCCGGGCGGACGATTCCTCAAGTGAGGGCTCCTCAGGCCAGCTCTTCGGTGATGGGCTCTCCAAACCACAGCTCGGAATGGGATGACATGCTCACCACCTTGATGAGGTCAGTTTTGCACAAAGGGGAGGGTTCCTCCATGGACGAGTCTGCGGTTGAGGTCATCATCGATGTGGCCTTCCGCCGGCTCGGGGCGCCGAAGGATGCTTTCCTTCTCCCGGAGATCTGTGATGCCACTCTCATGACGATAGCTTCAAATTACGCTGCTCGGGTAAGCCATTATTCCGGGCTTGTGACCCATGGTTGGTCAGACTATAGCCTCTCACTTGTATTTTCTTTGCAGAATTCTTTAGTTACAAGGGCGCTAATTTGGCGCCTAAGCTTGGCCACTGGCACTTGTGTTCAGGCCAGGAAGGAGGCGGCCGATCTTCAAATGAGGGTGCAGCCTATCGACTCGCTTTCCAATGCCTTGGCGCTCAAAATGAAGAATCTCGATAGGGTGACCGAGTCTTTTCGTTTGGCGACTGAGAGAGCCTCTCGGCTCGAAACTCAGGTCAAAGAGCTCCATGGCTTCCACGAGCAAGTGGATAAAGCTTATCTGGAGCTATCCCAGCTTAAAACAGAGCATGACGACAAGGTCAGGACTATGCAGCAATACTTTGAAAAGAGGTGGGACCAACTGAAGGCCAGCCATGCTGAAGATAAGAACAATTGGAAAAGAAGGCTTGAGGAGGAGGAGCGCAAATGCCAGCAGCAGTGAGACCAGCTCACTGGTTTGAATAAAGAGATTGCCAAGATGGATAATTGGCTGAAATGGCTGAATGGAAAGGTTGCTCGGCTTACCGATGACCTCGACCACGCACAGCAGGAAATTGGGGACAAACAGTCCCGGATTGATGACCTCAAAGAGGGTCTTTGCCAAAATCAATCAGCTAAGTCGAAGGCCTTGGAGAGGGTACGAGAGCTGAGCAGCGAGCTAGTTCAGTGAGAAGAAGAGGTATGGTGTCTCTCTTTTTTGTTTGCCATTAGCATTTTTATTTCGTCCGTGAGTTTGAGTGTTCCGATGTTTTGTAGATGAGCGAAATTGAGCTCAAGGCACAGGAGCAAGTTAACGCCTTGGAGGCGAAGCTGTCCACAAGTCGGCAAACAAACCTTGAGCTTCAAGATCGGCTAGCTAAAGCCAACGTCCGAATTACCTTGGCCGTGGAGGAATATAAAGGTTTTGCTCAGTTTTTAGAAGAACGCAGAGAAGCTTGTGCCGATGCATTTCGGTTTAGCGAAGAGGAGATCCGAGCAAAGATCTCTCGGGAGCATCCTGAGTGGGATTTATCCTTTTTGGATGCCGAAACTCTTGAGGTTTGCACCCCTGGCGCTGAAGAGGCTGAGTATGACAACATTTCAGACGTCGTTCTTGACGCTATTCTAGGTCTTGGCGAGGTCGCGGCTCTCGAAGGACCCTCGCAGCCTGCCACTGAGGAAGCAGATACTTGAGGTGGGCGAAGCAAGTCAAACTCCTCCGACTGTTACTGAAGAGGCTGCTGGGACTGACCCAACCCATGACTCTAGGAATCACTTGTGTCTTATTCCCTTTTCAGGCTTGTAATTTGGCTGAAATTTGCAGTGAAATGGCATTTTGCTTTTACTTGATTGCCTTTTTGGCTGATCCTTATGTCTCAAGTTTTCTTTCGGTTGTGAACAAGTTAGGACTCATTCACGCTCTTTGGTCGATTTAGTTCGGATATAAGCAAACGTCTAGGCTGAGACTGAGGCATAGGGATAGCTCGGTTTGTCCGAAGTAAAGATTTTGGCATGCTCCGGCCGAGGCATAGAATAGCTAGGCGCTACCGAGGAATATGGTTTTGGTCCCGCTCGAAGCATAGGATAGCTCGACTTGAGATGGCCAAAAATTTGCAGAAGTACCCCGATTATAGCCGAAACTAGATAGCTCAGCCTGCAGAGGTGAGCGTGCTTTCGGCCGAGGTTTCCAGTCTGGCGCGCAGATTCGGACGTAGGGAATGTAGCTCCAGGTGATAAGCTTCGAATGGAGGGGGTTGGGTCCCGAAGAAAGGTGTTTGTCGATTACCTGCCACGACTCATTAATCCTTCTTGGTAAAGGGAGGCGCGACTCTTAGTTTCCTGTGAGCGGCCACCAAGGCGATGACGCGTAGTGAGCTTTTATGGTAATGGCGGTGGAGCTGATGGCTCGGACGATCATGATGCTCACCAGAGGTAGTTTAAATACGGGTAGGGGGCGCCATTGTTAGTTATCTCTTCAGTTGATTTCCTAGGATTTTTAGATATTGAGATGGCCTCCGGAGGTAAGGGGCGATCATGAAGCAGCGGCGTTGGCGGCCGTGGGGGGGCCCATTGGGGCCGCACCATAGTAACTGTCGACGGAGAGCTTTTAGCATCACTATTGGTGGACCGTGAATAGATCCGAAAGATATCCGAGGAACATTTGGCTGTCTCGACAAGAGAGATTGAGCTCCTCTGCGAAATTAACAGCTGGTTAGAGGGGCAAGTGGCATCCCTTCAACAACAGGTGGGCGAGCTAGCTTTGCGGCGCGGGGAGAGCTCAGCGGCGCCCGGAGAAAGTGATAAGTCCCTGTGAGGGCTAATGTATTTTTTTCTTTTCCTTTTGTTGCTCTTTTTGTAATGAATGAAAAGGAATTTTTGCAATTTCTGTGTTTCTGTCACCATCTCCGAAATGTCAGTTCTTATTATGCAAGTTTCGCGAGCGAACTACCCCCTTGGGGGAATCCTTGGCGATCTAGGCAAGCCTTAAGGTATGGTGCACCTGTTTTAGCCGAGGTAAGGGGAACTTCGTGAGTTCCAGCCGGAGCGTTGGGTATCGCCTGGCCGTGCCAAGGCATAAGGAGTGCTCTGTTATCGTCGAGACGAGAGTAGCTATCTCGACCTGGATCGAAGCATGAAATAACGCTCGGATATATTGAACCGAGAGGAGATCCTTCGGTTTATTCCGAAGTATGGAGGCAATCTTGGCCTTGAGTCGAAGCATAGGGTACTGTCTTGGTTTATGCCGAGACACAATGGGCAGTTGGGCCGAAGCAGAGGATATTAATGCACCTTTTTTCGAGGAGTACTTGACTTCTGCGCCTTTTTATTATTTGCCAGCGCCTTGTTTTTCCAAAGCGAACTGACCTTCTCTTTGCCGAAATAGATAATACGGCTTTGTACCCTACAAAAGGTTGCCTTTGTGTTTTCCGGGGTCATTCATCATGTCGACTTTTTCCAATGCGAGTCCTTTTAACATACGACTCAAGCGCCTGTTCGCCATTGGAGGGTGTTGTTTTCACCGGGCGATTTCCCAGGCCTGCCCGTATCTCAAGGGCCAGCGGGCGATCTTCGGCCTTTAAGGCTCTTGATTCAAAATCAGGGGAAATCTTCTGGCTTGCGTCATGGCTCAGGCGACGCGTTTGGCGCGCATCGAAGAGCGCTCTTTTCATCCTGGGAGGCCACGTGGCAGTGTAGATAGGTCATTTTGAATCTCGGGGCTTTCTGCTTTAATAGCTGCTCCTGTTTGTTGGCCTATAAAATGAGAGGAAGAGGACGTGCTAGGTTGTCTCCCAAGACGCTCTTTTCTATGAGTTGTGAAAGTGTTCATGATGTCTGCGCCCCTGTTGGTCCAGATAGCAACCCAAGAGGGGGGTGAATTGGGTTTTTCAAAAATTTAAAATCTTTTGAAAAATAACCCCCAGCGGAAATAAAAACTTAGATTCAAACAAATTAAAATAGAACAAGCATAAATAGAGAGTTAAAGATAAAGAGACAATCACAGCAAACACAAGAGATTTTATAGTGGTTCGGTGTACCTACACCTACGTCTACTCCCAAGTATCTCTTGGGTCCACACTATAATCAATCTGATTACAGCAGAGTTGTTTTGCAAGCTCACAACTCGAACTTGTTGTTTTCCCGGGTGCACAACGAACCCAGCTAGTTTTTAAGGCTCACCAGCACAAAATCTAACACCACAAACTAATGCTTGCACAAGGCTAACAGCCTCAACTGAATCAATCACCAGATTGACCCAGCAAACAATATTTGTTTTACAAGATAAACAGCTCCTCCAATGAGCAAATATACAATAATGAAACAAGAATAAAAGGATAGGAATCAAAGCCTGATTCGCAGATCTTGGTGGCTTCTTCCTTCTCTTCCTTTGAATGGATCTTCCTTCAAGATGCTCTTGAGACTCAGAAGATCAGAAAACTAGGGCTTCTTTCTTCCCTTGAGATTTCTTCGAAATAGAACAACAAAAGCTTGGAACCTCTTTCTTTTCTTTTGGGGAATCAGTATGATCTTTCCTTATGAGTTTTCCCTCTTTTCTCTTTTGATTTTCCTGATGGATTTCACAGATTTCTCTCTATTATTTTTCTTTTGTCTCTTTTGTCTCTCCTCTTTCGGATGCAGCAAACCCTCTTCTTATAGATCCCGATTAATCCATAAATAGATTGAAACTATCCGTTAGAAACAATTGTAAGAAGGATCAGAATCAAAAATAGCAATAGGCATTGGGATTTAAAAAGATAAAGATAAAGTTTAGAGTCGTTCTGACAGTTCTGAAGTCGCGTCTGACATTCTGGAGTCAGCTCTAACTTTTCTGGAGTCGGCTCTAACTCGAAATTCTTTAATCCGCTCGATCTGGAGTCGTCTCTGACTTTTCTGGGGTCAACACAAAAATCTTCTGGAGTCGACTCTAACAGTCCGGGAGTCGACTCTAAGTCATGGCCTGAAAATCCATTGTTCTGTCTTTTCTGTTGGAGTCGGCTCTAACAGTCCCGGAGTCGACTTTAAGTCCGTGCCATTTTCCGGAGTCGACTCTGCGATTCCATGTATTGACTCTAATGTCTGCAATCTTACCTTGACATTAGATTCGAACTAGAACTTACTTTATCTTATGATTTTGATTAATAGAACATATCATAAACTGAAAAATTAAACCAAAATCATTAGTAACTTCAAATGTTATACTCAAATAGTTTTGTTAATCATCAAAATCCTCAATTGGGTCAACAATCTCCCCCTTTTTGATGATGACAAAAACTTTGAGTATATGCATCAAAAATTCATTTGAATTAAGAATTATAGACATTGTTAAAGCTTTGAAACTTCCTAATAGAGAATTTGATGCCAATATTCAAAATGAATAAAAAAGATACATGACATCAATCAAGATGATTTAACTTTTATATGGAAAAATTATTAAGCTCCCCTGCATTGAATAACTCCCCCTATGTAGATAAACTAAATTCAATTGAATCAATTTTTTATTAGAGTCTGAAATTTTTCTCCCCTTTTATAGATATGCAAAAAAAATCTTATGTTCTTTCATTTTCTTTCTCTTTCTCATATATGCATATACAATTATCTCTCCCCCTTTTTTGTTATCAGCAATAAGATGAATTTTAAATACAATAAAAATGGTTATTAGAGCGGGGTCGTTGGTTCAATTAATCATAGAGATAGTAAACTCATTCATTGAAATTCAATCAATCAATCATAGACAATTTTGCAATAAAAGTGTAATTGTATTCCAAAGCAAGATTCATTACATGTGTTACAGTAAAGTAACATATTCAAGTATGTAATCCCTAGATACATGCTATCAAAGCAAGAAAGCAAGAAATCCTAAGATACAACCTAGGATAGAGTATCAAAATCAAATATGCTTATACATAATTTTCTTTAAATGTCCAATCATTTCCATAATATCATCTTTTTGAGTCTTCTTAAAACTTTCAAGACAAGCTTCAATTTGAGAAGCGGCGAGGTCGATATCTGTTGAGAAATTATTGAAACATAATTGCCCCAACTTTATTGATTTTGATGATTTCCAAAAGCCATGAGTACCTTAAAGAAAAAAATGTGTTTATTTATCAAAAACCTTGAGCTTATTCAAATTGAAAAGAATGAACTATCAATGGTTATATCAAATGAGTTTTGAACCGTTAGAAAAAGGAGTTTCAAGTTCTATGCTTAAAAGGATTTCAAAAAGGAATTTTTACACATTATAATTCAATCGATGAATTCTTGGAACATGTCTTGAATCCATGATAAACGTCATATTTAATATATTCAAGTCAAATTTATATTTTAAATTTAATTGGAACAAGTTTTAAAGTCAATCAGAATATTTTTCTGATTTTTGTATCGGTCCCGAGCCGACTCAAGGGTTTCCGAGTCGACTCCCTAAATTGCCTAATTTTCTCGAGTCGACCCTTGGTTTTTCAAGAGTCGACCCCTGACTTCTTGCGAGCCGACTCCTATCTGTGCGAGCCGACTCCGCTCAACAACAGAACCCATGTTTTTTGAGCACTTCTCGAGTCGACTCCCCATTTTCCTCGAGTCGACTCCCAACTTTCGTGAGCCGACACTTCTGTTTTCGTGAGTTGACCCTTCATTGCTTAAAATATTTCTATTTTTGGTAATCGACCTCGAGCCGACTCCCACAAAGCTCGAGTCGACTCCGCGAATTCTGGGCGCGATTTTTAACGATGACACATCAGCCCCAACGGTAAGATTTTTGAATAACGGCTATTTTTCTTGTCTCTAACGGATATATTTTTGCAGATTCTATAAATAGAGGAGCTCTTTTTAAATCAAAACAACCCAGAGAAAATCAAAAAAGAGAGAAAAGAGTATCATTTGAAAAGAGGGAAAAACAGAGCATATTGGAAAATTCATTTAGCTCAAAGGAGAGAAATTCAAAAGGAGAGAAATCCAAGTGGAAGCTTCGTCTGCTCCTTTCCATCAATCCACAACAGTCAGAAGAAAATCCAAGTGCATTTCAAAGGTCAAATCGGAGGATTTTCAAAAGAGGAAAAGCTTCATCTCAATTCCAAAGTCTTCAACGGTCAAGAATCTTGCTGAGGCGTGATTCAACACTTCTAGAGGAGTCAAAGAGAAGAAGGGAGAAAGCCCAAGCATCTACCATCTGCAATATTATCAGGCTTTTTAACCTTATATTATTTTGTACTTCATTTGTATATTTGCTCAAGGGGAGCATTCCATTATCCAAACACTTCTATTCTATTTGTTTGCTGATTCAATCAGTGGATTGAATTAGTGAAGGTTGGTATACCTCGTTACAAGCCGGAGTGCTTGTGTTGGGTTAGTTGTGAGCCCTAGAAAAACAACGTGTAGGGTTTTGTGCTGGTAAGCCCAAGTTAAAACCAGCTGGGTTCGTTGTGCACCCGGTAAAATAACAAGTTTGAGTTGTGAGCTTGGAAAACAACTCGGCTGTAATCTAGAGAGATTATAGTGTGGACCCAAGTGAATCTTGGGAGTGGACGTAGGTGCTGGTTGCGCCAAACCACTATAAAATTGTCTTGTGTTTGCCGTGCCTTATTTTCTCTATCTCTATCTCTCTTTATTAATTGCTTGTTTATTGCTTATTAGTTAATTTCACTCACTTGCACATCTTGCTAACTAATCAATTAAAGTTAAAAAGTCTTAAATTTTTAAGAACCCAATTCACCCCCCCCCCTCTTGGGTTACCATCTGGGCCAACAATTGGTATCAGAGCGAGTGCTCATTTAGAATTTGATCTCACGATCAAGGGCTAAAGATCCATATGGCAACACAAATTGGTTCAAGTTTTGCTGAAGGTCATTCTACGAATCGACCTCCTTTATTTAATGGAACCAACTATTCATATTGGAAAGCTAGAATGAGAATATTCATTCAAGCTTCGGACTATGAATTGTGGGAGTAATAATAAACGGACCTAGTACACCCACACACCTTATTGATGGCACTATTGTTCCTAAACCCGAAAGGGATTGGAATGATAATGAGGAGAATGGCACAACTAAATGCTAAGGCCATTAATATTTTATNACATTTATCCAATAATGGTGGCGCCAACAGCTGGCGCAACCTTATCGGATTTATTTTGCTCTATGCCGCTGGAGTGACTGACTCTTTCCATGTTCCGCGTTTGCCACAATCTAGTTTCCGGGAGGGGTTCTGAGTGGTCGTATATTGGTCCTCGGAGATCGTTCAAGATGATCACCGATATCCATCCTCAATAAAGGAATGGAAATCCATATTTTTATTGTCGATGGGAACATTGGCTCGGATTTTCCAAGGGGATGGTCAGGCTATGTGAAAGATCCAGGAGCGCACCCGGAGTTGAGCGAACAGGAGAAGAGGGATTTGGTGACTCTCCGTGGCGGCCAGGCGGTGTCGGCTAGTACCCTGTTATCGAAGGATGCCCTCTTCGCCACGAACTTAGTCCTATTGATCCACAGGGTGAGTATACTTTTCATCTTTGGTCATGTTGACCAGCGTGTCCGATTGTCCCTATCCAATTAACCCGTTTGATATGTTTTCAGCTGAGATATCAGAGTTTGTGGGCCAGATGAAGAAGGAACTGGGCAAGCACCACAGGGGTTCCAGCTCTGGAGAGAGGCACAAATCTGAAAAGAGGTCTCACCCTTCCGGGTCTCGCCCAAAGGGGTCGAGGAAGGACGGATCCAGCCGCCTTTCTCTTATTCCGATAGGAGAGGAAGTAGGGGCGCAGATCAGGGCTGAGGTGTCCCCTCCACCTGAGGGAGGCAGAACGGTAGAGGAAGCGGCTGGGGAAGTTTGGAGGGAGTTGTTGGGGTTTCTCCCATCAATATTCTGTCGTAACGGATGATGCAGAGGATACATTGCCTGTTGGCCTGCGGTTCCCTGCAAGAGACGCTTCAGTTATCAGCCGTGAGAAGCTCACCGCGCGCAGAGGAGGCCCTTGTCCAAACAGAGGGGTCAATGGGGGCAGCGGCGGTTGCCAAAGTTCTAACGGGACCACCCGCCGATAGGCCAGTGGAAGCTGTGATACCTTCTGTTGAGGATCTCCCTTCCGCGGCTCCTGAAGACATCACAGGTGAGGCCGGAGCTCGAGCGGAGTTAGCGGGAGGCAGAGTGTGGATAGAAGAGGAGGAAGAAGAATCGAGAGTGAGGGGGATGCTCGGACCGAGGTTCTTCCAGCCGAGTCCGAGGTATTCGAGGATAAGCAGATTAGAGTTTTGATAGAGGAGGCCAGGCGGACGATTTCTCAAGTCAAGGCTCCTCAGGCTAGCTCTTCGTGATGGGCTCTCCAAACCACAGCTCGGAATGGGATGACATGCTCACCACCTTGATGAGGTCCGTTTTGCACAATGGGGAGGGTTCCTCCACAGACGAGTCTGCGGTTGAGGCCATCATCGATGTGGCCTTCCGCTGGCTCGGGGCACCGAAGGATGCTTTCGTTCTCCCGGAGATCTGTGATGCCACTCTCATGAGATAGCTTCAAATTACACTGCTCGGGTAAGCCATTATTCCGGCCTTGTGACCCATGGTTGGTCAGACTATAGCCTCTCACTTGTATTTTCTTTGCAGAATTTTTTAGTTACAAGGGCGCTAATTTGGTGCCTAAGCTTGGCCGCTGGGGCTTGTGTTCAGGCCAGGAAGGAGGCGGCCGATCTTCGGGTGAGGGTGCAGCCTATCGACTCGCTTTCCAATGCCTTGGCGCTCAACAGGAAGAATCTCGATAGGGTGATCGAGTCTTTTCATTTGGCGACTGAGAGAGCCTCTCGGCTCGAAACTCAGGTCAAAGAGCTCCATGGCTTCTGCGAGCAAGTGGATAAAGCTTATATGGAGCTATCCCAGCTTAAAACAGAGCATGACGACAAGGTCAGGACTATGCAGAAATACTTTAAAAAGAGGTGGGACCAACTGAAGGCCAGCCATGCTGAAGATAAGAACAATTGAAAAAGGAGGCTTGAGGAGGAGGAGCGCAAATGCCAGCAGCAGCGAGACCAGCTCACTGGTTTGAATAAAGAGATCGTCGAGATGGATAATCGACTGAAATGGCTGAATGGAAAGGTTGCTCGGCTTACCGACGACCTCGACCACGCACAGCGGGAAATTGGGGACAAACAGTCCCGATTGATGACCTCAAATAGGGTCTTCGCCAAAATCAATCAGCTAAGTTGAAGGCCTTGAAGAGGGTACGAGAGCTAAGCAGCGAGCTGGTTCGGCGAGAAGAAGAGGTATGGTGTCTCTCTTTTTCGTTTGCCATTAGCGTTTTTATTTCGTCTGTGAGTTTGAGTGTTCCGATGTTTTGTAGATGAGCGAAATTGAGCTCAAGGCACAGGAGCAAGTTAACACCTTGGAGGCGGAGCTGTCCACAAGTCGGCAAACAAACCTTGATCTTCAAGATCGGCTAGCTAAAGCCAATGACCGAATTGCCTTGACCGTGGAGGAATATAAAGGTTCTGCTCAGTTTTTAGAAGAACGCAGAGAAGCTTGTGCCGATGCGTTTCGGTTCAGCAAAGAGGAGATCCGAGCAAAGATCTCTCGGGAGCATCCCAAGTGGGATTTATCCTTTTTGGATGCCGAAACTCTTGAGGTTTGCACCCCTGGCGCTGAAGAGGCTGAGTATGATGACATTTCAGACGTTGATCTTGATGCTATTCTGGGTCCTGGCGAGGTCGCGGCTCTCGAAGGACCCTCGTAGCCTGCACTGAGGAAGCACAGATACTTGAGGTGGCGAAGCAAGTCAAACTCCTCCGACTGTTACTGAAGAGGCTGCTGGGACTAACCCAACCCATGACTCTTAGGAATCACTTGTCTTATTCCCTTTTCAGGCTTGTAATTTGGCTGAAATTTGCAGTGAAATGGCATTTTGCTTTTACTTGCTTGCCTTTTTAGTTGATCCTTATGTCTCAAGTTTTCTTTCGGTTGTGAACAAGTTAGGACTCATTCACGCTCTTTGGTCGATTTAGTTTGGATATAAGCAAACGTCTTGGCTGAGACCAAGGCATAGGGATAGCTCGGTTTGTCCGAAGTAAAGATTTTGGCATGCTCCAGCCGAGGCATAGAATAGCTAGGCGCTGCCGAGGAATATGGTTTCGGTCCTGCTCGAAGCATAGGATAGCTCGACTTGAGACGGCCAAAAATTTGCAGAAGTACCCCGATTATAGCCGAAACTAGATAGCTCGGCCTGCAGGGTGAGCATGCTTTCGGCCGAGGTTTCCAGTCTGGCACAGATTCGACGTAGGGAATGTAGCTCCAGGTGATAAGCTTCGAATGGAGGGGGTTTGGTCCCGAAGAAAGGTGTTTGTCGAATACCTCGCCAGGACTCATTAATCCTTCTTGGTAAAGGGGGCGCGACTCTTAGTTTCCTATGAGCGGCCACCAAGGCGATGACGCGTGGCGAGCTTTTATGGTAATGGCGGTGGAGCTGATGGCTCAGACGATCGTGATGCTCACCAGAGGTAGTTTAAATACGGGTAGGGGGCGCCATTGTTAGTCATCTCTTCAGTTGATTTCCCAGGATTTTAGATATTGAGATGGCCTCCGGAGGTGAGGGGCAATCATCAAGCAGCGGCGTTGGCGGCCGTGGGGGGGCCCATTGGGGCCGCACCACAGTAACTGTCGACAGGGAGCTTTTAGCGTCACTGTTGGTGGACCGTGAACAGATCCGAAAGATATTCGAGGAACATTTTCCTATCTCGACAAGAGAGATTGAGCTCCTCCACAAATTAACAGCCGGCTGGAGGGGCAAGTGGCGTCCCTTCAACAACAGTGGGCGAGCTAGCTTTGCGGCGGGGGGGAGAGCTCAGCGGCGCCCGGAGAAAGTGATAAGTCCCTGTGAGGGCTAATGTATTTTTTTCTTTTCCTTTTGTTGCTCTTTTTGTGATGAATGAAAAGGAATTTTTGCAATTTTGTGTTTTGTCACCATCTCCGAAATGTCAGTTCTTATTATGCAAGTTTCGCGAGCGAACTACCCCCTTGGGGGAATCCTTGGCGATCTAGGCAAGCCTTAAGGTATGGTGCACCTGTTTTAGCCGAGGTAAGGGGAACTTCGCGAGTTCCAGCTGGAGCGTTGGGTATCGCCTGACCGTGCCAAGGCATAAGGAGTGCTTATTATCGTCGAGACGAGAGTAGCTATCTTGACCTGGATCGAAGCATGAAATAATGCTCGGATATATTGAACCGAGAGGAGATCCTTCGGTTTATTCCGAAGTATGGAGGCAATCTTGGCCTTGAGTCAAGCATAGGGTACCATCTTGGTTTATGCCAAGACACAATGGACAGTTGGGCCAAAGTAGAGGATATTAATGTACCTTTTTTCGAGGAGTACTTGACTTCTGTGCCTTTTTATTATTCTGCCAGCGCCTTGTCTTTTCCAAAGCGAATTGACCTTCTCTTTGCCGAAACAGATAATACGGATTTGTACCTTGCAAAAGGTTGCCTCTGTGTTTTCTGGGGTCATTCATCATGTCGACTTTTTCCAATGCGGGTCCTTTTAACGTACGACTCAAGCGCCTGTTCGCCATTGGAGGGTGTCGTTTTCACCGGGCAATTTCCCAGGCCTACCCGTATCTCAAGGGCCAGCAGGCGAAAGGCTCTTGATTTAAAATTAGGGAGAAATCTTTTGGCATGCGTCATGGCTCAGGCGACGCGTTTGGCGCGCATCGAAGAGCGCTCTTTTCATCTTGGGAGGCCACGTGGCAGTGTAGATAGGTCATTTTGAATCTCGAGGCTTTCTGCTTTAATAGCTGCTCCCGTTCTGTTGGCCTATAAAATGAGAGGAGGAGGCCGTGCTAGGTTGTCTCCCAAGACGCTCTTTTCTGTGATTATGAAAGTGTTCATGATGTCTGCGCCCCTGAGGTTGAGAGTGGGGGGATTGAGTTTTCCTTTCGCAAGTCGCCTTCCTCCGGACAGCTGGGGTGATGAAGGAGTCGCTGGAGAGCAGCTCATCTTCAAGAGAGGAGCTTCGGAGATCATATGGAGAGCGTACGGGAGGTCCGCAGAGATCACATGGAGAGCGCACACATGTGCTTCTGTGTGTCCTTTGTGGTTTGCTGTGGGATCGCAGGATAGGAAGTGCACATGTACCCCCGTAGCATGCACGAACTTTTCCTTCTCCCTCTGGCTGGATGCTTAGCCCCTCCGTGTGGAGAATCTTTTGAGGGGGGAATGGTGTATTGTCTGCTAGTACAATGCCTTTTGACTTTGGCGGTGACTAGCACTAACATCGGGCATGGTGTAAGGATCAACAGGTCTTTTGACCTGGTTATGATCCTCCAACATATCCGTCCGAGGGATCGGTGGATGGGTTGCCTTGCTCAATAGGGCTCATCCACTCATTCTGATTTCTCTGATATCTTGGGTTGGACGCCGAGATATCATTATTAACTGAAGCTGGTCGCAACAGTCAGGCCGAGCCATTTATTCATCTTTATTTCTTGTGCTATGATGCACTTGTAACGCCTCTTAGGAGGTTGTAATTCCTTTCATTGATAAAGAAATAAAGAAAGTTTCATTTTTCTTCTTTAGCATCTGCTTCTTTCTTGATGTGATCGTGTTTGAGAGTTTTATGTCGTTGCATGCTTCGGCAGTGTTCTTGCTGCTTCGTTTTTGCTAAGACCAATGTTTGGTCCTCAGTGGAGAGAAACGTTCATTCCCGTTTGAGTCAAAGGAAGACCTGGATGGTCCTGCAGACTCCTGTGGTAATCTTGATTTCGTTTGCATAATGAAGCAGGTATTTCTCCGGAAGGAGACAGCTCGTAGCATGTCTTTATTGTTGAGTAGAAGGAGGTTGTTTACCTCCGTCGAAGTATCATGGGTTGTTCCCGTTATCTTGGAACATCTGAGAAGTCACTTGGTCCAACCAAGGCTTCACAAAATACTTCACTTGGCGCGACCAAGGCATGGAGATATCGTTCGGTTTGGCCGAGGATTCAGATAACATTTTACTAGACGTGGCTAAAGGCAGGGGAATATCGCTCGGCTTGACCGAGGATTCTTCACTGTTTAGTCCGGCCAGGCTTGTAAGCTGCCCAAATCCGGATGAAGTCTTTTGATATTTTACTTGGCCCATGCCAAGGTACGAAGATTCAACTCAAGGCTCGGCCCTGTCGAGGTACGGAGATTTAGCTCAAAGCTCGGCCCTGCCGAGGTTTAGAGATTTGACTTGAGGCTCGGCCCTGCCGAGGTTCGAGATTTGATTCGAGGCTCAACCTGCCGAGGTTCGGAGATTTAGCTCGAGGCTCAACCCTGCCGAGGTTCGGAGATTTAACTCGAGGCTCGGCCCTGCCGAGGTTTGGAGATTTGATTCGAGGCTCGGCCCTACCGAGGTTCGGCCCTACCGAGGTTCGAAGATTTAGCTCGAGGCTCGGCCTGCCGAGGTTCGAGATTTGATTCGAGGCTCGGTCCTGCCGAGGTTCGGAGATTTTCGAGGCTCGGTCATGCCGAGGTTCGAGATTTAGCTCGAGGCTCGGCCCTGCCGAGGTTTGAAGATTTGATTTGAGGCTCGGTCCTGCCGAGGTTCGGAGATTTAGCTCGAGGCTCGGCCCTGCCGAGGTTTAGAGATTTAACTCGAGGCTCGGCCCTGCCGAGGTTTCGGAGATTTGATTCGAGGCTCGGCCCTACCGAGGTTCGGAGATTTAGCTCGAGGCTCGGCCCTGCCGAGGTTGGAGATTTGATTCGAGGCTGGCCCTGCCGATTTGGAGATTTAGCTCAAGGCTCGGCCCTGCCGAGGTTTGGAGATTTGATTCGAGGCTCGGCCCTGCCGAGGTTCGGAGATTTAGCCCGAGGCTCGGCCCTGCCGAGGTTCGGAGATTTGGCTAGAGAAATAGCTTGGTTGTGCTGAGAATGGATGCGCAAGCAGCATTGTTTTCTATTACGACTTTTGAAAAAACTATTATAGCGGTCATGCCACGGATAATAGAAACAAAATGTCAAAGCTGTAAACGGGGCGAGTCTATAGAGAACGTACCCTACTGGTGGTATAAACGGAGATTGTCTGAATTCCACGTTCGGGAATAGATTTCCATCCTGATCCTAGAGCTTGTAGGTGCCAGGTTGATAACTTCCGCTACTTGATAGGGGCCTTCCCAATTTGGAGCCAGCTTTCCTTGTTCCAACGGCTTGGAGACGGACGCTTTCCGGAGAACAAGATCGTTGGGCGAGAAGGATTTCCCTTTGACTCTAGAGGCATGATAGCGAGCCACTCTTTGCTGGTACGAAGCTACTCTGATTCGAGCTTTCTCTCTGATCTCTTCCACATGTCGAGATTGGTGCGAAGCTGCTCATCGTTAGCTTCCTCTGAGTAGCCTCCACCAGCGGAGAAGGGAGTCCTATCTCCACGGGAATGACCGCTTCTGTGCCGAAGGCCATCCGAAATGGGGTTTCACCAGTGGGGATTCTTTGGGTGGTGCGGTAGGCCCATAGGACATGGTGAAGCTCGTCTGCCCATCTCGGGCTCTAGCGACCAAGCTTTGATCCCTTAGGCTGCGTTTGGATACCCTATTCCTGGCTGGAATAGGTCTTATACCCGCTTATTCCCCCAAACAGCCGGATTTATCCCTGTGGGCTCCATCAATCTGATTATTTCGGGCAGCTACCCTATTCCCCGTTTCCTATTCCTGGGGACCCGTGGAATAGGAAACCGATCGTGCGGACCTATCCCGGGCTAAGAGTAAAATTTGGAAAGTATTTTTCTTTAGATCCGCGCTGTCATTTCTCACCAACCCCCTTCTGCCCGAGGGTTTCATTCATCTGCTCCTCTCCTCGACGAAAACCTAGCACCGAAGGTAGGGTTTCTCTCTTTTTTCTTCTGCGGGTCTCCGAGGTTGCCGATCATCGGTGATTTGTGGGATCGGTTGGCTGTGCTGTCGATCGAATGCTGGGAATCGGAGATTGAGGGTTGTAGGAGCTTCGATAGAGGAATTTACTCCCGATTTCGTGCCATCTTTTCAAGGAAGAGGAAATTTCTATATTCAGGGCATTACCGTTGAAGATTCAAAGATTGCGGGTCATATGTAAGTCCGTAACCTTTTGATTTCGTTTGCTTTGTCTGTTTTCTCGATTTCTCTCTTAAATCATCATGTTTCTCTCTTGATTTCATAGTAATGTTCACAGATTTAGTAGATTTTGAAAAAAGTTGTGTTTGTTTCCATACATCGTTTTGGTCAATGGATACTTAGACTTTGTTGGAGCTGTTGTGTATGTGGAAGACAGGCTACGCCACCATCTTCTTCCTCCAAAAAAGGGTAATCAAGGTAACTGGATTTGTCGTCTGCTCTTTGACTCTGATCTTCTTCCTTTCAATCTTTTTAGAAGCCGCCGGACTGTTCCGACACTGATATGTGGCCCGGCTTCGATCTTCCTATCGCTCTTCTTCTGACTGTTGAAGTAAGCGTTGCCTCTTGTTTCATTTCTATTGTTAATCTCTGTTATCCCGATTTCCTTGCTATTACCTGTGTGCTCTTCCAATATTATTTGGTGGAAGTGCTTTTCGTTTACAACCTGCAGCTTCTAGTTAATTGTTTGTTGGACTTTTAAAAAAAATTGCGAAGTAATATATAGAAAATTGAATCTTTTGTTCTATTGAGGATTATTAGGTTCAGATGCTCCACATATATGCTTACTTATTTACTTCCTTATAAAATGTGAGTAAAGTATATGATGAGGGCTACTACTAGTGATTATTTACTTTTGCATGTTGACCATCAAGACAACTACTATTTGTTGGGCACTTCTTGTACTTCATTACTACCACGATGTCACATATTTCCTGCCATCACCCTACTATTGCCGGTAAGTGCGTATTTGGCATCCAGGATCAAAGTATTAATATGGTTTATTCTAAGGTTTGCCATCCCGATGCGGAAGTCCATATTGGTATCACATCGGTACAGTGCCAGTATGTCCAGTATGCGTGGATTGATTTAGTGTACTGAAACTTGGTATGCGATAGTTTGAGTCTCAATTTGTTGCTGATACAATATGGTACGTGCTATTGAACGGTATGCACCGGGTATGCCGTACCATGGTATAATCACCGTCTTCATGCAAATCATTATTACTCATTATTACTTATTTACAGTTTGCTCTCACTTAAGTGATCCCTCCAACATGAAGGCATACAGATTATGTGTTTTCTCTATGTTTTATCCCACTACTAATAATGTCATGACAAAACATGGATAATGACTCCTTCAATAATACTTTCATCTAGCAAGCGTTAATTTTTTTGATAAGTAAACATCTCAAAATTTTCATTGCTATACTTCATTTAAATCCTGCCATGCTGTTCATGTATCATAGCTTATTGTTTAACTCTTTAATAAATGAAATCTATGAAAATTACTGCATGTCAATTCATATTGCATTAATATCTGCCATGTCCACTTATTCCGTTGCGATTCATACTGTCAAATGACCATCCACTCTGGCCCTGTAGATTAACCATGCCTAAATCAAAAAAGGCCAGTGAATCAACACAAGCAAGAGAAGGATCAAGTCGTCCAAGAGCACCTAATTGGACAGATGCTCTTGATATGATCATGCTAGGCTTGATGAGGCAAGAGAACGACGAAGGTAACTGTCACAACGGTACCTTCTCCCAGGATACTTGGAGGAAGATGACAAATTTGTTCAACGAAAGGACTAACCTGTCCTTTAGTTTTAGAAACCTGAAAAATCGTTTGAAGGTTTTAAAGAAGACCTTCAACTTGTACTATAACCTAGCTAATCGATCAGGTTGGGGATGGGATCCTGCTCTAAATCTTCCCACGTGTGGCGATGAGCATATGTGGGAGGAGGTCATCTCGGTGAGTGTATGGTTTTTGTTGACGAATCATAGTTCAAATGCTTCTGATAACATTATAATACTAAATTTATCAAATTACACTTCAGGTTAACAAGGACTATGCTCGGATTAAGGGTAAGTCATTTCCTGCTTACGACGACATTGATATTCTTTTTTCAAGGCATACAGCTACCGGTAGACGGGGGATACATCTGCTATTCCGAAGGGCGTATCCGACAATGATACTTCGGACGACGAGATGGATTGGATAACTTGGAGGACATAGAATTTGGGCATCCATCACAAAACGTGGTGGAGTGTCATGTTCATCAGCCGGTCCATTCGATCAACGATTCGTGGATGTATCCTCATCGAGCCCGACTACTTTTGCCTCGACCCTACCCACAAACTGTTCTGGAGAAGGAGGTTTGTCAACTAGCAGTGGAAAGAGGAAAAGGTCATCCTCCATAACTCCTACAGCACGTAAGATCAGGTGCACAACTGATGCAGCTGATGTCTTACAAGAGTTGGTGGATCAAGGTCAAAGAAGATTGAAAATTGCTAATGAGATGCTCAGGAGAGATCAGCTTGCTCGACCCACAGTGTACTCTATTGATGAATGCATGCGGAAGCTAGAGAGTATCCCTGGGATTACACCTGAATGCATTCTTGCTGTAGGGGACAGTTTGAAAATTGAGATTAATAGGTGGTTCCTAATGCATTATGAAGGTCCACTACTTGAAGCTTGGCTTAAAAGACAAATGGCTGATTTCTACCGTATACCACCTTCAGTGGCAGCCCCATCTGGAAGTTATGCTCCTGTGCCTAATATCTTCATGCCTCCAATGCATGCTGCCCATCAAGGTGGCCCATCTGTTTTCGTGCCTCCTCCCTTGCATGCTGCCTCTCCAGGTGGACATAGTCCATTCATGCGACCACTATTCAGACCAAGCAGTGACGATAGCATCTCCCATGGTCAGACCCATTCTCCAGTTGGCAGTGCAGAAGAAACTCTCTGTACCACATCTGCATCTTCGACTCAGCAAAGTGAATGTGGTTACTTTCATCGGTGGCCGTAACATATACCAATATTGAAGTTGACACGGAATTATATATCTTGCTACAGTTGTTTCTACATATGTCAGACCTTCAATTAGAGGTTTTACTTTAACCTTGATGAATGCTGTAATGTTGTTGTAAATACGGACATGTTTGCTAGATATGTTTATGCATGTTAGTGTTGTCTATGGCTTCTAATGGTTCGTTCAAATCTCATATATGCATATAGAGGTCTCATGAACTACTCTCTTTTTGTAATAGATGGATACCTTCCATGATCTTGTGGCATTTCTAATAGATGAAGACAACTACTGGCAGGATGTCATAACTATGCTGATAAGTAATGGCATCATTGATTTAGCAAATTACAACGTTATTTCAAAGAGGCCATGCCGAACGTGACCATTCTCTGGTCATGAACTCATATCAGATATTTTGAGTGGACATCCAGATAGAGGTTATGACCACTTTAGGATGACAAACACTATGTTCTTCAAGCTAGAAGAATTGCTTCTTTCGCGTGGGTTGGTTAGTAGCACCCGCAATGTTACGGTAAAGGAGCAACTTGCGATCTTCCTTTACGGCATAGGTCATGGTGTCACCAATAGAGTGCTGGCTGAAACATTTCAGCACTCTGGGAGACAATATCCATACACTTTAACACTATACTGAAAGCAATTTGTTCACTTAAGCAAGATTTCATCGCTCAGCCCGGTCAGGATACCGGTGTGCATCCACGGATCCGTGAGAACAATCATTTCAATCCTTTCTTCATGGTACGTATGGACACTAATAGATGCCAGTCTGTCATTTACGATTGGTTTACAACCTCGTCCATGATATATTTTTATTTGTCACAGCATGCTCTTGGAGCCATCGATGGTACGCATATACCCGCCTTAGTCAAGAAAAGCAAACAACCACGCTTTCGTAATCGAAAGGGTACCATTTCCCAAAATGTCATGGCTGCAGTTTTATTTGATCACTCCTTCCTTTTCATTTGTACTGGATGGGAGGATCCGCAGCCGACATGAGAGTCCTTCGTTGGTGTGTTGAGTCAGGTGGCTTCGTCGTACCAGAAGTATTTAATAAATTCATAAAGCAAGTGTCCAATTACCTTTATCAAAGTTTTACGTGGATGACGTCAAGCCATTGTTCTCGTTTACAGGAAAATTTTATCTTGTCGACTCGGATATGCCAATACAGACAAGTTCCTTGCCCCATATCGCGGTAATAGGTATCACCTAAGTACATTTAAGAATCCAAGGTCCAGACGATATAACAATTGTCGAGATTTATACAACCATCGACATGCTCAGCTCAGAAATTGCATAGAGAAGGCCTTTGGAATTCTTAAGAAGCGATATAAGATTCTTAGAGGTCCTATCCCATTTCCCTTCAAGATTCAGAAACGTATTGTCATGGCTTCCTGCATCATTCATAACTTCATTCGACGGACCCAAGGAAATGACAAATACTTCAATATGTCAATTGAACCCATGCCTGTTGATCGAGATGAGGATGATGTTGATCCTTATCTTATTATAGGGGATGACGAATCCCGAAGAGGTGAAACTTCGCAATTCCATAGCTAACAGGCTATGGGATGCCCGAAACACGCGCAGTAAGTCTAACATGCATCCTTTTCTTTGAACATATTCTCTTATTGTAAAAGAAAGAATGTTTACCTGATTTAACCTTATTAATAGGGCAGGGTATTATGTGATTTGAGTTTCGTATTGGTTTCCCTGTTATGCAGGAAATCAAGCTGCTTGATCTTGCGGTTCAGTAATGTCTTCTTCGAGGTATTATGTAGTTTTCGTGGGCCGTAGATGAGGGATCTATGGAACCTGCCTGAGTGTCAGCGTGAGGTAACTGGGTTTAAGCATGCCTTGTACAAGAAGTTTAAATCTAGAGAAGAGGCAATTCATGCATTTCAGAATTATCGACATCCTCCTGATATGGAATATCAGCTAGGACAAGGGGAGGTACATATGGTCGGGAGTAATGGTGGATCTTTAAAAACCTTTACGTTTGTTTTCGTATCCTTTCTTGTAGGCTTTTTGCTTGGCTGTCAGTGTTGCAAGTTATCGTTGATGCTTTGAGATGTTCAGGTTTACTATATCTTGTTCCTATCCTTCTAGCATGACTTGTAACGCTTCCTCTTAGCTTAGAGGTTCTATTTTGGAAACTATTTCCTGCTTTTGTAATGACTACTATGTTACATCACCTATCATCTATTTGTATCATCATTTTGCTGTGAGTATATCTGGCAGCCGTGCACTTTATTGATGTAACACTATATGATATTGTTGTAATGACTAGTATTTCGCTGCATTAGAGATATAACCTTACGCTCTTCTTGGTGGTCGCAGTGGCAATGACATTGAAGTGTCGTCTGTGATGACATGACTTGGAGGGCATTTATAAATGCAACCGTTGTGACGCATCACAGCTCGGTGCTCTATCAAAGGTGAGGGCGATGATGTTAGGCATAAGCGTAGCATTTCCTGAATTGGATGCATGGAAAATGTGACCGTCAGGAAATAGGTGCTGACAATGCCTTCCTGAGCCAACTCTATCGATGTTCCTATATCTTCATATTGGATTATGTGGGTAGGTAGCCTGAACAATGATGAAATTGGATTTAGAATTAATCATTCATTAACGAGTCGGCAGCTATGTCGTAATATAGAAAATTAAATCTCCCAAATTTTTGATGCCTTTTAGTTAATTGATCTATATCTTGCAAATTATTTAGCAAATTTTTCGGGGAACTGCTTTCATGATGAACTCGTTCTCACTATTCCATCGCAGATGATATTTTTTGATTTTTAGTTGGACAATAGGGCAGCATACCCTGTGCTGTCATTATAATGTGATTTTTGAATATTTTTTATGTCCTAAATTGCCTCTATTTTGAAAGCTGCCTGTTATGGATGATTAATTTGAATATAACAATGGAGGTCAGCATTCAATCCTATGAAAATAGATACGATTGGCTGGCCTGTATATTACAAACGTTGTGTCATATCAGCAATTCCATGCTGAGATCCGAATGGTGTATTGACTATATCCATGTATTATTTCAAATTGCATTCACTGATATTTGTGGCTGCAGCAGTTGAACATCTCCGGCACTCTTTATGGTATCAACATTCTGACGAAATTGCAGGTAGATGCTAATCATTTGAGATTCATATTGGAATATGTCTTGTTGTATAGCTCCAACATTATGCTTTTTGTGTTGTGGATTGACAGACATGATTTAAACATGTTAACATAACACTATATGCAGAAAAATGTTTAAATTCTAGATCACAGCATATATGTCAGTGCTTAAGCTTTTTTTTCCTCTCTGGTTTGGCAGTCCAACCCCTCTAATCCAGGCCAGAAGTTTCAATAATGACTTCAACAAAGCAGTCCAAGTATGTTGTCAGACACCTGCTCGTGTGGAAGAAATTAGTTGCTTTCTTTTTATAGATCTAATGGCAAGTGAAAAAGACAGTTTCTTGAAAAAATCTCTTGAAGAAATTCAGTTTTAGTGGTACTACAAGTTTTCTATTCCTTGAATTTCATTCTTCTGCTGAATGTATATTGGATATGTGATCATTGATTTCAGAACTTTTGCTTGTGATTTTAATACGCACACAAGCAACATTGATTCCTCATGAAATTAGTCAACTAAAGGTGGTATGCCTTCTTACAATTATATGAATATCATGTTCTATCAACAATTCAGATGCTACTGAAATGATGCCTTTGTCAGCAATCACTTTATTATCGTTTTCCTGGTACCCCTGGAAGTTTTCTCTGCATCATATGTATGGCATCAGTCCTTAGAAGATCATACAAACCGATACTTGATGATTGAGAATGCAGCAAATACACTCTACACATTTGGAAACCTTCAGCTGTTAACAGCATGTCTCTTTAAATTTCCTAGAATCTTAGAATTCATTCGGTGACAGAACTGTTAAGACAGCTTATACTTGGTGTTTTTGCTTTATTTACTTGGGTGTTTAATGCAATTGTAGCAGTTGCTTGATAAATTAAGCTAAGCTAATATTATTTGTTTTAGTTATGCAACATTACTGAGTTTCATTTGATTTCCGTGAAAGCTTAGTTTTATCATATTGACATCATGAATGTTAAAATTGTTGGTAAAATAGCGAACAAAACCACTCTAGTCAGTATCTGAACTGTCAAAACCATGGAGGAATTGCAAAGGTACATAACTCATGCTTTACTTAAGCCCCTCTACAGATTTCTATCGTTTAATTTCTGTTCATTTTTTTAAACTTTGATGGTCCTTGATTCTTCATTGCTTGAGGCAATCAATATAGTCATATTATATTGTGCAACTATGCTTGGTTGCAGTGCATGATGCATGGTTTAATTTTCCTCAGTACAT
Source organism: Calamus simplicifolius (assembly GCA_900491605.1). Lineage (NCBI taxonomy): Eukaryota > Viridiplantae > Streptophyta > Magnoliopsida > Arecales > Arecaceae > Calamus > Calamus simplicifolius. Next base: position 357,222 of record UESW01005090.1, on the reverse strand, counting down.
TATTATGATAAAATTATGTACTGTGTCAAGTCAGCATAGGAATTTGAATAATAGAGAGAGCTGATGAGGATGTGCAAATGATGGATAAAAAAAACATAACCAAGGTGAGATCGTGGAGACTGCTATAGTCAGTATTGGTTTTTGTTTTTATGCAAATTAGTCAAATCCACATTTGCATGTGCGTTATCTGTTCCAGTACAAATGGGCCCTAAATTTACATCATTTTTTCATCTAGCAAGTTAACTTAGTTTGGCCTTCTTACATCCATTGTTGGAGATGTGGTTCAGTGTGTTGTTTTTATCAGTGAGTGCAATTGACTAGTTGGAGCACATCATTGTTCTGTCTGTTTAATCATGAATAGTTGTAATTTTAACCATCCTTATTCTAATTAGCTCTCAGATGCACATACGCAGTAACGTTTGCAGGACTGTGGACATATACTTCAATTTGTTAGCGAGAATCAATTGGGATCCATTTTGGAACCAGGAAAGCCACGGTAGTGGACAAAGCTGCTATCTTTAGTAATGCTGTCGGCATGGTGACTCAGTTTCACAATGAATTACAGAAGCTGAAAGATTCAAATGACAGTCTTCAGGAGAAGAGCAAATAATTGAAAGAAGATTGAATTTATCTTTCATCTATTTCAATGTATCCATGATCAATGTGTTTGAACCTATCAATTGTATGAGAAAGCTATGCAGGAATTTTTTTTTAAAAAATAATACTAATATTTTACATCCATTGTACTGAACGGACATGGAATTTGTTGATTGTATTATAGATTCTTTTACTACATTTGTGTTTCATAGCTTGAATTCTTTTTTCTGGGAGTGATCTCTTTTTCGTGATATGCATCTAAATAGGCTGTTAAGGGATGTTCATGCTTAATTACCATTACTATCAAAGCTTGGGATTTACATCAAGGTTCATCAACTGAGGACCTGTCTATAAGATTGGTTCGTTCCTTTTTCAATTTCTAATTTGGTTTGAATGATCATGTGATTCGTGATGCTATATTATTTTCCCATAGACAACTTTAATATGACTGACTGACTGACTGTTGAGTTTTGCGATCAAGGTTCATCTGTAGGCAGCATCTACTGGCAGACTATGATTTTGCAAACAGGATGAGCTATCGACATCGTGATGCTCGCCTTGCACTCTTTTATTAAAATCAAATATATTGTTCCTTTGATTGGAAATATATAAACTGTTTCGATTAAAAAAAATTTGGAGATTCATTCCCAAATATTTATTTCTAAACTATTTAAGTTATCGCATTGTACATTAAGCTCGAAGACCCCTTCGATGTTCAAAACCATGCAAGGTACATGAATATTTTAAAAAATTATTCTACACGTTGGTGTAATTATTTATTATGTTATAATTTCATTAGTTATTAATGTTATTAATTTAATTATTAATTATTAATGTTATTATTAATGTTATTTATTATTAATGTTATTTATTAATGTTGGTGTAAGATTAGTATAGATACCAGTTTCTTACATTTTTTATTATTAAATTTATAATTATTTTAATTTAATTTAAATAGTAATAAAATTTAGAAACTTAATTTGATGAATTTTAAAAATTTATTGATTTACCGTTAATAAATTGTTATAATTTCATAATTATTTCAGTTTTATTTTTAAAATAATTATTTTCATTTTAATTTACTAATAACAAATAATTTATTAATGTTAATGTAATAAAAATTTAATTGATAAAGTATTTTTTCTTCTATTTGGTCAAGGGGTATTTTTGGAATTTAAAAAGAATCTTCATCTATTCCTACTGAAATATAGGTTTATTTCCATGTCATCCCAACACCATTTGGAATAACACTGCATTAATTGCACTGGAATAACATGGAATACCAAACTTTCATCCAAACAGAAATCTGGAATAACAAAGGGAATAGGCTATTCCTAGAGAATTCGTATTCTTATTCCTGTAATAACTTTTTGACATCCAAACGTAGCCTTAGAGTAGGGTCCGGTTGGTTACTTCGGCTTCTCCATTAGCTTGCGGATGCCCTACCGAAGTGAGGCAGTGAATGATGCCATGATCCTCGCAGAACTCCCGAAACTTGGGATTTTCAAACTGCTTCCTATTATCAGTGATGATGGTGTGCGGGAGGCTGAAGCGACAAATGATGGACCTCCACACGAAGTCTCTGGCCCGAGCTTCAGTTATATGGGCAACTGCTTCGGCCTCGACCCACTTGGTAAAGTAGTCGATGGCGACAAACAAGAACTTTCTCTGTCCGGTGGCGAGGGGAAAAGGCATAGTATGTCCATCCCCCACTTAGCAAAGGGCCAAGCGGAGGAAATAGGACTAAACTGCTAGAGGGGAGTCTCTGGATGTGAAAATGTCTCTGACAGGGGTCACAGGCTCGGACGAGTTCGTCAGCATCCTTCTGCATGGTGGGCCAATAGTATCCCTGGCGTAGCACCTTATAGCATAAAGGTCGGCTCCCCGATGGTTGCCACAAATCCCTTCATGCACCTTCCGGAGAGCATAATCAGCCTCAGATGGGCGAAGACACTTGAGTAGTGGCATGGAATAGGACCGCTTATACAGCTGGTCGTCGATCAGCACATAGTGGGTGGCTTGCAGCTTCAGCTTTCTTGCTTCTTTCCGATCGGTTGGGAGTGACCCTTCTTTAAGATACTTTAGTATGGGGTCGAACCAGATGGTTCGGCCTCGACCTGCATCACTCGGTCGGCCTTCGCGATGCTAGGCTTTTCTAAAATCTCTAGGAGGAATTTTTGCTCGGCATCCATTGACTCCGTGGTTGCTAGCCAAGATAATAGATCGACACGTGCATTCTCAGATTTGAAATCTGAATGACTTCAAATTCAGGAAAGTGGAAAGTAAGCTTCGCACCTTTTGGAGATATTGAATCATGTTTGGCTGGGCCTTAAACTCGCCCCGCACGTGACCAGCTACCAATTGAGAGTCGGTGAAGGCATTTAACTTCTTCACTTTGAGGTCACGGGCGATTCGAAGTCCAGCAAGTAGAGCTTCATACTCAGCTTCGTTATTGGAGGCTGGGAAGGCGAAGCGAACACCATACTCGAAGGTCGCCCCTTCTGGGCTGGTAAGGATTAGGCCAGCGCCTGAGCCACCGGCATTGGACGATCCGTCAACATGGAGCAGCCATAGGGCGTCAGATTTCGGTTGCTCAGGGGAGTCTGGAGTGGAACCATCCTCCGGGATAGTACATTCAAGGAGGAAGTCAGCTAGAACCTGGGCCTTAATGGCCGGGCAAGGCTGGTACCGGATGTCATGCTCGCTTAGCTCGATGGCCCATTTAGCCATCATTCCTAATGTCTCCGAGCGATGAACCACCGCCTTGATGGGTTGGTCGGTGAGGATCGTCACAGAATGTGACTAGAAATATGGCCGTAGCCTCCAAACTAATGTTACCAAGGCCAACACCAGCTACTCGATCCGAGTATACCTTGTCTCGGTGTCTCGGAGCAGTTTGCTGACATAATAGATTGGCTTTTGGGTCTTGCTCTCTTCTCTGACCAACACCAAGCAAACTGCGCCTTCTGAGACTACCAAGTATATAAATAGCACCTCCCCCAGACTCGGACTGCTGAGGAGGGGTGGAGAGCCGAGATACTTCTTGAGGTCTTCGAAGGATTTCTGACATTCAGGGGTCCATTGGAAATTCTTAGCCGATCGAGAGCTTTAAAGAAAGGGAGACATCTGTCGGCCGACCGAGCCACGAAGCGGTTGAGGGCCGCAATCCTTCCTGTTAGGCGTTGGACCTCTTTGACGGATGCCAGGGGCGCCATTTGCCAGAGAGCTTGAATCTTCTGCGGGTTGGTCTCAATGCCTCNCGGAGGAGGCCGAGCTAGGGAAGCCCGGAAGGAGCCGAACTAGGGAAGCCCGGAGGAGGCCGAGCTAGGGAAGCCCGGAAGGAGCCGAACCATGGAGGCCCGGAGGGAGCCGAACCACGGAGGCCCGGAAGGAGCCGAACCACGGAGGCCCGGAAGAGGCCGAGCTAGGGAAGCCCGGAGGAGGCCGAGCTAGGGAAGCCCGGAAGGAGCCGAACCACGGAGGCCCGGAAGGAGCCGAACTAGGGAAGCCCGGAGGAGGCCGAGCTAGGGAAGCCCGGAAGGCGCCGAACCACGGAGGCCCGGAGGGAGCCGAACCACGGAGGCCCGGAAGGAGCCGAACCACGGAGGCCCGGAAGAGGCCGAGCTAGGGAAGCCCGGAGGAGGCCGAGCTAGGGAAGCCCGGAAGGAGCCGAACCACGGAGGCCCGGAAGGGGCCGAACTAGGGAAGCCCGGAAGAAGCCGAACCACGGAGGCCCGGAAGAGGCCGAGCTAGGGAAGCCCGGAAGGAGCCGAACCACGGAGGCCCGGAAGGAGCCGAACCACGGAGGCCCGGAAGAAGCCGAGCTAGGGAAGCCCGGAGGAGGCCGAGCTAGGGAAGCCCGGAAGAGGCCGAGCTAGGGAAGCCCGGAGGAGGCCGAGCTACGGAGGCCCGGAAGGAGCCGAACCACGGAGGCCCGGAAGAGGCCGAGCTAGGGAAGCTCGTAGGAGGCCGAGCTAGGGAAGCCCGGAAGGAGCCGAACCACGGAGGCCCGGAAGGAGCCGAACCACGGAGGCCCAGAAGAGGCCGAGCTAGGGAAGCCCGGAGGAGGCCGAGCTACGGAGGCCCGGAAGGAGCCGAACCACGGAGGCCCGGAAGAGGCCGAGCTAGGGAAGCTCGTAGGAGGCCGAGCTAGGGAAGCCCGGAAGGAGCCGAACCACGGAGGCCCGGAAGGAGCCGAACCACGGAGGCCCAGAAGAGGCCGAGCTAGGGAAGCCGGAGGAGGGAACCGAAAGGAGGGGGTCAACCTTAGCCGCCTTGCACGGATATCAATGCAATGACGATTTTACCCCCCAACATTAATAATTTTTATTTATATAAATTATATGAATCAAGATTTAAAAACTTATGGAATAAAATGCTTCAATTATTCATAGGATGAAGATCCTCTTGTTTCTCTTTCCTTTATTTATTTTATTTTATTTTTTATTTTTTAAATAAGTCAAATTCATCCACCCTTAAGTAGAAGTAATTAATAATATAAGGCTTTATATTTATGTAATTTTAAGATAAATCAAATGTAAATTTTATACAATCACACCCGAGTGATTCATAATAATGAAGACTATATGACTAACAATATTATTGGCCTCTTTACAAACAAAAAAATAAAAAATTGAAATATCCTTAAGCATCAGCAAACAACGGATGATTATTACGGAATCTTCGGCTCCCGGGACTTTTTGCAGGCTCCCAGACGTGAGAAGCTCGCCGGAAGATCCCGGGCTTACTGTGTTAGAAAATGTGTCCTACAGCCAATCGTCTAGCTTATAGACGGTTATGAGTTAATGTATATGTACATGATTTATTCAATAAATAAAAGTCAATTTTGGCATTACAGCATATAGTTTACATCTTCCAATAGAATTCTAAGATGTTGTAGTCCTTAGAGTTACATGTATTCGATAATGGAGGAATTGTTGAGTAACTCTTAAATCTGTTCGCGGCCAAATGATACGTTGTTACCTAGGATGACGACGTAATCAAGTGTAGGTCGTTGTGTGTCATATGGGTTGGTTTGTTCTCTTAAACCAAGGAGTGTATAACACTGGTATGACATGCGGGTGAGTGTAGGAGTACATTCACTGAACAGTGACTCACCTCTGCTGAGTGCTCAACTGCCTGGAGCAACTCACAGAAAGGCAATGGGTATAAGTGTCCCTTTGACATGAGACTATCATGTTGACTTGATAAGCAACTCACTATACTTAGGCACTGGACCACCCAAATTTCTAATTCGGTGACGGAAGGTTGCTGGGTGCAGTCAAGTACTTATTGGGTCAGTGATGAGTCAAGATGGGATTATCCACTCTAAGTGTTAGAGAGAGTGCTCGAACTATGTTTCAATTTAGCAAAACCTTGGCCAAGGTAATCTTTGTGAGGTGTCACAAGATTCATTGCATTGAAACATACTTGGGTGATTTACTCGGAGTTGACAGTTAACTCCGTATTCGCCCTGAGTACTAGGACAAGGGGATGAATTATGCGGCAACCATAGCCTGGGTTCCTGAATGTTGCCTTGTGCAAATTCGATCTATCCGGACGTCGGCAACCATAGTACCGGCTTAGGTTCGAACCTATGGAGTCACGCACATAGTTGGATGACTTGTATGCAGGCGTGATCACTGATTTGAGTGGGACTCAATCAGATGGGTCATACGGGGTTCGTTCTGGCTATGTCTAGCTAGCACTAGGCATTAGCGGTAGCACCTACTTCGAGGGTGATTTGAGTTAGTAACTAACTCAAATAGAATTTTGGGACATGATATGAATCTGGTATGAAGTTAATTTGAACCATGAACCAATGGTTGGTCTAACAACATAGTGGTTTAGATCCGGGTTCGAAGTGGTTCGATCCGGATTTTCAATAGAGCCTATGAAAGTTTATTTATGAATTTTGAATTCATAAATTACTTCGAATTGGAGCTCGGATAGGCTCAATGCGAAGTATGGTTCAAGAACTACGAGTAGCTTCTTTCGGATTTGAATTTGGACTTCAAACGGAATTGATTTGATTAATTTTATGTTTAAAAAAAAATTAAAGTGTCTACGGTGCACATTAGCAGGGGCTAACGTGCGCTGCCCTCGGCAGTCAGCGCAGACTCTTGATCACGACCACGTGTGCATCAAGATCTGTGCAATGGTGATTTTTTGCTTATGATCTTTATATGCTCATATACTCCAATTTTGAATCGGTCAGGTGTGCTGGAAAGCTCTCAATGAGCTCTTTAAGCCTATGTAAAAATCAAATTTAAAAATTAGTTTTAGAAGTGGTTTTATGACAGGATAAGATCCTATCTTATCTGATCGGATCCTTTGCAAAATGATTACGGTGAGAAAAGATTTTTAGAAGAATACGATCGTAAACATTACGGTGTGTATAAAAATACGAAGTAGAAAGGGGAACAGAGTAGAGAAGAAGATTGGCAGAGATTTTTCTGTGAAAGCTGATCATCTGTAATCACAGAAAGTCAGAAAGAAGTCCAATCAAGAAGAGATTGTCTCTTCTTAAAGGAAAAGCAAGTTCTCCTTCCATTGTTCTAGGATTCCACCTCCTGTCTACATATATCAGGCGTGCATGTGACATAGAGGAGAGGCGCGTGCGGCTCTTGCAAGGCACGAGTAGGAACTTCTCCCTGCAGATCGGATCTGCTACGTTCGTCATCTACAGCTTCCGCATCAAGAGGTATTGTTTTAAACTTATTTTTACATACTCTTAAATTTCAGATCTACTAATATGCTTTAATTTATATTCAATGTGAATATTAAAATTGAATTACATGCTTTCCACCTTGAGATCCTATGCATAGGAAAAGTAAGTTTTTCCTTCATGCTGGAGGAGGCGATCGGACACTCGCCGGCGTTCGAGGGGGTGATATGGCAGCATCAGATTGGCGCGCTAGGTAGGGGGGACGCACTGAAGGAAAGAGAGCTCTATCTCCATGAGCTACAAGCCTTTGTCCCCTCTAAGACAACCAAGGTAGTGATGACAAAGATCCAAGAAGCTTCCCTCAGTTATGCTGGGGGGCACCCTCAACGAGCTGAGCAACAGGAGGCCATCTCTCTGTTCCACCATCACTACCAGTTCAGGCCATTCAAGCAAAACATCGTGCCACCCTCTCACCCTGCACACCCAAGCATCAATGGCAGCTGTCCAAAAGCTACGAGAGCAATATTCCGTGGCCTCACAGCAACAAACAAGAGCCCATGCTGCTCCTCTAGTTGTCACTCAAGCTATTCACCATCCATACGATGAGAGATCTCCCCAGCGAGAGACTCACCGCTATCATGTTTCTCTAGAGCTCAGGAGCAAGAGCAACCTCAAACTCAAGCTCATCAGCAATTTAAGGCTCAGAGTCAATCCGAGCCCAAGACCTCCTGTGGATTCCATTCCAGCTGCCCTCGATTTCAGCACTGGTGCCCCCCACCTTCAATCAACATAGTTTTCTGGGGGGCAGGACATCAACTCAGTAGAAAGAAACCAATTTCTTTAAAGAAAAAAAAGCTCTCAAGTCTATAATTAGACGTCATCAGTGATGTATCTCCCCACATTATGAGCAATAAAGGACCTCCTTCAACACCATGGTCAATCCTTCTCGCATCCGAGGACCAGATCTTTCAAAAGGAGCTCACCGGCATCGCAGCCCATGAGACACCACTCGGCCCCGGCACGGAGGTGCCCCTGAGTCGGTTAAGACCCTAAAGGCTCCGTACCCACCGAGTCGCCTCTCGGGCGGCACACAAACCTCCGAGGAGGTTCTAAAGGAGCTCACCGGCATTGCGGCCCACGGGAAACCACTCGGCCCCGGAACGGAGGTGCCTCCAAGTTAGTTAAGACCCTAAAGGCTTCGTACCCGCCGAGTCGTCTCTTGGGCGGCACACAAACCCCCGAGGAAGTTCTAAAGGAGCTCGCTAGCATCACGGTCCACGGGACACCACTCGGTCTCGGCACAGAGGTGCCCCCGAGTCGATTAAGATCCTAAAGGCTTCGTACCCGCCGAGTCGCCCCTCGGACAGCACATAAACCCCCGAGGAGGTTCTAAAGGAGCTCGCCCGCATCGCGGCCCAAGGGACACCACTCGGCCCCGGCACAGCAGTGCCCCCCAAGTGGTTTAAGACCCTAAAGGCTCTGTATCAGATGAGTTGCCCCTCGCAGCGGTTTTCATACCCCCAAGGTGGTTCAAAAGGAGCTCGCCCGCATCACGGCCCACGGGACACCACTCGGCCCTAGCACAGCAGTGCCCCCCGAGTGGTTCAAGACCCTAAAGGCTCTATACCGGCCGAGTCATCCCTCGCAGTGGTTTCCACACCCCCGAGGTGGTTCAAAAGGAGCTCGCCCACATCATGGCCCACGGGACACCACTCGGCCCCGGCACAGCAGTACCCCCCGAGTGGTTCAAGACCCTAAAGGCTCTATACCGGACGAGTCGCCTCTCACAGCAGTTTCTACACCCCCGAGGCGGTTCAAAAGGAACCTGATGACTCTTAACTCTCAGGTCACCCTTTGGGGTTAAAAGGAACCTGATGACTCTCAACTCTCAGGTCACCCTTCAGGGTTCAAAAGGAACCTGATAACTCTCAACTCTTAGGTCACCCTCCGGGGTTCAAAAGGCTTTCGACGGCCTCAACTTTGCCTCAGCGGCTTCATCACAGCCTCGGCGGCTTCGTCACAGCCTCAACGGCTTCATTTCAGCCTCAGCAGCTTCAACTCTCTCAGCGGCCAACGGCCAATCGGCTCACGGTTGACGGGCATCCGCTCCCCAAACTCCTCTAGAAGCTGCCGAGCCCCCCCTTCGGCCGTGCAAGTTGCCGAGATCTCCAGTCCGCCTTGGCCCCTCAGTCGACCTCGGCTTCAAGATGGCCTCGGCGCCCCAGTCGGCCTCGGTGCCCCATTCGGCCTCGGATCCAGTTCGCCTCGGCCCCCCAGTCGGCCTCGGCCCTCCATTCGGCCCTGGATCCCAACCTCAGCCTCGGCGCCCCAGTCGGCCTCGGTGCCCCAATCGGCCTTGGCGCCCCAGTCGGCCTCGGTCTCCATTCCGCCTCAGCCCCTTAGTCGGCCTCGGCTTCAAGACGGCCTCGGCCCTCCAATCGGCCTCGGATCCCAACCTTGGCCCCATCCCTCCAATCGGCCTCGGTCCCTAGCTTGGCACCAAAGGCAAAAAATTGACTCCGACGTCGACACCAAACGCGATGCAAAGGAAAATAGCTACGAAAAAGCTAAGTACACCACACTTTAAGAAAAAGTTTCTTTTCATTAGTATCTAAATACATCATGGGAAAACCAACCATTCAAAAAGCTCTCGACGGTCCTATGATCAAAAGGTCACCCCCGGGCCGACCGCGAAACCCCCGAGGCGGTTCAAGACCTATGGTTCCAGCGACCTCGAGTCACCTTCCGGACCAGCACACAAACACCCGAGACGGCTCCGAAGGAGCTCGACGGCATTGCGGCTAACGGATACCACTCGCCCTGGCTAGCATACGCCCCCGAGTCGGTTCAAATATCTAACAGCCCGTACCCGCTCGAGTCACCTCCTGGACCAGCACACAAACACCTGAAACGATTCTGAAGGAGCTCGACGGCATCGCGGCTAATGGATACCACTCGCCCTGGCTAGCATACGCCCCCGAGTCGGTTCAAATATCTAACAGCCCATACCCGCTCGAGTCACCTCCTAGGCCGGCACACAAACACTCGAGGCAATTTTATTGCAGCCCCCGCGGCTCTATTTCTGCTTCGGCAATTTTATCTCTGCCTCAACGGTGTTATTGCAGCCTTAGCGGCTTTATCTCTTCCTCAGCGGCGTTATCGCATCCTTAACGACTTTATCTCTACCTCAACGGCGTTATCGTAGCCTCAGCGGCTTTATCTCTGCCTTAGCGGTGTTATTTCAGCCTCAATGGCTTTATCTCTTCCTAAGCGGTGTTATCGTAGCCTCAACGGCTTTATCTCTGCCTCAGCAGCATTATCGCAGCCTCAACGGCTTTATCTCTGCCTCAACGGTGTTATTGTAGCCTCATCGGCTTTATCTTTGCCTCAGTGGCCAGTTAATGAGCACCCACCTCTAAATTTCACGACAGAAGTTGAAGACCCAAAGTTAACTCGCAGTCAGGAAGAACCAACTCTCCAACTCACAGCTGATGAATATCCACTTCCAGACTCTGCATTACCAGCGGGTGGACGAAAATTATCCAAAGCAAGGCAAAAGGAAAATGATCTCTCAACTAAGAAGGAATCAGAATTGAAGCATGCATGAAAGGACAAGAGCAAAGATGAAGAGCTCTACACTCCTTTCGCTTAGTTGTTGCGCGGCACGCAAGCTCAAGGAGTGTGAGGGGCATTTAATGGGCCAGTTGACCCCATGGGCAATAAAGGCAACAATTATTGGACGGCCTCCTCCCGCTCTCATCCAAGTTGGCCCCGCCTCAGCACTCTCACTCAAGTCGGCCCGCCTCGGCGCTCTCTTCCAAGTCAGCCCCGCCTCGGCGCTCTCATTCAAGTCGGCCCCGCCTCAGCACTCTCATTCAAGTCGGCCCCGCCTCGGCACTCTCATTCAAGTCGGCCCCGCCTCTGCACTCTCATCCAAGTCGGTCATGAACAGTGCTCGGCCAGGAATAGTGCTCAGCCATGAACAGTGCTCGGCCATGAACAGTGCTCGGCCATGAATAATGCTCGACCACAACAGTGCTCGACCATGAATAGTGCTCGGCCACGAACAGTGCTCGACCATGAATAGTGCTCGGCCATGAACAGTGCTCGGCCACGAACAGTGCTCAGCCATGAACAGTGCTCGGCCCCGGCATCGGCCTCAGTCGGCCTCAACCCCGCTCGGCCACCTCGGCCCCGGCATTAGTCGGCCTCGGCAAGCTTCAGCCTCGGCCAGCGTACCTCGGCCAACATGCCTCGGCAAGCTTCAGCCTCGGCCAGCCTCCCTCGGCCAGCCTCCGCCTCGGCCAACATACCTCGGCCAGCTTCAGCCTCGACCGGCCTCCCTCGGCAAGCTTCAACCTCGGCAAGCTTCAGCTCGGCCAGCGTACCTCAGCCAAAATTCCTCGGCAAGCTTCAGCCTCGGCCAGCATACCTCGGCCAACATGCCTCGGTAAGCTTCAGCCTCGGCCAGCATACCTCGGCCAACATACCTCGGCCAGCTTCAGCCTCGGCCAGCCTCATCCTTGGCCAACATACCTCGGCAAGCTTCAACCTCGGCCAGCTTCAGCCTCGGCCAGCTTCAGCCTCGGCCAACATACCTCGGCAAGCTTCAGCCTCGGTCAGCCTTAGCCTCGGCAACCATTCAAATCCAGTGGCCACCCATTCTGATGGGACAGGACCTACCAACCAGCTGCAGCCACCCACTTTGACGGGACTTAGCCTGCAGCCCTGACATATCAAAAAGGAAGCAACCTCTACCAGTGCTGCCACCACCTTAAAGGCTCTGACAAGTGGCAACACCCCATACCTCACAGACCTCGGCTCTGACACTTCACCCATCAGAGTCATCATTACGAAGCCTCAGCCACTCAAACGAGACAAACTCTGAGCATCTATAAATTGGGTAAGAGGGACCCCCGACCAGGTAATGGAGAACTGAACTATATGCATCCATAACACTCTTAAAACACTCATTCTTGCTCACAGAGAGCTCTTCTATGAGCCTCTCTCTCTCTTTCTCTTTCGAGCTTCCTCAAGCTCACGGTTGTTGCCCAGAGCACTGATTTGAGCATCGGAAGGTTCCCGCCGGAATCTCCGGCCCCCGAGACTTTTTGCAGGCTCCCAAACGCAAGAAGCTCGCCGAAGATCCCGGACTCATTAGAGGAGGCGATCGGATGCTCGCCGGCGTTCAAGGGGGGTGATCTGGAAGCATCAAAAACTAAGACACAATACAAACATCGATCAAACTAAGCAAAGTTCAAAAAAAAATCAGTCCATATTTTTATGCCACAATGCCATTATTTAGCCCTTGAGTTGGCTCTTCTGCACTCCTTATCCCTTGGATGGTTACACATGAGATAAATATGAGAATAGAACTTGGGACTTGCAGTTGTTGACAAGCAAAACTGCCCATCATACCATAACAAAGGATTCAGAGCTGAATTTAGTGAGTTTTTTGGGAAAGATGTTGAGTTCTTGATGATCTGGAGCCAGCTTAAAATTTCATGAAACCGTAGCTTGTTCTCTCAGAAGTTCCAGCTCAGATAAGCTGGGCTGAAGCCCATCCTCAAGAGTTGCAACCAATTCATCAAGGAAACAGAGGATCTTTTTGCTACTTTCCAAGAGTTTTCTTTTTGGAAGGCCTTCTTTATTCTAAAAAGATATAGTCTCTTAATTGATTTCTATATTTTAAAAGATTCATGATTGGAAGTGCATCTTAGCAAATTATGTGAATAATGATTAAAAAAAATCAACAGATTCAAGGATTTAAGACGTCCATGGTATCTGGACTTTTTAAAACGGCAAAGGGGAAAGCCCTGATTGAATCATCCCACTAGAGTTGTGAGCTCCTTTGCAATAATCTAAGAGCTTGGATCCCTGAAGAGCAGTGATGGGAAATGGATTATTTAGAAGATCACTTGCTATGTTGGAGAGGGATAAGGATGCGGATATTTAAACGAATTAAGTACTTGACGTAAATGCGGTTTACCAGGGCCCATTAATTAGGGAGGACAGCTTGGTACCTTCAATCGAGAAAGCATATCTGACATGAAGATTTATATATCTTTAAACGGTTTTGAAATGAATCCCCTCTTAAGCAGCGATTTGAAATGGATCTTGGCTTTCATTGAATGGTGATTTTAAGCCAAAATATATCTTGATCCTTAAATTCTCGCTCAAAATATATTTTGGTCTAGAAACTTTGATCTATTACAATTTAGCCTCTTATGTTTTTGTTATTGTTGCATTTTTTGATGACATAATTAACTCATCACCCTGACACATATACATGAAATGTCGTAATCTCAATCTAATGAACCACACATAGGATGTCATGATCTGGATATTAATTTTCTATGCAAGATAAATGACCATCCATCTATTCGCATCAAGCAAGCATCAAAATGGCACTTTAGATATTCTGTTAAATGATCAATATGATAGAGTATCAAGAATATAATATTTTTAAAATATGAGGCACTTTTCTGTAATGACCGAAAGTTTGAGAATAAAATTAATTTTAGGTGAAGTTTAATGGTTAAAAAATATATTTCTATAATAATATTTTTTAAGTAGAATTAGATGATATTTTTACTTCACATTTAAAAGGCTACTCAATTGGGTGACGGGGGTGAGAAATTGCACCAACAGCAACCAACCAGGGTTACCTTCTACGGTGTGTTTAATGCTGGCCATTGACTGATAGTTGGAATCGGTGATAAATGTTTCTGATTTATTCTTTGGGACTGAAGGACTGTTTCCCATATGCATCGTTATGAAATCAACGAGGCAAAGCAAATTTGATCAGAAATTAGTCATCTTTTTAATGGGTTGATGGAAACCCTTTTGACTGCCTCAACAGTCCACTTGGTATAGTCATAATTTCATTCCTTTTCTTTAAAGAAAATTAATATTATTATATTTTGATTTTAAAAAATTATTTCTAAATCTTCTTGATGGGATGATTAAAGTCTCATATTAATGATTTGATTATTAAAATATTATAAATTATATAATCCAAAGACTTCCAACCTATATATCAAAGAGCAAAAATAATATATTTATATTATTTTAATTATTCACTTTTTAACCACCTAACATCGATAAAAGTTTAAAAAAAATAATTTTTATATTTTAATATTCAATATAATGAAACATATTCAGTAGTTCGGATCATTGATAGAAGCTCTCCATCATTTAACCTAAATTGAATCAAATATATGTCATGTTCATTGCGTAGTCATTAGATATATAGAGAGAAACATATTTAGGGCATTAAATACTCAAGCCGTATAAACTTTAAAAAATAGTTGCATGCAAGTATGTCCCACTATATTATAAAAAGATGAAACTTAAGTGTAGTATGCTGTGTTCATGCCCTCTAATTTTCTTCTCTACTATTACTTGATGCTTATATGGAAGTTGAGGTGTCATTGAAAAAGAAGAAGAGGGATCGTTTTGGAGGACACAAATATAGTGCATCACATCTAGGTTCCATCCATTTTAGTTAAGTGGACTTTCTCTCACACATGATAGTTATAAGCTTCTTGCAATAACAGTTTAAACCAAAAAATAAACTTGTACTAACTAAATAAATTGGTAATTTTTGTGCACATTTACTTCAGTAGTTTTTTTTGTTACTGTAACATTTACTTCAGTAGTTGGATTATACCAAAATTCTTGATGCGTTTTTCAGCCTTTTAAAATCTAATCGTACTATTGAGAGGCATGACCAGTTTTAAATCGGAGCCTAGGCCTTGAGATTGATTAAGTCATTACTAAACTAATTAAGGCATTGCTGATTATGGGTTAAATTAAGAGTCGTTGCCACTTATAATCAAATCCCTACCCCCTCCCTCTAGTGGAAGGAGGTGTTTCATCCAAACTAAAGTGGTGGTTTTCTATTCTTTAAATACTAACAAAATATCATAACATCTTAATAAAAATGAAATGATGTTAGTGGAATTGCAATGTAGAGGTTAAAAAAAAAAAGAGGCTTCTAAACTATCTCGATGACTTCTTGCTCCTTTCTAAAGTGGGAAGGACCATGATTTAGATGAGGGCAATTGGCAATAATCACTAAAAGCTTCTGAAACCTTTTTTTTAAGCCTATCATTTATAAAAGAAGGGGGAAAGACATGTTTCTTCCAAACATACAGGTGGAGCTAGGCTCCTTTGTCATTATATACAAAATGTTTTTAAAAATTCTCTCTTCTCTCCTTTCCTACATGAGGCATTTCCTTCGAGCTTTGGTTTATTATACCATATTTAAACATCATTTAATCAACTTCCATTTTCATTTTTCTCTTTTTGAGTTACAATTCCATTTTCTTTTGAAAATATCTTCTAATATTACTGATTTTAAAGTATTGTCTTCTCAATTTGTAGTTAGAGGCATCCATAAATAATATTTAAATGATAGACCATACTTTCTTTTCTCTTATTTCTTTAATATTATTTATATTTAAACGATCGAAGAGAAAGTTGTTTCTTTTCTTTCTTTATAAAAAGATTAACCTTTGAACCCTTATTTTGGGTCTAATTTAGGTTTTACTTATAAGATGCTTTATTTATCATGGCTATTATAGAATTGTAATGTTCTAACAATTGAATTTAACCCTAAAAATCATGTTAACATATATCAAGTCATCTAAGTCATGCATTTAGCATTTTCCTGAAATAGATGCCTTGTGAAGAGGGAATCTTAGGGTATACCTATCCAATGAATGATTTATTATTGATCAAAAAATTATTGCCTATACTTGAATGGCCATTTTTATGGATAATCCACAACAGTGCAGTATGTTGCACTTAAAAGGAGAAAGTTTTATATAGAAAAGGAATCTCATCAAAGGTATCACCAACTCTAAAAAATTACACATATCCAATTACTCATTATTAAACATATCAAATCAGAAGAACTCTCCATGTAAGATGCCTCAAAGCATGAGTACAAATATAAAAGTTTTTTAAAAGCCTATTACATTTTTTTTTTGATTCGATCCGTATTGACTTGAGTAATAAAGTCTCTTTCAAAAAATATTTTAAGTTTCTTCTATCTTTCTGTAAGGCTCCTGGTTTGGTGATCAAGGCTGTTCTCTGGTTCCTGCTTTAAGATTCGTGCTTGCTGGTCTTCGTCCCCGATCTCCCGCGATCTGTGTCGCTGGGTTGATCCTGCTTCCTGGAAGCATGGCAGCACTTCCTCTTCATCTCCGTCAGCCTCTGAGGGGTCCAAGCTTGCTGGACAACCCTGGCATCGAGGTAATGACAGCCGGTATGAATGGATTGCTCTGGTGCCATCTTCGGCGGTCGTTGCTGAGCTGGAACAGCTCTTCCCCGACATTGTCCAGGTTCCCGTTCAATCATTGATGGAGGAAGAAGCTAGATGGCAGAGTAAGGTTGTTTTGGCTCGGAGCCTTTCTCGCTGGGTTCATCCAGATGCTATTATCAGGGAATTCCAGCGATCGGGGATTCAAGGAGGTATTGAAGCAGTTTCGTTGGCTAATCGGCATTTCCTCTTTCGGTTTTCCGATTGCCACGCCACATAGCTTGCTCTTGGAAGACCCTGGATTGTTAATGGGCAACCTCTGGCAGTTGCTCAATGGAAACCAGACTTTCTCCCGGCGAAGAGCTCACTCACTGATGCTCTGCTTTAGATCCGTCTTCCACAACTCCCAATAGAATACTGGAGTACCAATGAAGCCTTGTCGTCCATTCTATCTGTTGCTGGCCAATTCATGTTTAAGGACGCATCCACCAGAGAGAGGGTTCGTGGGGGTTTCGCTCGAGCCTACGTCCGCGTAGATCTCAGCAAACCTCTGAGACCGGGAGCTCGGATTCGTGGTAACAGGGTCCCCTTTTGGCAGCCATTTTCTTACGAAAACCTTGAGGGACTTGCTCCTCCTGTGGGACTCTGCATCTGGTGGAGCATTGCGGGGTGGCTCCGGGATCTTCGTCGGCGTCTCCCTCCGTTTCGGGTATGAGTTATGGACCGTGGATGGTTGCTCTTCGTCGATGCAAGGCTCCCATTGATCACCAACATTCAGCGCCCAGCATGAAGATGCCTTCGATTAGCCCTGCTCCCCCTTCCTCTATCTCCCCTGAAGGATGGAGCACCCCGAAGAAGACTGCTCGGAGGAATAGTGGTTGGGGTTCATTCCCCCCTTCACTGGAGACTTTAGTCAGGGAGATGTCTCAAACTTGTCTCCCCCTCAGGCTGAAACCACTGCGTGCCGGTTTCCTTCTAAAGTGCCGGCTGGCACTGAAGTTGAGTTGGGAAGTCTGAACTTTTGGATTCTAATCCAATAAGTCCAAGGACCAAAGATCTTAATCCATTTGCATGCTTGGACTTCGATCACAATACTAGCAATGAATTTGGGCACCTTAAGGCCAGTGTGGTGGCCCCTTCCAGCCCAGCCAAGAGGGCCGGCCTGTTGAGCCTATTTCCAATAGAGTGGTCTCCAAAACCACTAAAGCGAAAGGTAAAGGCCTCCTAAAAGGCAAAGGAAGTGTGCATGCCAATTTCACCTTTTCGGCATCTTCAGCTTCCCCTAAGGGGTATGGTGCCGGTTCTGGGCCAGGGCTGAAGAAATCCCGTAGCAAGGACGGGTCTGTTTTGGGGTGTTCTTCTGGGCCTTCTTTGACTCCTCTAAATGACGGGATGGACCACGACTCTGCGGTTTCCCTTCTGAAGAAGGCTATTCGTGTGAAGACTCCGTTATGATTTTGGACTCACCACAGGTTGAGGATCAAAGATAGGATGGCTGTACTGATATGGGGTTGGCGAGCTCTTCTTCTATCAGTGCTCAGTCTGCTCTGGAGAAGTCTAGGGACATGGATGAAGTCCCCCCCTCTCAAACTTTGGAATGAAGATCCTTACTTGGAACGTGCGAGGTGCTCTGAAACCCTCGTTTGATCCTCGTTTGGACGGCTGTTACAGCTTCATGCTTTTGATATCTGTATTCTGCTAGAGACCCATTTGTCTGGGGATAGTCTGATGCGTCTGCGTAGACAGCTTTCCAGATCATGGGTTTCCTATGCTATTGACTCTGTTGGCCTATCTGGTGGAATTCTGGTGCTCTGGAGAAATGACAATATTAGAGTTGATGCGTTCCACGGGTCTGGTCAGCAAGTGGCTCTGGTCATCTCTGAGGGGTCCTCTCCTCCCTGGTTACTATCGGGTGTCTATGCAAGCACAGATTTCAGATTGCGTCGGGGCCTTTGGTCAGAGCTTCATTCCCTACTTGCTCAGGGTATTCCTTCCCTCATTGCTGGTGATTTCAACTGTATTATTGGGGCTGAGGAGAAAAGAGGTGGTCGGCAGTTTGTTCGGTCCCCGGACGTTGCTGAGTTCAGAAACTTCATATCCTCTGCTGGGCTTTTGGACTTGGGGTTTGCCGGTTCTCACTACACTTGGTGTAATAATCGTCGAGGATCTGCTCGAGTGTGGGAAAGACTGGATAGGGCCATGGCTTCTCCTTCTTGGCTTCAGCTCTTTCCATCTACTACTATTACTCATTTGTCCAGAATTGGCTCCGATCACTGTCCTATTCTTATTTCTACTGATCTCTCCTCTCCTGAGTAGGCAGTTCAGATTCGAGAAGTTCTGGACTTTTTATTCTTCTGCTAGTCTATTATTTCGCAGGTTTGGCGATTACCTGTCCGAGGCTCGGCCTCTTATAGGCTTTCTCGGCGATTGACTCTGGCTAGTCGGAGACTCTCTAGATGGAATAGAAGAGAAGTGGGGGACATTGTCAGGCAAGTTGAGCAAGTTGAGTCCTCTATTTCTTTCTTACAGACGAAAGAGGACCAGGAGGGTTTCCTCCTTGATTCTGAGCTTTCGACTCTTAGATCCTGCCTTGCTCTGCACCACTCTCTTCTGCTGCAGCAGGAGACTTTTTGGAGGCAAAGGTCCAGAATCCAGTGGATTAAGGAAGGGGACCGCAACACCAGATTCTTTCATCAGGCTACTTTGAAAACGCCGAGCGAAGAACCGCATCCGGCATATTGTTGATGATCAGGGTGATGCTCAGGAGGATGCCCAAGCGATCAGAGATTCATTTTTTCAGTTCTTTCATTCCAGATGGACTGAGCACTCGGGTGAGGGTTCTCCTATCTTTCCTGTTCAGCCCCCTTATAGGGTTTCCAATGCTGAGAATGCTCTTCTGATTAGACCGATTACGGCGGATGACATCCAGAGGGCATTATGGGATCTTGGTGCTGATAAGGCCCCTGGGCCTGATGGTTTCCCTCCGTTATTCTTTCGCTTCTATTGGGAGATTGTGGGGCACGATGTTGTAGAGGTGTTCAGCTTGTTTTTAGGCTCACACTATTCCCTCTGACTGGAACCGGACCCTTATCACTCTGGTGCCTAAACGCCAGGATGCTTACTCTCCTCAGCACTACCGGCCGATTAGTCTTTGTACTACTTTATACAAGGTGTGTGCTCGCATTTTGGTCTCCCGTTTGGCTCCGGTGATCCCTCGTCTCATTTCCTTGGAGCAGGGTGCTTTTCTAAGGGGCCGTAGTATTACTGATAACGCTCTCTTAGCCCAGGAGTTCATGTATGACCTTCAGCATGCTTCCGGCAGTCAGAGTCTTATGGCAATCAAGCTTGATATGGAGAGAGCTTATGACAGGCTAAGCTGGATTTCCTGCGCTATACTCTTCATGAGTTTGGGCTTGACGTCACTTTTGTAGACTGGATTATGGCATGTCTACCGGCCGTCTTTCTCTCTCCTAATCAATGGCGATCAAACTGATTATTTTCACTCTGAGGTCGGGCTCAGGCAGGGTTGCCCTCTATCCCCATTCCTCTTTATACTCTCTGCTGATGCTCTATCCCGGGCTCTTACTCAGGCTCAGTTTGATGCGTCCTTTGCGCCTTACTCTGCGGGTCCCCACGGGCCTATTATTTCACATCTTCTCTTTGCTGATGACTGCATCCTGTTAGGAAAGGCTACTATTCATAATGCTTCCATCTTTTTGGCTGTTTTGCGGGATTATTGTCGTGCTTCTGGTCAGAAAGTCAATTTAAATAAATCTTTAATCTGTTTTAGCCCAAAGACGACTCCCGCTGTCAAGGGATCTATTGTGCATATCATGGGTATTCCTACTCTGGCGGATCGGCTCTCCTACCTTGGGATTCCTATCACTGGGCGGAGACCTCGTAGTTCTGACTTCAGTGCCTTAGTAAGGAGGGTCCGTGATCGTATGGATGGGTGGCAGATCTCTGGTCTCTCTATGATGGCTCGGATCATTCTCATACGTTCTGTCCTCTCTTCTCTTCCTCTTTATCTGTTATCCAATGCTGCCATACCTTTGTCATGCTTGAGGAAGATTGAGAGATATTTCGGGATTTCCTCTGGGCCTCGATTCAGGATGGCCATGGCGTTCATCTTCTTGCCTGGGATGTTGTCTGCATGCCGATCGCTGAGGGTGGTCTTGGGATCCAGTCTCTTATTGCTAGGAGGGAGGCTTTGATTGCTAGGCATGCTACACGTTCCTGCTTGATCCGCATTGCCTGTGGAGCTCCTTCATGCGTGCCAAGTATGGAGATTGGAGTCATTCCATCCATGCAGTCTCATCGGGGGCATTCTTTCTTATGGAAAGGTCTGTTGTTATGCTGCGGAGATACTGGATTGCACTTCATGGATGGTTGGTGATGGCACCTCTGTGGATGTTGTTCAGGACACTTGGATTGCAGACCTTCCCCTATCTCGATGGCCGACCTTTGTCTGTACTGATATCCCTATTGGTCTGAGAGTCAGTGACTTAATTTCCCAGGATCAGTTGGTCTGGGATTATTCGGTGGTTTCTTCTTTTTTTGGGGATGAGCTCTACCGACGCATTACATCTATTCCTCTCGTTCTGGGCCTCTCTACTGATGTTAGGGTTTGGAAGAGATCATGTTTGCCCGTGCTTCTATTAGGGATCTTCTCAATATCTTTAGGTCTTTGCCTTCGCAAGGTATGGACTTGGCTTGGATTTGGCATCTATCCATTCACCCCAGGGTTCGCCTGTTCATATGGAAGTTGCTTGGAATGTCCTTCCTACTTGTTTCCTTCTTGCTAGGAGGGGTATGAGCATCTTGCCTATGTGCCCGGTGTGTGGTCTCGAGGTGGAGACTGTGGATCATGCTATCTTTTTATGCGGCAGAGCGAGACAGATCTGGCAGCGGTTAGGGGAGTGTCCTTGGACGTATGACTCTGTTTCCCACCGTATCTCCTTTTTGCGTCTGATCAGGCAGGATATGAGGGCTTGCTACCATAGGCGGGGTCAACGGTGGGCTTACACTACTTATCATATTTGGTTAACCCGGAACCGGCTGGTGTTCTCGGGTGAGATTGTTCCTTCTTATCGGGTTGTCAGGACTGCTGCTTCCTCATCTGCTGAGTATACTTTCCATCACAGGCCTCTTGATTTTGTCAGCCCAGGCCACTGGGACTCCCATGCTACTTCGGTAGCGAACCGGTACACGGTCTTTATTTCTTGGGAGCCCCCACCTCTTGGGTGTGTCAAAATCAACTTCGATGGGAGTGTTCGAGGTAGATGTGCAGGATCGGGATTTGTGATTCGGGGGTCCGAGGGTAACATGCTTGCAGCAGGTGGTTTCGGGACTCTTGATTCCTCTGTTCCCTTTACGGAACTATCTGCGGCGTGGGCTGGTATCTCTTATGCCGTTCAGATCATTGGTGCCCGTAGGCTCATTATTGAAGGGGATTCTGCTACGGTTATCAGCTGGATCCATCAGGAATCTAGCTACCATATACCGACCATCCCTCTTATCAGTGATATTCGTTCCTTTCTTCAAGGTGCCATTGGTACTCAGATTCGCTACATCTACAGAGAAGCCAACTCAGCGGTGGATTAGATCACCTCTAGGGTGGCATATCACTCTGGTTTTTAGAGCTGGAAGCAGGGCGACCCATGCCCTATTATTCTGTCACAAATTTTATAGTTTGATATTTCGGGTTCGACTCACCCTAGACTGGTATGGTCACCCGCCTGTACCAAAAAAAAAAAAAATCTTCCATCTTTACTTCAAATGACATTTAGGAGTTTATTATAGAGAGAACGGCTACATCATCTTCTAATAAAGTATCTGGATGATGGTAAACTAATTTAAAATCATCATCTTGTAAAGATTGAGATAACAAGGAATGCTTGCCCCATTATAAAATCAGAATTATCTATAAAAATCGTTTAAGCGATATTTTATTATCTATCAAAAAAAAAATACTACGACAAAACAATGACTCCATTTCAGTCTATTCTCACTAATGATTTGAAAACTGGATCGACAACAAACTGGCTTAATATTTGAGTCGCGGGTCAATCGATTGGACCGAATGAATCGATTTGATCGAACCGGTTAATATTATAATTAAATTTTAATTTTAATAATATAAAATAATAAAATATAAATATAATTTAAATAAAAAATTAAAAAATTAAAAACCGGGTTGAACCGGTTGAAACCCGATCGATTCAATGGATTTTTTTGATTTTTACTGGGTCATATAAAAGTCAACTTTAATAATAAAACCGACCAGACTGATGACCGGTTTTTTGGACCAATTGGACTAATCGATCCGATCCGATTTTCAAAACATTGATTCTCATAGACAAAATGCCAATCCATTCACGTGGAATATGCTAAGGATATTTGCTTCCCTACAATAGCCTGCATGAAAGATACCGCGCCAAACACCTCACGGTACGATCCACCCCACAAAAAGAAAGGACTACTGACCCCGATCTATATGAGATGGTACGGAACCTAAGGCTGTGTTTGATATAGAGGATAAGGGAGGATATTCCCTGAATATCCCCTTATCCCTAAGGTGTGTTTGATATGATGGATAAGGAAGGATATCCCCTAGATATCCCCTTTATCCCCAAATGCTATAGCTACATGGGATAGTGCTGAAAAAGTTTAACCAGAGGGGATAACCCATGGTTAAGGATAACCCATGTTTTAACCATGGG
>UESW01005090.1:265808-328433 GCA_900491605.1 Calamus simplicifolius | reverse complement strand
TTAGGGCTAAATACCTGGTCCCTGACTTCATTGGCCTGTCCGCACCGAGGCTCGAAGATAGGGTGACCTCTGACTATCCAGGTTGGGTCGCTCTATACGAGGAGTTCTTCCGGTACGGGCTGCGCCTTCCCTTCCATCCTTTTTTTCTTAACCTCTTAGATATGTATAGGTTAGTGCCGGCACAGTTGACTCCGAACTCGATTCGGATCATCTGTGCCTTTGTCATTTTGAGGGGGTCCACCCAGGGCTATCTCTGTTCCGAGCTTTCTATAAGCTCCGCCGTCAAGGTGAGGGGGCCTGGTGGGCATTTACTGCCAGGCCGGGTAGGGCTTTCCCCTTAGGCCTCCCATCCAAAGTTAGGGGGTGGAAACCTAGATTTCTTTTTGCCCACATCGAGGGGGTAAGGGCCACTTGAAGGGAGCCAGACGCTAGCTCCAACGACGATTCCTCTGTAAGGGATAGGGATAAGGAACTATTCATCCAATTGTCCAACTGCCAAAATCCGGCTACAAGAAACTCCTGTCTGAGGAGAACCTGGAAGAAGCCGAGTTAGCCCCGGCGACCGGTGAGCCTGACGCCTGAATCCTTCTGTCCCATCCTTCGATTTGCTGTATGTCGCCACTAATACCCATTATTCTTTTCTGTGCAGCAATGAAGGTTTTCCGCCAGCGATTTCAAGGCTGTCCTGACAGAAGAGGCAGGCGACCGGAGAGTCATCCAGGCTGACGAAAAGAATTCGGATAAGGGAGCCAGCCGAGCTGGCCACAGCCCTCACAGCCCCAGCGCCTGCGGAGGAGCCGGCTGGGAAGAAGCCGGTCGTAGGAGTGGCTCCGAAGCCAGCTAGGGCTAAAGTTGAAGAAGGGGAGATCCCAGCCACCACCGAAACGACGGTGGTGGTCTTGGATGAGGAGGAAGCCCCCGCCGCTGCCGGTGTGCCCGAGGCGGGATGGGTTACCATCGCCGTCGGCCCTCCGGCTACTGCAGAGCCAGGGAGGGAGAGTGCTCCCCCAACTACCGGTGAGGGGAGCGAGTCACCAGGAAGGCCCAGGATGGGGCGGAGGCGGCCGAGAAGCAGAGGGGTGAGCCGAGGAGCTCATCCCCTCAACCGGCCCGTCGCCCGGCCCGCCCCTAAGCTGAAGGTCCGCAGGAGGGACAGACATGGCTGGTCCCTACAATCGGCATGATAGCGGACGCCGCACAAGCCTCCCGCCTCCTGTCGGGAGTTCGGACTGCTGAGTTCGAAGAGGATATGCGGGGATTGAGTCACTCCGCACTCCTGGATATGGTCATGGTTGCCGTTGTCCAGGTACTTTTTGAATCTTCCTCATTTTCCCCAATGCTTTTTTTTTTCTTCTCGCAGCTAACATGTTTGCTCTGCTATAGATGGCCAACGCGCAATTGGTCTTCGTGAGGCACTCGCCCACTCCTCAAACATGATGATCAAAGCCCTGGCGAGGGCCGACAAGTATAAGAAGGAGAGCATAGCGCAGGCCGAAAGCTTTGCTCGCCTTCATCAAGAGGCCTCAGCTCGGGAGGAGAGCATGGCCGGCCACCTAAGGGAGATGGAGAGCCGGGCCTCCGCAGCCGAGGCCAAAATGGAGTTGGCCTCAGAAAGGTCGAAGGCCGCCACAGCGCAGAATGAAGAGCTGACCCGACGGCTCCAAAGCGCCGAGGAGGAGGTCCGGGCCGCAGGGGAGAGGGCCACTGCCGTGGAGAAAGCGGTGGTGGAAGCGGTCTTGGAGAAGGCCGGGGCGGTGGCCTGTGCCGATAAGGCTAGTGCCCATGCCGAAGAAGCCGAGGGCAGGGCCTGGGAGGCCGAGGCGCGAGCCAAGGAGGCCAAGGCCAAAGCGCAGCAGGCTGAAGCCGAGGCGGGGCAGGCCATCTCCAAATACAAGGCCTGCCGGAGTTCAAGCAGGAAGTCATCGAGGCCAGCCTCGATGCTTATGTTCAAGGCTTCGAGATGTGCAAGGTCAAAGTTGTTGGGGAACGCGGAATACCCCCAAGATCATGGCTATAGCGTATATGAGTAATACATAAAAAAACTTTTACCGTTCTAATCTATGAGTACAAGATCATACCTTCAGATTTGAACTTTGGATCACTTTGATTCGATTGCTCGACCTCAACCTTTAGCCTTCCGCCGTATTCCCAAAAATACCTTCTTCTCTCACAAGATGGTATCTCTTGGCCGCCCTAGGGTTTCTTGTTTTTCTTTCTCCAAAAACGTTCACCCTAGCAACCAACTGAGAGGGTATTTATAGGGCTACAACAGGGACCAATAGGCAAATATAAAAAGGACTTTCATGTAATTAAATCTCCTAATCCTACCCTGGGTTAGGATTCATTGTACTCTAATCATATTTGAATTTATATTTTCGAGCCTTTAATATTAAATACTTATTATCTCCCCACATTAAGATTACAGATATCCACCAATTAAATTTAATTACTAACAATATAATTTAATTGGCTTTTATTATCCTTGAGACCTATCCACTTAACTTATTTGATGTATCGGATTCAAAATTCACTTGCAAGATTTGATACAATCAAAACTTATAAGCTTCCTTAAGGGGATATCATCAATCCAATTTATCAGGACGTGGTTTCCTTCAACTATTAATATTCACCATATATAATGTTATTGCCCAACCCACTGAGTTTATTGACTCATATAGAATCTCACTCTATGTGTAATCAAAGCTATAATCACTACATAAACGTGTCTAGAAATAGAATTCGGATTAAGAGCATAAGTAATCATAATATTCATGAGTTTTAAATTATTTTATAAAGTTAGTATAAAATAATTAACTCAACTGGGTCCTGTTCAATACACACAAAGTGTACTAGCACAAATAGTTAGAATAAACCATTCCCCGTAGTCAAGATAGACCTACAAAAAATTTGTGCTACAGTTCTACTGATGGTGTGTCCAATTCTATCTAAAACTGTGAACAATAAACTTGTATTCCAAAAGAACCGATGATCTAGTCTTCTGTGTGTAAGCCGTACTCTACACACTAGATCAAATACTCTTTGTAAATACTAGACATATGCACATATATAGTAAATGGCATACATTGCTCAAAATGAATTCTCATTAAAAAATAAAGACATAACATAAAGCATATCTTTTAGCCTATATCTCTATCAAAAGTATCTGCGGCCCTCGAGATTGATGTTGCCAAACTTGAAGACATCCGGCCTGGGGAGCCTGACGAGGAGCTAGCAGAGAAAGAGGACGAGAAGAAGCCTGGCCCCGGCGAGCCTTGAAGACCCACTGTCCATTTTTCTTCTTTATCTTGTGTAACCGGCCTCAGGCCCAATTTGTACTTACCCTTGACTGTTAATGAAGAAACTTTTCTATCAAAGCTTCTCAATTTTGTACCTCTTCTTGATTACTAATAAAGAAGAAATTTTTATCAAACTTTGCTCTGTCTGTTCCGTCTTCTTTTGGGAAAAGCACCTAACTGTGTCTTTACTTCTTGAGGCTGAATCACATATGCTGAGAACGTCATGACCGAACGTTGCATCTTCTGAAACGTTTTCTTAGCTTCAAATGTTGCATATGTTGACCATGCCGCAGCCAAACTGCGACTTTGGACTGGATGATGTTCGAATGCATCCCCGAAATGTAAGCCGGCCATGTGGAAGGTTACTCAAGAGGCCTCATGATGCTGTAGACCGTTCGAAAGAAGACTCATTTGCATATGAATCTTCTAAAGGCTTGGAAAGATCCACGGGCGACTTGACACCAAGATTAATTTTGGAGGCATTGGTACTGACCAGAGATGGTTGAGGCTGATTCAGCCGTCGCAAGGGCGCCAAGGAGAGTGGGGTTGACCAGGGGAGGCTTACGCCGACTCGGTCAGTGTTGAAGGTGCCTAGATCGGTCAAGGTCGACCGGGAAAGGCTGTGGCTGAGCCGGCCGACTCAGAGTCTGTGAGGGCCACACGGAGCCTTCTGGAGCTATCTCCATGGTCTAGGTTCCATGTGAAGGGCGACCTGAACGCATATGGAGCTATTAGGAAAACCACCGCTGTGCCGGGGTCGAGGGTGTCCTGCTAGCTGCGGTGTCGGCGATCCTTTTAAACCACCTCAGCGGTTTGTGTGCCATCCGAGGGGTGACTCGATCGGGTACGGAGCTGTTAGGTCTTACCGGCTCAGAGGCACCGCTGTGCCAGGGCCAAGTGGTGTTCCGTTAGCTGCGATACCGGTGAGCTCCTTTTGAACCGCCTCAGGGGTTTGTGTGCCACCTGAGGGGCGACTCGACCGGGTACGGAGCTGTTAGGGTCTTAACCGACTCGGGGGCACCACCGTGCCGGGACCGAGTGGTGTCCCGTTAGCTGCGATGTCGGTGAGCTTCTTTTGAATCACCTCAGGGGTTTGTGTGCCGTCTGAGGGGCGACTCGACCGGGTACGGAGCTGTTAGGGTCTTAACCAACTCGGAGGCACCGCCGTGCCGGGCCAAGTGGTGTCCCATTAGCCGCGATGCAGGTGAGCTTTTTTTGAACCACCTCAGGGGTTTGTGTGCTGTCTGAGGGGTGACTCAACCGGGTACAGAGCTGTTAGGGTCTTAACCGACTCAGGGGCACTGCCGTGCCGGGGCCAAGTGGTGTCCCGTTAGCCGCGATACCGGTGAGCTCCTTTTAAACCACCTCAGGGGTTTGTGTGCCGTCCGAGGGGTGACTCGACCGGGTATGGAGCTATTAGGGTCTTACCAGCTCGGAGGCATCGCCGTGCCGGGGCCGAGTGGTGTCCCATTAGCCATGATGCCGGCAAGCTCCTTTTGAACCGCCTCAGGGGTTTGTGTGCCTCCTGAGGGGTGACTCGACCGGGTACGGAGCTGTTAGGGTGTTAACCGACTCGGGGGCACCGCCGTGCTGGGGCCGAGTGGTGTCCCGTTAGCCGCGATGCCGGTGAGCTCCTTTTGAACCATCTCAGGGGTTTGTGTGCCACCTGAGGGGCAACTCGACTGGGTACAGAGCTGTTAGGGTCTTAACTGACTCGAGGGCACCGCCGTGCTGGGGCCGAGTGGTGTCCCATTAGCCGCGATGCTGGTGAGTTCCTTTTGAACCGCCTCAGGGGTTTGTGTGCCGCCTCTGGGGCGACTCGATCGGGTACAGAGCTGTTAGGGTCTTAACCGACTCGGGAGCACCGCCGTGCCGGGGCCGAGTGGTGTCCCATTAGCTGCGATGCCGGTGAGCTCCTTTTGAACCGCCTCAGGGGTTTGCATGCTGCCTGAGGGGTGACTCGACCGAGTACGGAGTTGTTAGGGTCTTAACCGACTCGGGGGCACCGCCGTGTCGGGGCCGAGTGGTGTCCCGTTAGCCGAGATGCCGGTGAGCTCCTTTTGAACCGCCTCAGGGGTTTGTGTGCAACCTGAGGGGTGACTCGACCGGGTATGGAGCTGTTAGGGTCTTAACCGACTCGGAGGCACCGCCGTGCCGGGGCCGAGTGGTGTCCCATTAGCCGCGACGCCGGTGAGCACTTTTTAAACCACCTCAGGGGTTTGTATGCCGCCTGAGGGGCGACTCAACCGGGTACGAAGCTGTTAGTGTCTTAACCGACTTGGGGCACCGCTGTGCCGGGGCCGAGTGGTGTCCCGTTAGCCGGGATGCCGGTGAGCTCCTTTCGAGAGACCTGGTCTTTGGGTGCGAGGGAGAGTAGGCTGTGGCGTCAGAAGGGACCTCCTTTATTGCTTATGCCCCAGGGGAATACATCATTGATAATATTGGCAGAGGTTATCCGCATTCTAGGTACGTGGAATGGGTTGTCCATTGAGTTCTTCTAGCTTGTATGCCCCCCGGTGGAGTGTCTCGGTGACACGATAAGGGCCCTCCCAGTTGGGGGATAGCTTGCTTCCCTCTGTAGGCATAGAAACCTTAGCTTTTCTCAAAACCAAGTCTCCATGGCGAAAAACCTTGAGACAAACTCGAGCATTGTAGTACTTGGCCGCTCGCTGATGAAAGGTCGCCATGCGCAGCCTCGCCCGATAATGCGCCTCATCGATGAAGTCCAAATTAGCCCGAATCAGTGCGGAGTTATTTTCCTCGTTGAAGGACTCCACACGTGGATTGGGTAGTCCGATCTCGATGGGAATGATGGCTTCGGATCCGAAGGCAAGACTGAAGGGAGTCTCGTCCGTTGGGGCTCTGGGGGTCGTGTGGTAAGCCCATATCACACTGGGGAGCTCTTCCACCTACCTACCTTTGGATCCATCTAGCCGAGTTCTGAGTCCTCTGAGGATTGTGTGGTTCATGACCTCGGTCTCTCTGTTGGTTTGGGGGTGGCCGACAGAAGTGAATCTGTGATGAATGCCTAGTTTGTCACATAAGGCTTTAAATGCTTCATTGTTGAATTGTCGGCCGTTGTCCATGACGAGGGTGTGAGGCAGGCCAAATCGGCATATGATCGACTTCCAGGAGAAAGCTTTGACCTTGCTTTCAGTGATCTTGGCCAGTGCCTCGACCTCGACCCATTTGGTGAAGTAGTCGATGGCGACTAGCAAGAATCTCCGTTGCCCTAAAGCTGGGGGGAATGGCTTGAGGATGTCCATTCCCCACTGAGCGAAAGGCCATGGGGCTGAGAGCGAGCTCAGTGGGGTAGATGGTTGATGTTGAATGTGTGCGTGGCGCTGACAACCATCGCATTTCTGAACTAATTTAGCCGCATCCTCCCTCATAGTGAGCCAGAAGTATCCCTGACGGAGAGCCTTTTGGGCTAAGGATCTGCCCCCCATATGATTTCCACAGATGCCCTCGTGGATTTCTCTAAGGATGTAATCAGCGTCGGCGGGTCCTACATACTTGAGCAGGGGGTAGGAGAATGACCTTCTGTATAGATGCCCGTCGAGGAGGATGAATTTGGAGGCCCTCCACTTGAGCAGCCTGGCTTCATTGCGGTCATCAGGGAGTGTGCCATCAGTGAGATAGCGGACGTAGGCATCCATCCATGTGGTCTCTTGGGTGAGCGGAAGGACTTCCTCGCTATCCTCTATGCTAGGCCTTTCTAAATATTCCATGTAAGCATCCCTTGCCATGCCGTCGGCAGAGGTAGCCAGATGAGAGAGGATGTCGGCCTTGGCATTCTTGCTCCGGAGAATGTAACTGATACTGAAGTAAGGTAGCGGGGAGATCAAAAGCTGAACCTTGCTCAAGTACTGAGTCATAATAGGGTCACGCGCCTCGTATTCTCCATTGATTTGCCCGGAGACGAGTTGCGAGTCTGTGAAAGCTCTGAGACGCCTTATTTCGAACTCCTGGGCTAGCCTTAATCTGGCCAACAGGGCTTCATATTCAGCTTGATTGTTGGTGTCCTCGAATAGAAACTGCAGGGTGCATTCTGTCCTTTCTCCCCCCAGCCCGGCGAGAATGAGGCTGGCGCCGCTTCCCTGAGAGTTTGATGTGCCATCCACATGAAGGATCCAAGTTTCTCCATCGCCGTTTGGTTCGGGCTCGCGCTGTTCCTTGGCAACCTCTTCAGTCGCCTCCTCCGCCCAAGTGCATTCAACTAGGAAATCAGCTAAAACTTGGGACTTCAGAGCCGGTCGTGCCTGGAAGGAGAGGTCGAACTCTCCTGGCTTGATGGCCCACTTGGCGAGTCGGCCTGAGGTATCCGGATGAGCCAGGATGGCTCGAAGGGGCTGATCGTGAGCACCATGATAGGATGAGCTTGAAAGTATGGGCGGAGGTGCCGGGCGGAAACTATCAGGGCGAAAATAACTTTTTCTATCTTGGAGTATCTAACTTCTGCGTCATGAAGGACCTTACTCACATAATAGACGGGTCTCTGGGTTCCATCAGCATCGAGACGCACCAGGACTGAGCTAACGGCTTCCGAAGAAGCAGCTAAGTAGAGGAAGAGACTTTCCCCGTCTCTTGGCTTGGATAGGAGCGGCGGAGAGGACAGGAATGCCTTCAACCCGTCGAAGGCTTTCTGGCAGTCGTCCGTCCACTCGAAGCTGTTCATCTTCCACATGGCCTTGAAGAAAGGCAAGCATCTCTCGGCCGATTTGGAGAGGAAATGGCTTAGAGCCGCTATCCTCCCTGTTAGTCGCTGCACTTCCTTCTTGTTGGATGGTGGCCTCATGTCGAGTATGGCACTGATCTTCTCTGGGTTCGCCTCATCCCTCACTAGGTCACCATGAAACCCAGGAACTTGCCCGCCATGACCCTGAAAGCACATTTCTTGGGGTTTAGCCTGACTTGGAAATGATGGAGGTTATTAAAGGTTTCCTCCAAGTCGAAGACGTGATCGGAGGCGCGGGTGCTCTTTGTCAGCATGTCATCTACATAGACCTCCATATTCCGGCCTAGCTGGTCCTGGAACACTCTATTCATCAACCTTTGGTAGGTTGCCCCTGCATTCTTGAGGCCAAAAGGCATCACTTTGTAGCAATAAATGCCTTTCTCTGTCACAAAGGATGTGTGCTCTTCGTCGCTGGGATCCATCCTTATCTGATTATATCCGGAGAAGGCATTCATGAAGCTGAGGAGTTTGTGCCCAGAGGTAGAATCCACCAGCTGATCTATCCTTGGCAGGGGAAAGATGTCTTTCAGACATGCTTTGTTGAGGTCGACGAAGTCTATGCAAATTCTCCAGTTCCCATTTGCCTTACGTACCATGACCATATTAGCCAGCCAACTAGGGTAGTGTGCCTCCTGGATGTGGTCGGCACTGAGCAGCTTGTTGACTTCCTCGTCAATAGCCTTTTGCCGATCAGGAGCGAAGCTTCTCTTCCTTTGGCAGATCGGACGGTGCCGTGGGTCAATGTTGAGCTTGTGGGTGATTACCTCCGGAGGGATGCCGGGTATATCAGACGCTGACCAAGCGAAAATGTCCGAGTTAACCCGCAAAAAGGTCAAGAGGCACTCCCGATCCTCTGGGGGAAGGAGTCCGGAGACACGGACGGTCTTCGTCGGGTCGTCTCCAAGAGGGAAAGTTAGGATGTGCTTAGCTGGTCCCTCCCTTGCTAGAGTCTCTGGGGTCGGATGCTTCTAAAGCTGGTTCAGCTTCCAGAGGACTTGATGCTGCGTGATAATAGGGCAGGACCGGGCTGGTCTCACCGTGCATCTCTCCAACTCCTGCACTAGTGGGGAACTACACCAGTAAACATCGGATGGAGATAACTGCATCCAAAAGGTTCAGACCTGGACACCCGAGAATGGCATTGTACGCCAAGGGGACCCTCACGACCAGGAATTTCATGATCACTGTGCTTTGGTATGGCGACGTTCCGGCTGTCACAGGCAAAGGTATCTCGCCTTTAACCCTTACAGAGTCCCCAGTAAACCCGACCAACGGGGCTGCCACAGGCTGAAGGGAGTCTAGAGATAATCCCATCCGAATAAAAGCGTCGTAAGTAAGGATGTCAGCTGAGCTGCCACTATCAACTAATATCCTTTTTACAGGGTGCTTGGCGATCGTCATAGAGACGACGACGCCTTCATTGTTGACATTTTCCATAACAGCAGATTCCCCCCTATAAATTACATTATTCGGCGCCTCCTCCCCTCTCGGCCGCTTAGATGCAGAGGCTGATCCCCAAGACACCATTCCGACCGTCCGTTCTATGGGGGCGTTGTCGACCGCGGCTTGAACAGGTGGAGGTCCCATGAGGGTCGGCAGCGGCTGCGGCGCCTTCTGAACATACTTGCCAAGGTAGCCCCGCTGAATGAGCTCCTCGATGGCCCGCTTCAAGCTGTAGCAGCTATCAGTGTCATGGCCATAATCCCGATGGAATCAGTAGTAACAGCTTTTATCGCCGAGAGGACCTTTCTTCATGGGAGGAGGGCGCTGGAGGTAAGGCTCGCCCTCGATCTCCATCAGGATGTGGGATCGAGGGGCGAGAAGAGGCGTGAGCTTGCTCTCGTCGGGGGCAGGGCTCCGGCACATGTTGTCGGGTCAGCAAGGCGGGTCAGATCGCCGGTGTCAAGGGGGTCCACTCGGCTCAAGGCGAGTGGGCTTGTGATTGGATCTCCTTGAAGATTCTCGGCGGGTGAAGTCAGCCTCATCCGCACAGATGTACTTTTGTGCCCGGAGGAGGAGGTCAGAGTAAGAGCTCGGGGGTTTTTTGTCCAAGGAGAAGGTGAAGCGGGATGGGAGGAGTCCCCGCTTCAGCGCCAACATCGCTACGCATCGTCGAGATGGTAGACTTCGAGGGCGGCAGCCTTGAACCAGGACACAAAGTCCCGTAGCGACTCCCCCTCCTTCTGGCGCACGGAGAAGAGGCTGTCCGCTACCCTTGGGATTCGCCGGCAGGCATTGAAATGTGCCAGAAAGGCCTTCTCCAGCTCTCGGAAGGAGTCGATGCTGTGAGGAGGCAGGCGCGAGTGCCACGTACGAGTGGCCTTCCGTAGAGTGGCGGGAAAGGCTTTGTAGAGAAGGGCGTCAGAAGCGCCTTGGACTTGTATCATTGCTTTATAGCTCTCGAGATGGTCGAGAGGATCTGTCGTACCATCGTATGGATCTACCTAGGGGAAGCGGAATCTGGAGGGAACAGGCTCCTCCAATATTCGGCGGGTGTAAGGAGGATGGGTGTCAAACTCTTTCTCCAGTTGGTGATTGATTTTCTTGGTGAGTTCATCTAGTCGCCTATTGTACTCGTCCAAGCATTCCTCCGACTGGCGGCTGATTGCTGGGGCCCTCTGGGATGGTTCGGAGGAAGAAGAAGAGGAAGAAAGAGAAGGAGAAGGACGCGGGAGTTGGGACTTCCGCTTTGGCTCCTCCTGATGATGCGGCTCGGGAGGAAGTTTGCTGGGGCCACGATCAGGGGACCGTGGCCGCTTGGGGGGCTCGCGGTGAGGCTTCCTAGGGGAAGCTGGGCGACAACCAGCCTCCCGCCGACCGGCCTCCCGCCGAGGAGAGCCTCCCCTCGCCGACTGCTGACTGGCGGAGGGAGCGGTCTGGTGATGGGTGGCCACTGACTGCTGCTGCTGGAGTCCGTGGACCATAGCGATGAAAGTTTGGACTTGCTGTGAGAGGGTCGCTAGTCACTCCGCAGTTTGAACAGCTGCATCTGGTGGTGGGCAGGTGACAGGAGGATCGGTAGCAGGGGGATTGGCCTCCTGCTGCCTAACTGGCGGGGGAAGCCCCGCTGGACAGCTAATGGAAGTGTCCTAAGCTCGTGTCACCACCACGGCTTCAAGAAGAAAAGAGGGGGGAGTAGAGTTCGGTGAGATGTAGCACAGGGAGGCCCCGAGATACCTGCTACGTCCTGCACTGCCCCCCTTCCTGGCACGCCAATCTGATAACGCCCGATCACTGGTCCTGAACGTTAGGATGAGAAAGCGGATTGATCAGAGGATCTTTGCTCCACCAAGTTACCTGCAAAAAGCCCCAGGACTGGAGGGATTCTCCGGTGAGACCCTCTGACGCTCAAGTTAGCAATCGAGGTCACAGCTGAGGAGGACCTCGAATGAGCTCTTTTCAGATAAAAAAAAAGTGTTCCAGGGGAGGAGGGATTCCTCTCTCGGTGCTAGGATAGCGATTTCTTGGGGTTATCGCTCATACCTGATTATTGAGTGGATTCACCTCTTTATAGGGGTTGACACTTGCATGATCACGTGGGATTCCGTGAAAAGGGAATGTCCGTGAAGTTCTTGGGAGTTGTGTGAACCTGGGCTGGTTGGTGGGTCCTGTCCCATCGGAGAGGGAGAAAATGGTGGTTGGTAGGCTAAGTCCCATCAGCTAGTGGGGCTTTTGGGTAGTTGGGTCCAGTCCCATCAACAACGTGGCTAGTGGGTAGTTGGATCTAGTGTTGTCAGGTAGCGCGGGTCAGAGAGGTGGGCTCTTTTCAGATAAAAAAAGTATTCCCGGGGAGGAGGGATTCCTCTCTGGGTGCTAGGATAGCGATTTCTTGGGGTTATCGCTCATACCTGATTATTGAGTGGATTCACCTCTTTATAGGGGTTGACACTTGCATGATCACGTGGGATTCTGTGAAAAGAGAATGTCCGCGGAGTTCTTGAGAGTTGTGTGAACCTGGGCTGGTTGGTGGGTCTTGTCCCATCGGAGAGGGAGAAAACGGCGATTGGTGGGCTAAGTCCCATCAGCTAGTGGGGCTATTGGGTAGTTGGGTCCAGTCCCATCAGCAGCGTGGCCAGTGGGTCATTGGATCTGGTGTTGTCAGGCGGCGCAGGTCAAAGAGGTGGCATCCTGAGCTACCAGAGCCGCGCTGGGGCAGATTTGAAGGAAACTGGGAAGTCTCGACTCTCCCGAGAGGTGGCATCCTGAGCTACCAGAGCCGCGCTGGGGCAGATTTGAAGGAAACTGGGAAGTCTCGACTCTCCCGAGAGAGCCGAGGCTGAGCTGGGTCGACCAGGGATGGCCAGGGCCAACCTCGCCGACTAGGAAGTGTTGGGGCGGGGCCACCAGGAATGGTCGGGGCTGGTTCGGTGGACTGGAGATGCCGGGGACCGAGCGGGGCCGACCAGGAATGGTCGGGGCTGACTCGGCAGGCTTGGAGACGCCGGGGCAGAGAGGGGCCGACCAAGAATGGTCGGGGCCGACTCGGCAGGCTGGAGATGCCGGGGCCGAGAGGGGCCGACCAGGAATGGTCGGGGCCGACTAGGCATGTTTGGAGCTGCCAGGACCGAGCGGGGCTGACTCGGCAGGCTTGGAGACGCCGGGGCCGAGAGGGATCGACCAGGAATGGTCGGGGCCGACTCGGTGGGCTGGAGATGCCGGGACCGAGAGGGGCCGATCAGGAATGGTCGGGGCCGACTCGGCAGGCTTGGAGCTGCCGAGGCCTAGCGGGAATGGTCGGGGCCGACTCGGCAGGCTTGGAACTCTAGGATCGAGCGGAGCCGACTTGGCAGGCTTGGAGATGCCGGGGCTGAGAGAGGTCAACCAGAAATGGTTGGGGCCGACTCGACAGGCTTGGAGCTGTCGGAGCCGAGCAAAACCGACTCGACAGGCTTGAAGATGCCGAGCACATTAATATTTTAGTTTTACTAAAATTACCCTTATAACTATATCAAATGCATCAAATTATTTTACAGAAATTATATCCATATTAATGCGAACAAGACAGAACATATATAAATAGTATTACCGCCGTCCTTCAAAATATTTGACATACGACTCTCTCTCACGCAAGCCACAGCCTGCGAGTACGCGCCTCGCCGACTCGTCACTTCCATTCTACATGGCATCCCGACTAAAGGAAATTTAGTTCTTTTTCTATTCATCCATAATAGAGAGAGAGAGAGAGAGAGAGAGAGAGGGGGTGAGAGATTTATTGGGCGCCTCAGCCTTTTCTAAGGAAGCCCAAACGCGCGCGGGCGCGAGGCCTTTTCTAAGGAAGCCCAAACGCGCGCTTGCTCGCGCCCGCGCCTTAAATAAAAAGGGGCTTTGTCCGAGCTCGACAAGGCGTTGCCCCAGGTGGCTCTTTAATTCGTCGACAGACGTCCGTCGGGTCGACCCACCATGAACCTTTCGCCAACCTGGTTCCATTTTGCCGCCCCTTTTGGGCGGAGAAACAACAAAGTTTTGAGTCGAGACTCGCTCGTGGCCTTTGATGAGAAGAAATTAAAGGTGGTTGATGGGGACACGTAGCTGAGTTCCCTTTCGGGGGTTAGTGGCGGCTTTACTTTCATGTCGCCACCGTCACCATCGGCCACCAACCCATGCTTGCATGCAACCTTTTCCAATTGATTTGACGTCTCGCGTTCCTCGATGCTCCGAATGAAAGCAGCTTGATTATATTAATGAACTTTAAAATATAACGTTGTTTCTTTAATTAAAAATGATTCCATATTTCAAGAGTTTAATGCAAATAAACATGCCTCCATCTAAGAATTTACGTTAAACCAATATTTTGCTGGACCTACGTTGTACAACGCTTTTTTCTTTTCTAGCAAATATAAATTGGATTAAAAATTTAATCCAATTTATCTGATCTAGTAATCCAAATGTGGTCATATAAATTTGGTGAAAATTAAAGCAAATACTAATCATTAAAAAAAAGAAAAAGAATCTGGACAGTTATTCGAGTGCTTTAAGGATCGTGTTGTGCTTTAAGGATCGTGCGTAATTTTTCTCTGATTTTCTCCGTTTGAAGTGCTTTTAGATTCGTGTTGGAATCTTCTTCTTCTTTGATCTCCGGCGTTCTCTCGTGTCCCCGTCTGAGCTTCCTCCGGGTTTATTCTTCCCTGCTCCCCCTTCCATCTATGGCGTCTGATGGGGTAGCCGGAGGAGGGTCTTCTGGAAGGAAGGGGATATCGTCCGGGTTCCACTGGGTATCTTCGGCTCCATCTACGGCGGTGGTGGCAAGGCTGGAGGCCTCCTTTCCAGAAGTTGTTGGGTTCCCGGTGTCGGAATTGGAGGCTGAGATTGTTGAATGGCAGTCTAGGGCTGTTCTTGTTCGATCTTACCAGCGGTGGGTTCCGGCCGAAGCTTTCCTCCGAGAGTTCATCAGGCGCGTCGGTGTTCAGGGGGACATCATCCCTATCAGCTTGGCATTTAAATGCCATATTTTCCGGTTCGAAGATCCGAATGCTTGCTCCCTGGTGTTAAATCGGCCATGGACTATCAATGGGCAAGTCATCGGGACGGAACCATGGACGCCGGAATTCATCCCGTCGGAGGAATCCATCCCTTCGGCTCTGGTGTGGGTGAGATTACCTAACTTGCCAATGGAATTCTGGAAGGAGGAGTTCCTTAGGGCGACTTTGGAGACAGCAGGGCAATTTATAAGTGCGGATGCTCCCACGGTGGCGAAGAACAGAGGAGGCTTCGCTAGGGTTTGTATTCGGATTGATCTCGTCGTCCTCTCCGGTCGGGGACGCGTATTCAGGGAATCCACCAAATTTTCTGGCAACAGTTCGCATATGAGAGTCTGGAGGGGATCTGTCCTCT
Organism: Calamus simplicifolius; assembly: GCA_900491605.1. Lineage (NCBI taxonomy): Eukaryota > Viridiplantae > Streptophyta > Magnoliopsida > Arecales > Arecaceae > Calamus > Calamus simplicifolius. Next base: position 313,568 of record UESW01005090.1, on the reverse strand, counting down.
CTGTGGCTCTATTCATTTGAGCGGCCCTTGCTCCTTGTCGTCTGGGAACGGGGAAGAGGCTGCTGCGTCCCATTCGATCTATGGCCCCTGGATAGCCGCTATTCGTCAACGGAAGTTTGCTGTTGATTCCCTGCGGGAGGAGAAGAGGAAGCCTATCTTGATGGCTCAGGGGGCTTCCAATGGCTCTATTCCTGCTCAGCATAACCCTGGGGGGCACCGATCGGGTGTTGAAGATGCAGAGGGATGGACTTCTCCAGTGAAGATTGCTCGTAGGAGGGCCCATTCTTCTTCTAAGGTTGTAATGATCCCAGATTCTGCTCCAGTGACTGCATTGTGTGAGATGAAGCAAGGATGTTCAGATAATAAGAGCGTGCCGGGAGTAGTCCAGTGTGCCGGGATCAAGGCCTCTGAGCAGGATTTTGAAAAGGCTGAGCTGAATGGATCCCTTGGGTTTAGCCTGATCGATCCCCTGCCCCCTTCTTCCTCTGAATGTTCAGCTTCAGGGTCTGTGCTGGGAGAGACATCATGTGCCGGTTTTAAGGAAAACAAGAGAGCTTTGATGGATTCAGCTTCCTGTGCCAGATCAATTGAAGTTCAGAAGGCCTTTTTGAACTCAGCTAAGGAGGGGTCCCAAGTGAAGGCAAAGACTAATGCTTTGGTGATAAAGAACCCCTTTGTCTCCCTCGGGTCGAGTTTGGCCTCTGGTCCTCCTCAGGGCAGTCGGGATGCTTTTCCTGGTCCCCTTAAAAGGGCCAGACCAGTTGATTGCCCGGTGCCTAGGTCAATTTCTAAATCCGAGAAATGTAAGGGAAAAGGAAAGGCGGTTATTCCTAAAAGCTCTGGGGTGATAATTGGCTCTCCTGATAGGATGACCCTGCCCCCCTGCTATCAGAAAGGAACCATGGATGTTCATGAGGTTGCCTTCACATCTCTGAAAGCCTCTATATCTGACTCCCCTTCTATCTCTCGGGTAAATGGATCCCCTACTAAACAGTTGTCTGAAGATGCTCCAATGGAGTCAGTTCTGCAACCAGTATCCAATGATCCCGACCTCAGTCAGATGGCGGATCAGGATCTCCAGTTGCTGTGTCCTGACTCGGGAGACCTTTCAGATTTGATTATGATGGGAGCCCATGATGGGATATGATGTTCCCTTGCTTTTTATTAATGAAGATTATTATATGGAATGTCCGAGGAGCATTGAAACCATCTTTTCGATCCTCCTTTGGTAGGCTATTGCAGATTCATCATTTTGATATTTGTATTTTGTTGGAAACTCGGTTGTCGGGCCTTAGCACGCAACGTTTCCGGCGTCGGGTCTCCCATGACTGGTCTTCCTATGCTATTGAAGCTACTGGGCTATCTGGGGCATTATGGCTCTCTGGCGGAACCCTGCCATCCGTGTTGATGCTTTTCATCATAATCATCAGCAAGTAGGCCTTGTCATCTCTGAGGAATCTTCTTTGCCTTGGCTGCTTCTGGGAGTCTATGCCAGCACTGATTTTCATCAGCGGTGCAGTCTCTGGTCGGAGATTCACACGTTATTAGCCCAGGGTTTTCCGACCCTTATTGCTGGTGATTTCAATTGTATATTGGATGCTTCTGAGAAGCAGGGGGGTCGCCGATTTGTAGATTCTCCGAATTCCATGGAGTTTCGATCATTTATCTCTGCGGCGGGTCTTATTGATTTGGGTTATTCTGGGCCGCAGTTTACTTGGTGTAACAACCGAAGCGGGTCTGCTCGTGTGTTGGAGAGATTGGATCGGGCTTTGGCTTCTTCTTCTTGGATGCAGTCCTTTGCCTGTGCTACCAATACCCACCTCCCGCGGATTGCGTCGGACCATTGTCCCCTTCTCATCTCTACGGAGCGGTCATCGCATAGGAAGGGGCCATTTCGATTCGAACAATTTTGGACGCACTATTCTTCAGCCAGATCCTTGATTAGGCAGGTGTGGCATATGCCAGTTAGAGGGAATCCTACTTATCGTCTCTCCCATCGATTAGAGCTTGCTAAGCGTAGACTATTATGGTGGCAGAAAAGAGAAGTGGGAAACCTAATGCAGAATGTCCAGGCGGTGGAAGCTGTCATCTCTACTCTTCAGGTTAAGGAGGATGAGGAGGGTCAGCTATCGGAGATTGATCTTCAGGCTCTAAGGAGTAATTTGGCTATGCATCATTCGTTGCTTTGGCAGCAGGAGACTTATTGGCGTCAGCGGTCTCGGATTCAGTGGTTAAAGGAAGGTGATCGCAACACCAGGTTCTTTCATCAGGCCACTGTTGCCAGGCGTGCGGTCAATCGTATCAGGCGTATTAGTGATGCAGAGGGTACTATACTGGAGGATGAGGGGGCTATTAGAGAGCAGGTTCTTCATTTCTTTCAGTCTCGCTGGTTGGAAGTCTCAGGCTCTGACTCTCCCATTATCACTGGCACTCGGGATGTTAGAGTCTCGGATAACGAGAATGCTAGCTTGACTAGGGAGGTTTGGCGGAGGAGATTCGTAATGCTGTTTGGGCTTTGGGTCCTGATAAAGCCCCGGGACCTGATGGTTTTTCGCCTTATTTCTTTCGCTTCTACTGGGATATTGTTGGGCAGGATGTTACCTCGGCTATTCAGGCTGTTTTCTCTTCTAGACATATTCCTTCGGATTGGCAGAGGACATTTCTTGTTCTGATTCCAAAAAAAGCTAATGCTCTGCTTCCTCAACATTATAGGCCGATAAGTTTATGTACCACTCTCTATAAAGTCTGCGCCCGTATTATTGTTACTCGAATGCAGGGGCTGATTCCTAGGATTATCTCTATGGAGCAGGGTGCCTTTATCCGTGGTCGCAGTATCTCAGATAATGCTCTCATTGCTCAGGAATTTATGCATGACCTCCAGCGCGCCTCTCGTCGTCAATCTCTTATGGCTGTCCAGTTGGATATGGAAAGAGCTTATGACAGGATGAGTTGGATATTTCTGCATCAGTCTTTACAGGCGTTTGGTTTTGATGATCATTTCATTGAGTGGATTATGGCGTGTGTCCAAGGGCCCACCTTTTCTATCATCATTAATGGCAGTCCGACTGAGTTTTTTTCCTCTGCTGTTGGTCTCCGACAAGGATGTCCTCTCTCTCCATTTCTATTTGTTCTGTGCCGACGACCTGTCTCGTGCTCTTAATCAGGCGGTTGGAGGATCTTTATTACAACCGTACATGCCGGGGCTTCATGGACCTCCTCTAACCCACCTTCTCTTCGCTGACGACTGCATCCTGCTTAGCCCAGCTTCTGTTCAGAATGCAACCACCTATTCGGCTATCATTCAGGCTTATTGTCGGGCATCGGGTCAAAGGATCAACTTACAGAAATCCATCCTCTGTTTCAGCCCCTCAGTATCTCCCCGCTGTCGTGCTGCTATTTCCCTGTTGTTAGGGATTTCGACAGTTTCAGATCGCCTGACCTATCTAGGCACCCCTCTCACGGGACGTTGGCCCACGCAGCAGGACTTTGGGGACCTTGAGCGCCGGATCTCTGCTAGGTTGGATCGGTGGCAGGTGTCGGGCCTTTCTATGATGGGACGTATCACTTTAATTCGTTCCATCCTCACATCGCTCCCTATCTATCTGTTATCCAATGCTCTGATTCCGACTATATTCCTTTGTCGGCTAGAGAGACGTATTCGGGACTTCTTGTGGGCATCTATGCAGGGAGGTCATGGTATTCATTTATTGGCCTGGGACATGGTCTGTTTGCCGACAAGTGAGGGTGGGTTGGGGATTCAATCCCTGGTGCTCTGTCGCGAGGCTATCATTGCTAGGCATGCTTCCAGATTCCTATTGGACCCTCACTGCTTATGGAGCACAGTCATGCGGGGCAGATATGGTGGTTGGTCTTTGGGTTTGGATGTTATTATCCCTCGTGGTTGTTCCTGTTTATGGCGTGCCATCTGCCGGGCCGCCCCGACAGTCATGACTGATATTCACTGGATGATAGGGGATGGGAGGTCAGTTAATGTCGTCCAGGACTCTTGGATAGCTGATCTTCCCTTATCTCGATGGCCAACTTTTATAAGCTCCGAAGTAGATCCCACATTGCATGTCTCTTCTCTGATCAGTCAGGAGAGTGCTACTTGGAACACTACCATGGTTCTACGGTTATTCGGAGTGGAGCTTGCTCATAGGATTTTGGCCATGCCTCTACCTATTACTGCTGGGCCGGATCATAGGCTGTGGCGTCGATCCTGTCTTCCTTATGCTCCTACTAGAGAATTGGTGGCCAGCTTCCGTTCTCAGGCAGATGGCCTTAGAGATGCTGCTTGGATTTGGAGATTGCCTGTTCACCCAAGAATTCAGCTATTCTTGTGGAAGATCAAGTGGGATCGCTTACCTACTTGCTCTCTTCTGGCTGGTCGGGGCCTCTCCATATTACCTCTCTATCCGATATGCGGGATGCAGGATGAATCTATTGACCATGTTCTATTTTTATGTTCTCGTGCATCTCAGATATGGCAGATGATCCATTTTAATCCATGGATGCTGGAGGATGGTCCAATCCGGCTTTCCTTCCTAAATGCTCTTCGGTCGCCTTCTCAGTACGGATCTTGTTCTCAGGGAGTATTATCTGCATACGTGACTTATCATATTTAGTTGACCAGGAATAAGATTGTCTTTGCTGAGGAGACGGTCTCTACTCAGGCGATCATCCGACGTGCTCTCTCTCATGCTTAGGAGTACACTCGCTGTTACCTTTCTGTTCACACTGACGAACCTGACCACTGGGACTCCCCTGCTGCTTCGGCAGCGAACCGTACCACGGTTTTCATTTCTTGGGTGTCCCCTCCTCCAGGTTATGTCAAAGTGAACTTTGACGGCTCTGTCTCTGATCGTTCTACTGGATCAGGTTTTGTCATCAGAGGATCGAATGGGTAGTTACTAGCTGCTGGCGGTCATAGCTCTATCGATATTTGGTTCCTATGGCGGAGCTACAGGCGGCATGGGCTGGTATCACACATGCTGTACGGGATTTGGGCTATCGTCGGCTGATTCTTGAGGGTGATTCACTTACGATTATCAGATGGATTACGCAGAAGGGGGACTCCTATTCTGACCTTAATCCTCTGATTAAAGACATTTTAGTCACTCTTCAGTCTACTAGTGCATTTCAGATTCAGCATATTTATCGGGAAACCAATGCTGCGGCTGATTATGTTGCTTCTGCTGTCGCTCGCAACCCTGGTCGGTGGATTTGGCATAATGGGATACCTTGTCCTGTTTTATTACAGCAAATTTTGTACTCAGATGCTTCGGGCTTGACTCGCGCCAGAGTTGTGTGATCGCCCGGCTGTAACAAAAAAAAAAAAAAGAAGAAAGAGTCAAGCTGCTTTTTAATATTTTGTTCAAAATAATTATTGATAAGATTAATGAAAACAATTCCTCACCAATCATACGAAGCAACTTTTCTTCAGCGGTTAAAGCCAACACCTTTCTAAACATTATCGAAATCAAATGAATTGCTTGATAGATTCTCGAACCAGTATTCTTTGCAAAATTATAACAACAATATCTTTGATGACAAAATGATTGGGTGAATAATCTTTGATATGCGTCTCTTTAGTTTAAAATATATAGGGTGATGGATTAGTTAAAATGACGTGCATGCAGTGCTTAGTGCTTGCATGATATGCCTTTGAATTGGGATGCAATAATTGGTTTAAACCTGTTGTTGCTGGAATCCGTCCTTCGATTTGAGCGCAGTCGAGCTTTAGATTGGGCTTCCTTTTGGACGGACCTGCAAAATAGTCCTCACGCGAGAGGCGTTAGGGATGACCCTCTGCGAAAGACCCTCCGATGCTCAAGTCAGCGGAGATCAACAACAAACAAATATGAAAGAAGGCTCTTGCTGAAAAGTCCCTCCAAAGTGACCTTTTGGGAGCTCCGAGTAGAGCTTTAATGGCGGAAAAATAGAGATAGTAAGAACTAGGCACCAGATGGACCTACCTGAGAGGTTGGTGGGCTGTGGTATTTATAGGCGATCACCTGATTCTTTAGACGTGCCCTGGATGGGGTCTGAAAACTGTTAGGATTCGAGATGGATTCGAATCAAGTTTGTTACGAAGCCAGTGGGGTCCTGTATCTTGTCAGTTAGAGGATCGACAACTGGGAGAGCAGATTGATGCCTTGAGGCTTGATGATCACATAGACCTAGGCCACTCTTATAAGCTCTAGGCCACTCCTGGGCATGATTTGCCGCATGAAATCTTATTCAGTTATAGTGAGTTTGAACTCTCCCGTGCCGGGTTCTGCAGAGGTACTTTGAGTGCCATGGTTCGGCCAGGATGAGGAATAACCTGTTTTCTTAGGTATAAAAGGGACCGGCTCGAATGGCCGAGGAATAGCTCGGCTCGGATGGCCGAGGCATGAAGATGGTTCGAATTACTGAGGAATAGCTTGGCTCGGATGGCCGAGGCATGAAGATGGTTTGGGCTGTCGGGGTGACCCAACCTCGTCAAAGGTGATTTGGCTTTGTCACTTGAATGCTATGCCAGCTGGCAGATGGGTGTCTAGATTGGGCATGACCCAATTGTCGATGCGGGCGGCCAATAATGCAATGACGATTTTACCCCTCATCACATGCCCCCCACTCCTCAGTCCGAAGTGTAAGTTCGGATTTAGGGAGTAGAATTTCAGAGCGATCTTATTTAGAGGATGCAAAAAAGTGGATAATGATAATCTCATAAATGATGGGCTGCTGTCTCGTCATCATTTTTCACCGCAGCTCGAGGAGGAAACGCCTCGTTTCCAGTAGGTCATGATAGCGGAAGCTCCACGTGGCGGGGTTCCTTTATTTCTGGCGCCCGTATCGGGGTTTTTAATGTTTAGGGCTTTCTTTTTGAAACTCTTATTTAAAGAGGGCTATGGCGGCGTTTCTTCTACAACGCTCCTTCGTCCCTGTCACAGAGATTTTTTATTCCGTCTATGAGCCCTTGCCTGTCTGTTTGTGTCTCACTTCCCATTCAGCCGATATGAGTGGTCCAGGCAATGTTGCCTTTGAGATAACCTTAGACGATCTGGATAGGATCCGTCACCATTATAGAGTTCCTCTGGATGTAGCCTTATGGGTGCCGAGGACCGAACACCGGGTTTCAACCGAGTTAATCCGAGGGGTTTTCTTCTATGAGGAGAGCTTAAGAGCGGGTCTCCGATTCTCTCTTCACCCGTTGATACAGGAGGTGATGAGGTTTTACAAAATATGCCCAACGATGGTGGCTCCAAATAGCTGGCGCAATCTCGTTGGGTTCATCTCGATGTGCAGTCGCGTTGGTGTGACTGCTACTCTTCCTTTATTCCGAGTTTGTTACAATCTAGTCTCCGGGAGGAGTTCTGAGTAGCCATTATATTGGCCCTTGGAATCATTTAAGATGATTTCAGATAACCCTTCTTCGATAAAGGGGTGGAAGTCCCGGTTTCTCATCGCCGAAGGAAACATCGACTTGGATTTTTCGAGAGGATGGGCTTGTTATGTGAAGGATCCGAAGGTGCGTATGGAACTGAGCAAACAGGAGAAGAGAGATCTGGCTACCCTTCGTAGCGGTCAGGAGATCTCTGCCAGCACCTTGTTGGCGGAGGATGCCCTCTTTGCCGCTGGGCTCAGCTCTGTCGACCCTCAAGGTAAGCGTGCATTTTCTCTTTGGTTACAATAGCCTGGTGCATTTGGACGTTTCTTTTCGATTAATCCGTTCAATGTGTTTTCAGCCGAGAGGTCAGTGTTCATGGGCCAGATGAAGAAGGAGCTGGGCAAACGTCATAGGGGCTCCAGCTTTGGGGAAAAACATAGGTCCGAGAAGAGGTCTCGCCCCTCCAGGACTCGTTCGAAGGGACCGAAGAGGGACAATTCCAGTCATCGCTCTCCTGCTCCAATAAGGGAGGAAGCAGAAGTGCAAACCGTGGTTGATGAGCCCTCCCTATCGGAGGGAGGCAAAATAACAGAGGAAATTACTGGGGGAGCTTGAAGGGAGCTCTTGAGGGTTTCCCCCCCAGGTGGTAGTCGTGTCAGACGATGCCGAGGAGATGTCGCCAGTCGGTCCGACGATATCCTTATCGGAGGTTTTTCAGTTACCAGCGTTGAGAAGTCCACCGCGCATGGAAGAGACCCCTGCTCAGGCGGAGGGACCAGGAGAAGCAGAGGCGGCTGCTGCAGCTCAGACAGTGCTGCCCGTTGAAAAGCTGGTGGAGGCCGTTGCACCTCCCACTGAGGATCCATTTCTGCGGCTCCCGGGGCTGCCATGGAAGGGGTTGAAGTTCAGGTGGAGCCCGTCGAAGGTGACGCATTATAAGAAGAAGAAGAAGAATCGCTAAATGAAGGGGATGATCGGGTTGAGGTTCCACCAGTCGAGGCCGAGGAGTTCGAGGCCTCGCAAATTAGAGTTCTGACAGAGGAAGCCGAGCGGACGGTTTCTTGGGCCAGAGCCCCCCAGGCCAGCTCTTCGGCCGTGAGCCCTCTTGTCCACAGCTCGAAGGTGGATGACATGCTCACCGCCTTAATGAGGTCAGTGTTACGAGCGGGAGGGAGTTCTTCGTTGAACGAACCTGTCGCCGAGGATATCATTGAGGTGGCTTTCGAGCAGCTTGGGGCGCCGAAGGATACTTTCCTTCTCCTCGAAATCAATAATGCCACTCTTATGACGATGGCTTCAAATTACATCTCCCGAGTAAGTTATTGTATCGAGGTTGTAGTTCCTGATTAGTCAGTCGGGCCATGATTTCTTATGGGTATTTTTCTCATAGAATGCTTTGGTCACAAGGGCGCTGACTTGGCGCTTGAATTTGGCTAGTGGGGCCTGCGCTTAGGCTAGGAAGGAAGTGGCCGACCTTCAGGCGAGGGTGGATTCCACCAGCCAGCTCTCCAGAGCATTAGCGTCCGCTAAGGAGCATCTCAAAAGGACGAGCGAGTCTCATCGACTTGTAGCTAAAAAGGCTTCTCGATTTGAAGCCCATGTTAGAGAGCTCCAAGGCTTTCACGAACAATCGAATAAGGCTTGCCTGGAGTTATCCCAAATTAAGGCGAAGCATGACGACGAAATCAGACTATGCAGCAGTATTTTGACAAAAGGTGGAATCAGCTGAGGGCTAGTCATTCCGAGGAAAAAAAAGTAATTGGAGCAGGAGGCTCGAGGATGAGGAGCGCTAGTGTCGGCGGCAGCGGGATCAACTCGCTGGTTTGAATAAGGAATTTGCCGATATGGAGAATCGGCTGAAATGGAAAAATGAGCAGATTGCTCGGCTTACCGACGATCTTGATCACTCTCGGTGGGAAGTTGGGGATAAACAGTCCTGAATTAATAACCTCAAGGAAGGTCTTCAACAAAATAAATTGGCCAAACTGAAGGCCTTGAAAAAGGATCAGGAGCTGAGCAATAAAATGGCTCAGCAAGAGGAAGAGGTATGGCGTCCTCCTATTCATTTGCTTTTAGCGCCTCTCTTTTGTATGCGGGTTCACGTTTTAATGTTTTGCAGATGGCCAGAGTCAAGTTCGAGGCGCAAGAGCAATCTAAAGCTTTAGAGGCAGAATTGGTCGTGTGTCTCCAGACGAACCTCGAACTTGAGAACCAGTTAGCTGAAGCTAATGGGCGGGTCACCTCAGCTGTGAAGGAGTATAAAGGCTCTGTGCAATTTTCTGAGGAGCGGAGAGAGGCTTGTGCGATGCATTTCGGTTCGGCGAAGAGGAGACTCGAGCAAAAATCTCTCGGGTGCATCCCGAATGAGATTTATCCTTTCTGGATGCCGAACGTTTTGAAGCTTGCACCCTGGGAGCCGAGGAAGCCGAGTATGAAGATATCTTGGACATCGATCTTGACGCCATTCTAGGCCCTAATGAGGTCGTGGCTCCTGATGAACGCCCTCAGCCCGCTGCCGAGGAGTCGACGATATTTGAAGTGGGCGAAACAAGCCAAGTCCTCCCGGACGTTACCAAGAAGCTCCTGGGACTGACTCGGACCCTGACTCTTAAGGGTTGCTCATGTATCTTTGTTTCTCAAATTTGTAATCTGTCCAAAACCTTTAATGAATGGATCTTTCATGCCCACTCATTTGTCTCTTTTAGATGATCTTTCTGTCACAGGTTTTCCCTGGCGACAAATGAATAAGTCAGCTCACTCTTTTCGGATTGAATGTCCCGCTTATTCAAAGTTGAATCAATTTGCTTTGTTGACGTTAACTAGCTTGGTTTGAACTTAAAGAAATGACTTAGTCAAAACCAAGGTTAAGCGGATGGTTCGGCGTGCCGAAACATAAAGTAATTCAATCTATTCGAAGTAAGAAATTGGCTCGTTTAGCCGAGGCGTAAAATGGTTTGGCCTGATATGACCGAAGGCCGTACTAATATCTCGACCAGGAACAAGATTTGGTGGATAGTTCGGTCTATGAGAAATCGTCTTGTTCTCTGCCGAGGTGGATTGTGGATCATCGAAAGGCACTTGGTTTTTTGTGTAGGACATTAATCCTGTTGGCCTTTTCCAACACGGGTCTTTTTAACGCACGTGATAAGTCTTTGATCGCCATTGAGCGGCGTCGTTTTCACAAGGTGATTTCCCTGGCCTGCCCGTATCTCAAGGACCGGCGGACGATCTCCTGCATTTAAGGCTCTTGATTCGAGATCAAAGAGAAATCTTTTGTCATTCGTCATGACCTGGAAATGCGTTCGGCACGCTTCGAAAAGCGCCCTTTTATCCTAAACCGCCACGTGGTAGCATGGCCGGGCATTTTGAATCCCGGGCTTTCTGCTTTAATGGTTGCTCCCAATCTGTTTGCCTATAAAGCGGGGGGTGCCGACCGTGTTGGGCTATCTCCCAAGGCCCTCCCTTTCTGTGACTTGCGAGGGGTTTCCATGGCGTCTGTTTCATTGAGGTCGAGAGTGGGAAGACTGAGCTTTCCCTTTGCAAATAGGCTTGCCCCAGATAGCTGGGGTGACGAAGAAGCTGCTGAAGAGCAAGTAGTCCTCAAGGGAGAAATTCTTGAAGGTCATATGGAGAGCGCACGGAAGGCCCGCAGAGGTCATATGGGGAGCGCACGTATGTGCTTCCTGTGTATCCTTTGTTACTTGCCATGGGGATCATAGGAAATGCAGATATATGTATCCCCCATGAATTACACGAATTTTGCCTCCTCCCTCAGCCTGAATTCCTCAGTTCATCCGACTAAGGAATCTTTTTTCATGTGAAAAAGGGAGGAGGGATGTGTTGGTCTGCTGGTTCCCTGCCTATGTTATTGTGCAGTGGCTAGCAGTTCAGCACTCCGCTTGGGGGAATGCTTCATTGACATAAGCATCCACGGGCCCTTGTCTTGGTTATGATCCCCAAATATGTCATCCAAGGGATCCGTGGATGGCCTACTTTGCTTTTTGGGATTAACCAGTGGCTCGACAGAGCTTGTTTGTTTCTCTGATTTCTGGGGTCGGATGTAAAGACATCGTCATCGACCGAAACTGCTCAGACGAGCTTTTGTTTTATTTGTATTTCCTGTGCTTCGATGCACTTGTAACACCTCTCAAGATGTTGTAATCTATTATTTCATTAATAAAGAAAGTTTCTATTCTTTCTTTTCTTCAATGTTTGTTTTCTTTTTCCGATGTGATTGTGTTGAGAGTTGCTACTCTCTTTTTGCGTTTTCCAGCCGTGGCCTAAGCTACAAATCTAGCAGCATTTTTGCTACTTTGTTTTTGTTAACATGTCATTCAGTTCTCTATAGAGGGAATGTTTATCTCTGTTTAAGTCAGAGGGAGGCCTGAGCGGCCCTGCAAACTTACGTGGTGAACATGGTCCTATGTAAGGGACGAAGTACATACTTCTTTGGAAAGAAATAACTTGCATAATTCTGCTGGCGAGTGGAGGGAGGTTACTTACCTCTGCCGAAACATGATAGGATGCCTTAACCGCGTCAGAGTGTTTGAGAGATGTTGAAAGATTATGAAAAATTATATGATCCAATCCTTTTGATTTTGATGATTACTAAAAGCCATTGAGTTTATTAAAGGATATAATGAGTTATACAAATGAGCAACAAATTTACTTTGAACAATCAATATGAATGCTCAAGTTTAACTTTAAACAATTTTGAAAGTGACTTTAAGCTTAATATTCAAACTTTCAAAAAGAAATGTTATAATTCATGTTTTAATCAACAAGTTTTTGGATTAGTTCATGAATCAATTCTAAATGTTAATTTTATTGATTCATGTCAAAACATTGAATTAAAATGAATCTGGAACGATTTTAATGTCAATCAGAAAAGTTTCTGATTTTTGATACGTTCCGGAGCCGACTCCTGAGTTTCAGAGTCGACTCCGCTCAGTGTACAGAAATGTGCATCTGTGTCGAGTCGACCCATGAAATTGTCGAGTCGACCCCTGATTCTGTCGAGCCGACTCCTGGACTGTGCGAGTCGACTCCGCTCAGACACCAGAAGAGTGTTTTTCTGAGCACTTCGCGAGTCGACCCCAAGCCTTTCTCGAGTCGACTCCCGACTTTCAGGAGTCGACACTTACTTTTAGCGAGTCGACCCCTAACCTTTTTAAACATTTCTATTTTTGGTAAGACGAGCTCGAGCCGACTCGGGAAAAGCATGAGTCGACTCCAGCAAATCTGGGCGCGATTTTTAACGATGACACATCAGCCCCAACGGTAAGATTTTTAAATAACGGCTATTTTTCCTTGTCTCTAACGGATATATTTTTGCAGATTCTATAAATAGAGGAGCTCTTTTCAAATCAAACATCAGAGAAAATCAAAAAGAGAGAAAAGAATATCTTTTGAAAAGAGGGAAAAACAGAGCATATTGGAAAAATCATTTAGCTCAAAGAGAGTGATTCAAAAGGAGTGAAATCCAAGAGGAAGTTTCGTCTGCTCCTTCTCATCAATCCACAAGAGTCAAAAGAAAATCCACAAGCATTTCAAAGGTCAAATCGAGGATTTTCAAAAGAGGAAAAAGCTTCATCTCAACTCCAAAGTCTTCAACGGTCAAGAATCTTGCTGAGGCGTGATTCAACTTTCAAGAGGAGTTAAGAGAAGAAGGAAGAAAGCCCAAGCCACTACCATCTGCAATACAATCAGGCTTTTCTAACCTTTATTTTTGTACTTCATTTGTATATTTGCTCAAGGGGAGCATTTCATTGTTCAAACACTTATTCTATTGTTTGCTGATTCAATCAGTGGATTGAATCAGTGGAGGTTGGTATACCTCGTTACAAGCCGGAGTGCTTGTGTTGGGTTAGTTGTGAGCCCGTGAAAAACAACGTGTAGGGTTTTGTGCTGGTAAGCCCGAGTTAAAACCAGCTGGGTTCGTTGTGCACCCGGTAAAACAACAAGTTTGAGTTGTGAGCTTGGAAAACAACTCGGCTGTAATCTAGAGAGATTATAGTGTGGACCCAAGTGAATCTTGGGAGTGGACGTAGGTGTTGGTTGCACCGAACCACTATAAAATTATCTTGTGTTTGCCGTGCCATATTTTCTCTTTCTCTATCTCTTTATTTGCTTGTGCATTGCTTATTAGTTAGCCTCTCACTTGCACATCTTGCTAACTAATCAATTAAAGTTAAAAAGTCTTAAATTTTTAAGAACCCAATTCACCCCCCCCTCTTGGGTTGCCATCTGGGCCAACAATTGGTATCAGAGCAAGTGCTCATTTAGAATTTGATCTCACGATCAAGGGCTAAAGATCCATATGGCAACACAAATTGGTTCAAGTTTTGCTGAAGGTCATTCTACGAATCGACCTCCTTTATTTAATGGAACCAACTATTCATATTGGAAAGCTAGAATGAGAATATTCATTCAAGCTTCGGACTATGAATTGTGGGGAGTAATAATAAACGGACCTAGTACACCCACACACCTTATTGATGGCACTATTGTTCCTAAACCCGAAAGGGATTGGAATGATAATGATAGGAGAATGGCACAACTAAATGCTAAGGCCATTAATATTTTATATTGTTCCTTAGACTCAAATGAATTCAACCGAATCTCAACTTGTAATTCCGCAAAAGAAATTTGGGATAGGTTGGAAATAACTCATGAAGGAACAAACCAAGTAAAAGAATCAAAGATAAATATTTTGGTTCATAAATATGAATTATTTACTATGGAACAAACTGAAACCATCACATGCATGTTCACTAGATTCACTGATATTGTGAATGGTTTAAAAAGTCTTGGAAAAGTTTATACTAATGCTGAGCTTGTTCGCAAAATTCTTAGGTCACTACCAGATCGTGGGAAGCCAAGTCACTGCCATCCAAGAAGCAAAGGACCTCAACACTACCTTTAGAGGAGCTTCTAGGATCCTTAATGACCCACGAGCTTCAATGAAACAGCATGTTGAGGAGGAGTCAAAAAGAAGAAACCATGCCCTCAAAGCTGCAGAAATGGAAATAAGCAGCAGCAATGATGAAGATGATGATGATGATGAGACAGCCCTCCTTGGCCAAAAATTCAGAAATTTATGCAAAAAGGAGGCCCTTCCATAAAAAGAATTTGAGCAAAATGGAAGGAGAAAAAGAAAAGGATAAGAAAAAGGAAAAGGAAAAGAGAAAGAGCCCTTAGTATGTTATGAATGCAAAAAGCCAGGGCATTTTAGATATGACTGTCCTTTACTTAAAAGGCCTACAAGAAAAAGAAAAAGGCATACATGGCAACTTGGACTGATAGTGAAGAGTCTTCTTCCGAAGAAGAAGAACAAAAGAAGTTGCTAATATCTGCTTCATGGCCAACGACGACGACAACGACAATGAGGTAAGTTCTGAAAACTCAAATGATGACTTTACATTTGATGAAATGTTTGAGGCTTTCAATGAACTTATGATTGATTTTAAATCCTTGAAAAAGAAGTATAAGTTTTTGAAAAATGACAATATTAGTTTAGCTAAAAGTAAAAATGAATTAGCTTTAGAAGTTAAGAACTTAACTAATGAAAAAGAAGAACTTAGCAAAGAAAGAGATAATCTTAATCAAGAAATAGATTTGTTAAAATCTGAAACTAAAAACTCAACTAAAGATTTAAAAGATCAATTAGAAACTTTAGCTTTAGATAAAGAACAGCAAGTTAAAGAAAATGACTCTCTTAAGAAAGATGTTAAAAAATATAAAGACATTGTTGAGAAATTCACTTTAAGTTCAACTAAACTTAACATGATCTTAGATAGTCAAAAAGCTGTTTTTGACAAAGCAGGTTTAGGATATACACATTAAGGAAACAAAAATCTTAAAGAATATTTTTATAAAAGCCAACCAAAGTAATATAACTTGTTTCAAATGTAATGAAAAAGGTCATAAATCATTTGAATGCAAAACGTTAATAACAACAAGTTAAATGTTAAAGCTAAGAAAATATGGGTTCCGAAAGGAACAATTTTTGTTGCTGCTAACCATGAAGGACCCAAGAAAGCTTGGGTACCTAACATAAAGTTTGATTATGTTGCAGGAATGTCTTGTAGCCAAAAGATCAAAGAAAAAGTGGTACCTTGATAGTGGCTGCTCAAGACATATGACGGGTGACAAAGATGAATTCATCACCCTAGAAGAAAAGAAAGGTGGAGTTGTACGTTTGGCGATAACGGTAAAGGTCAAATTATGGGCCTTGGTAAAGTTCGTATAACTCCATCTACATTTATTGATAATGTACTTTATGTTGATGGTTTGAAGCATAATCTAATAAGTATAAGTCAATTATGTGATAAAAATTTTAATGTTTCATTTAAATCTTCTGTATGCACTGTAACTAATTCTATTGATGATAGCATTGTATTTACTGGTTATAGACATGGCAATGTTTACTTAGTTGATCTAGAAAAATTATCTTTGAGTGATCATTGCTTAATTGCTGACAATGCTAACATAAATGAAATTAGTTGGTTGTGGCATCGTAGATTAGGTCATGCAAGCACACACCTTATTTCAAAACTAATTAAAATGGATTTAGTTAAAGGATTACCTAAACTAGATTTTGAAAATAATAAAATATGTGATGCATGTCAATTTGGAAAACAAACTAGAAGTTCTTTTAAATCTAAAAACATTGTTTCAACTTCTAGGGCACTAGAGCTACTTCACATGGATCTTTTCGGACCAACTAGAACCACAAGTCTAGGAGGAAAGAAATATGGTCTAGTGATTGTAGATGATTATTCTAGATATACTTGGGTAATGTTTTTAGCTCACAAAGATGAGACTTTCTCGATATTCCTGAAATTCTTCAAGAAAGTCACAAATGAGAAAAACACTACTATAGTATCTCTAAGAAGTGATCATGGAACAGAATTTGAAAATCACTTATTTGAAAGTTTTTGTTCTGAAAATGGAATTAATCATAATTTTTCAGCCCCTAGGACTCCACAGCAAAATGGTGTAGTTGAAAGAAAAATAGGACTCTAGAAGACATGGCCCGTACCATGCTATGCGAAAGCAACTTACCAAAGTATTTTTGGGCGGAAGCAATTAACACAGCATGTTACATCTTAAATAGAGCTTTAATAAGACCAATATTAAAGAAAACACCTTATGAATTATGGAATGAAAGAAAACCAAATATAAAATACTTTCATGCATTTGGATGTAAATGTTTCATTCATAATAATGGTAAAAACAATTTAGGAAAATTTGATGCTAAATCTGATGAAGGAATTTTTTAGGATATTCAACAACTAGTAAGGCATATAGATCTTTAACAAGAAAACCTTAGTAGTTGAAGAATCCATTCATAGTTTTTGATGAATCTTTAGCAACTGGATCTGAAAAGATTGATGATGAGGAAGATACAAACATAATTGAAAAAGATCTTGAAAAACTTAATATTGAAGTATCTTCTGATCATGAGCAAGAAGCTAAAGATGATGATTCACATAAGGACGATGATGTCAATATTGATCATAATGATATAGATCTTCCAAGAGACTGGAGATATGCTCATAGTCATCCCAAGGAATTGATTATAGGCGATCCATCTCAAGGAATAAGAACTAGATCATATATGAGAAATATTAGTAATCATCTTGCATTTGTATCACAAATTGAACCTAAAACTATAGAAGAAGCTGAAAAAGATAATAATTGGATGTTAGCAATGCAAGAAGAACTAAATCAATTTACAAGAAATAATGTTTGGACTTTAGTTGAAAGACCTAAAAATCATTCAGTAATAGGATCAAAATGGGTTTTTAGAAATAAACTAGATGAAAATGGCATGTAATTAGAAACAAAGCTAGATTGGTTGCTAAAGGATATAATCAAGAGGAAGGTATTGATTTTGATGAAACCTTTGCACCTGTAGCTAGATTAGAAGCCATTAGGCTATTACTTGCATTTGCATGTCATATGAATTTTAACTTATTTCAAATGGATGTAAAAAGCGCATTTTTAAATGGATTTATTAATGAAGAAGTTTATGTAGAACAACCACCAGGTTTTGAAGATCACGAGTTTTCAAATCACGTTTTTAAATTGCACAAAGCTTTATATGGTTTGAAACAAGCACCTAGAGCTTGGTATGATAGGTTAAGTAAATTCTTAATAGAAAATGATTTTACAAGAGGAAATGTTGATAAAACTTTGTTTTTGAAAAGAAAAAGTAAAGATTTACTTGTAGTACAAATATACGTAGATGACATTATTTTTGGTGCTACTAACGATTCTCTTTGTCAAGAATTTGCAAAGTTGATGCAGGGAGAATTCGAGATGAGCATGATGGGAGAACTCAACTTCTTCCTTGGACTCCAGATCAAACAAAGCAAAGAGGGAATCTTTATCAACCAAACCAAATACACAAGAGAACTACTCAAAAAGTTTGGTATGGAACAATGAAACCCCTCGGAACTCCAATGAGTCCTTCATGCAAGCTGGACAAAGATGAAGAAGGTAAAAAGGTTGATCAAAAGTATTATCGAGGTATAATCGGATCCCTTCTTTATTTAACAGCAAGTAGACCAGACATTATGTTTTCAGTATGTTTATGTGCTAGATTTCAATCTGAACCTAAAGAATCACATTTAATAGCTGTTAAAAGAATACTAAGATATGTAAGTGGAACAAAAAATGTAGGTTTATGGTATTCTAGAGACTCCACATTAAACCTAATTGCATATTCAGATTCTGATTATGCTGGATGTAAATTAGATAGAAAAAGCACAAGTGGTGCATGCCATTTCTTAGGAAGTAACTTAATCACATGGTTTAGCAAAAAGCAAAATTCAGTTGCATTATCAACTACTGAAGCTGAATATGTAGCAGCTGGAAGTTGCTGTGCGCAAATCCTATGGATTAAGCGACAACTTGAAGACTATGGTATCACACTTGATAAAACACCCATAAGATGTGATAACACTAGCGCAATCAATCTAACTAAAAATCCAATTCAACACTCAAGAACTAAACACATAGAAATAGATATCATTTTATAAGAGAACATGTAGCTAATAATGAAATTGTTTAGATTATGTTAACACTGAAGAACAATTAGCTGACATATTCACTAAACCTTTAAATGAAGAAAGATTTGTTATCTTAGAGGAGAGTTAGGTATTTGTGATCCTTTAGAATGAATTTGAAACCCCTAAGGAAATTTTATCTAAGATTCTTTCAAATCCTCAATCCTTAAGGAAATCTTATCTAGAATTCATATCTAATTGATTCACTCATATCCAATGATTATTTATCAATTTTTATGATCATTTTCCGGACACATTTCAGAATTTCATGATTTTGGTCTGAAATGGTCTCGGAGCCGACTCGATGCGTATCGGAGTCGACTCCCAGTTTCAACTGAAACTCAGGAGTCGACCCCTCTAGGCGCGAGTCGACTCCATGTCGGGACGGCCTTTCTGTGTCTGTGCCGAGTCGACAGTTTGCGCGAGCCGACTCGAGGTGGTCCCAAATTGATTTTTCTAGGGCAGAGTCGACTCGTCGCTCATTTCATTCGACCCCAATCTTCAAAATCTCTCCACTCTCTCCAAACCCTCCAAACTCCAATAATCCCTGATTATCACCTCCAATCATCAATGGCACCCAAAACTAGAGGATCTAGCGTTGTGGCGGTGGCAAGCGGAAAGTGAAGAAGACGGTGAAGCGTCCGTGCGTGAACCTTCTCCGAGCTCGGACTCCACTTCATCTGCTTCTACTCCAACTGCTGCTCCTGCTCCTCCTCCCAGGTAGATCGTCTAGCGGATAGGATCATTACTACTGGTAGGAAGGTGGATTTTGAATTGTTTGAGAATGAGGGCTTTCTGTTGGGAGACACTAATCGAGATGGGTTGGGAGAAATTTGTTCATTGGAGTGCCCGACTATCCCTCTTGGTTAAAGAATTTTACAAGAATTTGTCTAGAGGAGACCATGGGCTTATTAGCAATGTAGAGGAGTCATCTGTTACTGCATTCTATCTAGATTATTGAATTACCCTTGTCTGGACCTACCTTTTCTTCTGATGACCGCGCCCCAGCTTTATCCAGATTATTAAACGGGATGTGGTTGGATTTGAAGAGTATTTGCTAATCAGCTTCTTTAGATTGAGATTACTACACAATATCTGCAGTAGGATTCTATTTCCTAAAACTGGTAGATTTGACTATGTTCTGAGAGAGATGTTTTGTAATGGATGCCATAGTGACAGGCAAGCCTATCAATCTTCCCAGCATGATTCTGTGGTACATAGCAGATTGTGGAGGGAAAAGAAATCAAGTCTGCCTTATGGGATGATCCTTACTATGATTTTTCGAAGCCAAGGTGTGTGATTTCTGATAATGAACCTATGAAGAATTAAGACACACTGATTTTATAGTCTGGCAACAATTCATCGGATGGGGTTTATCAAAAAGAATGGTAAATGGGAAAGAAAGGAGTGACAGAAGATAGAGCTACAGATACTGAGGCTGCAGGACCCTCTGTTAGACATCCTTCGCCTGCACCTCCGAGCCCTTTGGTTTCTGCCTCTGCTCCAGCCCCAGTTCCAACTTTGTTCAAACTTCATCTTCTGTAGTTTTTCAGATCAACAAATTATGCAACTCAAAGCCTTACTTGAAGATCAATCTGATAAGCTTAAAACTGATTTGAGAATAAATTTATGAATTTGAGAGAGACTTTATTCTCTTGATGATCGTATTTCAAAGATTGAGTCTACTCTCAGCTCTTCATCGGCATCCTTAAGTGGTGATCTCAAGAATATTTTTGAAGAACTTAAGGATATCTGGAGATGGAGAGACATATGCCAAGTGCAACGCAGAGCTTCAAGACAAAATTCAGAGTGCGTGCACCTTTGTTGATGAAAAACTCAAGGATATGTTAGAATTCAATCTGAAGGAATGAAAAATATAGTTGATCATCTAACTAGAATTGTAAGAACTCATTTTTGAGTTACTAGAGTTTCAATTTTGTTTTGTACTGAAGTTTTTATACTTTCATTTTGAAGTCAATGTACTGAACATTTTGATGTATTAGACCTTTAATGAAATGAATTCTCTATTTCCTTAAATGAATGAAATTTGAATGAATGTTTATGATTCTCTACCTTTTTGTTGATAACAAAAAAGGGGGAGAATTTTATAGTTCTATGATTGTAATGATTGAGATATTTAATTAAGTTTCATAGGGGGAGCTACCTCATTAAGGGGGAGCCTAAGCCTAACTATGAAAAAAAAAATTCACTAATCAATCATGAACAAACTCAATGTTTTTGTCATCATCAAAAAGGGGGAGATTGTTGAGAAATTAGAAAAATAATTGATCCAACCTTTTGATTTTGATGATTACAAAAGCCATGAGTTTATTAAAGGATGTAATGAGTTTATAAAATGAGCAACAAATTTATTTTGAACAATCAATAGAATGCTCAAGTTTAACTTTAATCAATTTTGAAAGTGACTTTAAGCTTAATATTCAAACTTTCAAAAAGAAATGTTATAATTCATGTTTTAATCAAAAGTTTTTGGATTAGTTCTTGAATCATTCTAAATGTTAATTTTATTGATTCAGTCAAAACATTGAATTAAAATGAATCTGGAACGATTTTAATGTCAATCAGAAAAGTTTCTGATTTTTGATACGTTCCGGAGCCGACTCCTGAGTTTCAGAGTCGACTCCGCTCAGTGTACAGAAATGTGCATCTGTGTCGAGTCGACCCTTGAAATTTCGAGTCGACCCCTGATTCTGTCGAGCCGACTCCTGGACTGTGCGAGTCGACTCCGCTCAGACACCAGAAGAGTGTTTTTCTGAGCAGCAGTCGAGCCTTTCTCGAGTCGACTCCCGACTTTCAGGAGTCGACACTTATTTTCGCGAGTCGACCCCTAATTTTTAAAATTTCTATTTTTGGTAATCGAGCTCGAGCCGACTCGGGAAAAGCATGAGTCGACTCCAGCAAATCTGGGCGCGATTTTTAACGATGACACATCAGCCCCAACGGTAAGATTTTTAAATAACGGCTATTTTTCCTTGTCTCTAACGGATATATTTTTGCAGATTCTATAAATAGAGGAGCTCTTTTCAAATCAAACAATCAGAGAAAATCAAAAAGAGAGAAAAGAATATCTTTTGAAAAGAGGGAAAAACAGAGCATATTGGAAAAATCATTTAGCTCAAAGGAGAGTGATTCAAAAGGAGTGAAATCCAAGAGGAAGTTTCGTCTGCTCCTTCTCATCAATCCACAAGAGTCAAAAGAAAATCCACAAGCATTTCAAAGGTCAAATCGAGGATTTTCAAAAGAGGAAAAAGCTTCATCTCAACTCCAAAGTCTTCAACGGTCAAGAATCTTGCTGAGGCGTGATTCAACGTTTCAAGAGGAGTTAAGAGAAGAAGGAAGAAAGCCCAAGCCACTACCATCTGCAATACTATCAGGCTTTTCTAACCTTTATTTTTGTACTTCATTTGTATATTTGCTCAAGGGGAGCATTTCATTGTTCAAACACTTATTCTATTGTTTGCTGATTCAATCAGTGGATTGAATCAGTGGAGGTTGGTATACCTCGTTACAAGCCGGAGTGCTTGTGTTGGGTTAGTTGTGAGCCCGTGAAAAACAACGTGTAGGGTTTTGTGCTGGTAAGCCCGAGTTAAAACCAGCTGGGTTCGTTGTGCACCCGGTAAAACAACAAGTTTGAGTTGTGAGCTTGGAAAACAACTCGGCTGTAATCTAGAGAGATTATAGTGTGGACCCAAGTGAATCTTGGGAGTGGACGTAGGTGTTGGTTGCACCGAACCACTATAAAATTATCTTGTGTTTGCCGTGCCATATTTTCTCTTTCTCTATCTCTTTATTTGCTTGTGCATTGCTTATTAGTTAGCCTCTCACTTGCACATCTTGCTAACTAATCAATTAAAGTTAAAAAGTCTTAAATTTTTAAGAACCCAATTCACCCCCCCCCCCTCTTGGGTTGCCATCTGGGCCAACAAGAGATTACTTGTTTAGGCCTAAGCTTCTATAGATATATCACTCGGGCTGGTCGAGACTTCAAGAATATGTCACTCAGTCTCGACCAGGCTTCATAGATATATCACTCGGTCTTGGCCGAGGCTTCAGAGATATCACTCGGTCTTGGCCAAGGCTTCAGAATCATATCACTCAGTCTTGGCCGAGGCTTCAGAGATATATCACTCGGTCTTGGCCGAGGTTTCAGAGATATATTACTCGGTCTTGGCCAGCTTCAGAGATATCACTTGGTCTTGGCCGAGGCTTCAGAGATATATCACTCGGTCTTGACCGAGGCTTCAGAGATATCACTCGGTCTTGGCCGAGGCTTCAGAATCATATCACTCGGTCTTGGTCGAGGCTTCAGAGATATATCACTCGATTTGACCGAGGTTTCAGAGATATATTACTCGGTCTTGGCTGAGGCTTCAGAGATATCACTCGGTCTTGGCTAAGGCTTCAGAATTATATTTTACTTGGTGCTGCCAAGGTACGGAGATTGCTCGGCCCGACCAAGGATTTATAAAGATTATATTTTACTTAGCGCTGCCAAGGTACGAAGATCGCTCGGCCCGATCGAGGATTTATAAAGATTATATTTTACTTGGCACTGCCAAGGTACGTAGATCGCTTGGCCCGGCCGAGGATTTATAAAGCTTATATTTTACTTGGCGCTGCCAAGGTACGGAGATCGCTTGGCCCGACTGAGGATTTATGAACCTGCTTCTCATTACAGCTTTCAAGGAGGGTTATAAGAATTTTGCAGGCCTTCAAGAGACTAAATTTAATTCAATGAACAAAAATGAGTTTAGTGAGAGCATACTTTTATTGATGATATGCACGGAGATTATCCGAATTCCACGTCCAAGGAATAGATTTCCCATCCAACTCTTGGAGTTTATAGGTGCCGGGTCTGATCACTTCCCCTACTTGGTAGGGACCTTCCCAATTCGGAGACAATTTCCCTTGCTCTAACGGTTTCGAAACAGATGCCTTCCGAAGCACTAGGTCGTTGGGGAAGAAAAACTTCTCTTTGACCTTGGCGGAGTGATAACGGGCTATTCTTTGTTGGTAGGCAGCCATCCGGATTCAGGCCTTCTCCCTGACTTCTTCTATCAGGTTAAGGTTATTTCGGAGCTGTTCGTCATTGGATTCTTCTGAATAGCCTTCTACTCGAGGAGAGGGGAGTCCGACTTCCACAGGGATTACGACTTTTGTGCTGAAAGCCATCTTGAATTTGGGGTTGTTAAACTGTTTTCCATCGTCGGTGATGATAGTGTGGGGAAGACCGAGGCGACAAATGATAAACCTCCAAACGAAGTTTTTAGCCCGAGCCTCGGTTATCTGGGCGATTGCTTCGGCTTCAACCCATTTGGTAAAATAATCGATCGCAACGAACAAGAACTTCCTTTGTCCTGCTACGAGGGGGAAAGGGCCGAGTATGTCCATCCAGGATGGTTCGGCGTCAGTCTGCATCGTCTAATCAACATCGGTGATGCTGAGCTTCTCTAGGACTTCCAAATGGAATCTTCACTCGGGATCCATTGACTCCACAGTCGCCAGGCGGGACAAAAGGTTGGCACTCGTGTTCTCAGTCCTCGGAATCTAAACGATCTTAAATTCGTCAAAGCAGTAGGATAAGTCGTGTATCTTTTGGAGATACCGAATCATGTTTGGTTCTCGAGCTTCGAATTCTCCCTGCACCTGGCTAGCTACCAGCTGAGAGTCGGTGTAGGCAATAAGCTTATCAACCTTAGGCTCACGGGCGATACGAAGTTCGAAGAGCAAAGCTTCGTACTCTGCCTCGTTGTTTGAAGCCGGAAAGGAGAAGCGGATGTCGTATTCGAAGGTCGCACCCTCTGGGCTGGTGAGAACCAGACCGGTGCCAGAGCCAGCCGTGCTGGAGGATCCGCCGACGTGAAGCAACCATAGGGCACTGGGCTTTGGTTACAAGGATGAAATTGATGGCCTTGAGAGATATCTGTCCTGGTCTGCCGAGGATGGCGTTATAAGAGGATCGGAGCTTGGTTACAAGGAAGTCCATGAGTACGGTAGCCGCGTGGGGCCAGGTACCAACTCGAACTGATAGGATGATGACTCCTTCGGGGATTATGGAATCACCTGTAAAGCCTACCAGGGTAGATTCCACTGGTCGAAGGCTTTCAACCCGAAATTTTAATCTCACAAAGGCATCGAAATACAGAACATTGACATAGCTTCCACTATCAACTAAGATGCGGTGTACATCATAATTGTTCATGTTGAGATATACAACCAAGGCATCACCATGGAAATATTGTACCTCCCGTAAGCTCATCAACTCGAGCTTTCTTAGGTGAGTTTTCCTCCTCGCTTGGCCAGGAAGATGGGGATCCGGTTGCCGCTATCATATTGACATTGCCAAGGACCGGGGGATTGGTGGAGGAAGCTGGCGAGGCTCAGGTTGGCGATACTCCTCATTGTTTGGCTCAGAGGGGCCCTGAATCGATCCAGTCTACCCTGTAAAATCAGTTGCTCGATCTTGTTCTTGAGGTGCCAACAATCCTAGGTATCATGCCCGTAGTCCCGATGAAAGCGAAAATACTTAGCCGGGTCTCTCCGAGCCCCGTTGCCCCAAAGAGGAGGGGGCCGAGGAAGCTGATGCTCGATTTCTATCAGGATATGTGCTCTTGGCGCGGTAAGGAGAGTATAGTGGTCGAACCTTCGGGCCGGGCTCCGGGTTCGGTCTCGCGGCAGCGACGGAGGAGCTCTGCGGTGGCGAGGTAGGCTAGCGCGACGATGGGCCCTCTGCTTGTCCAAGCCCTTTGCCTCCTTCCTCTTCATCTGCTCAACTCGAGCTGACATCCTCGATTCTTCAACCCTAGCATATTTGTCCGCCAGGGACATCATGTTTGAAAAGCTCTTCGGGTAGTTAACCTCCAGAGCCAGGTAGAAGTCTCCCTCTTTGGACACTCCTCCGGCCAGGGCAGACATGGCCACATCATGATTGAGGTGGTCGACTTCTAGGAGGGCCGTATTGAAGCGACCGAGGTAACTCTTCAGCGATTCCCCCTCTCTTTGCTTGACCTCGGAGAGGGAATCGGATCTCCGCTGCTAGTGATGGCTGCTGATGAACTGGATGATAAGCAGATAGCTTAGCTCGTCAAAAGAATCAATGGAACCTGGTTTCAGGCTATTGAACCAGGTTCGGCCAGATCCTCTTAGGGTAGAGGGGAAGGCTCTGCACAGGATCGCATCCGATGCCCCATGGAACATCATAATGGATCTGAAGCTGCTGAGGTGGTCGTCGGGATCGAAGGATCCGTGATAAGGCTCGATGGCAGATAGCTTGACATGGAAGGGAATCACTTTCCCCATGATCTCCTTGGAGAAGGGAATGCCCTACTCCGCCTTATGCCGAAGCGGATGGGCCTGCTTGGCAGCGTCCAACTCCTGGCGCATCTCCGGATCTGTTGGCGGATCTCCTCTTCGGGCATAGCAGGAGGGGCTGGGCAAGGAAAATGCGGAGACGGCATCGAGTCGTGGCAAGAGATCACCGAAGAGAGGGATCAAGCTTACCAAAATCTAGGGAGATCCTTGTCGCAGACCCCTTGCGGGGCTGGCTCGGCTCCCTTAGGACGACGAGGGGGGTCCGCGACTCTATGCGGACCGGAAGAAGAGATTGCTGGGGAATGGGGGCCGCGGCCTCTTCAGGAAGGTGCGGAGTAGGAGTAGCTGGACGGGGAGCTTCATGGCGTCCTTGAATCAGATGAGTCAGAGCTTTGACCTACTGGACCAGTGTGGCAAACTGGTCCTGGGTCACTGGGGCCGCTGGTGGCGATGGAGTCTCAACTGGTGTGGCGGCGGTGCCACACTGCTCACCGGATCAGGTCTTTGGGAGGCGACCTGGTCCCGGGCTTTGGAAGTAGCCCTTCTTCGATTGGCCATTGGAGGGTGCTTCCTTTGGCATGTTAGCCTTGTCTCCTGAATCACAAGTTTTATGGGACTTGAAGACCCTTCCTCTAGTGCCAATTTGTTGTTGCTGGAATCCATCCTCCGACTTGGACGTGGTCGAGCTTCAGATTGGGCTTCCTTCTGGACGGACCTGCAAAATAGTCCTCATGCGAGAGGTGTTAGGGGTGGCCCTCTATGGAAGACCCTCCGATGCTCAAGTCAGCGGAGATCAACAACGAATAAATATGGGAAGAAGGCTCTTGCTAAAGAGTCCCTCCATGGTGGCCTTTTGGGAGCTCCGAGTTGAGCTTTAATGGCGGAAAAATAGAGATAGTAAGAACTGGGCACCAGATGGACCTACCTGAGAGGTTGGTGGGCTGTGGTATTTATAGGTGATCACCTGATTCCTTGGACGTGCCCTGGATGGGGTTTGAAAACTGTTAGGATTCAAGACGGATTTGAATCAAGTTTATTACAAAGCCAGTGGGGTCCGTATCTTGTCAGTTAGAGGATCGACAGCTGGGAGAGCAGATTGATGCCTTGAGGCTTGATGATCACATAGACCTAGGCCACTCTTGTGAGCTCTAGGCCACTCCCGGGCATGATTTGCCACATGAAATCTTATTCAGTTATAGTGAGTTTGAACTCTCCCGCGCCGGGTTCCGCAGAGGTACTTTGAGTGCCACGGTTTGGCCAGGATGAGGAATAACCTGTTTCCCGAGGTATAAAAGGGGCCGGCTCGAATGGTCGAGGAATAGCTCGGCTCGAATGGCCGAGACATGAAGATAGCTCGGATTACCAAGGAATAGCTCGGCTTGGATGGCCGAGGCATGAAGATGGTTCGGATTACTAAGGAATAGCTCGGCTCGGATGACCGAGGCATAAAGATGGTTCGAATTACCGAGAAATAGTTCGGCTCGGATGGTCGAGGCATGAAGATGGTTTGGGATATCGGGGCGACCCAACCTCGTCAAAGGTGATTCGGCTTTGTCGCTTGAATGCTATGCCAGCTGGCAAATAGGTGTCTAGATTGGGCATGACCCAATTATCGATGCGGGCAGCCAATAATGCAATAACGATTTTACCCCTCATCAAAACCCCCGGTGCTAACATCGAATTTGAATATTATATTAGTTAATAAATATAAATCCAAGGAACGGAAGGATCTTCCGAAAAGGAAAGAGCAAAATCAAACCCAAATCTAATAGAAGTTTGATGAATTTATCTCTTCTCGATGGTAATCTCCGCGTAATCTCTGCAGCAGTAAACGGAAGTTTCAATCCAAGGCCATTGTCTTTCCAACGATGGAAAAATACGGGAGATTTATGTCCATGAGAGACACGTCTTATTATTTTCCTTTTGCAGCAAGAGATAGTTACAAGCAAGTGGATCGCCCGAAACGATACGAATACATGAACCGATATAACACCAGGGCGACGGCAACGGAACTCATCCCCTCTCTTCTCCTTCCCTCCTTCCATTCCTCCTCTTCTTCGGTGGAGTTCGGTCCCACTAGAAGCTGAACTCGAGTCGTTCCACTGCAGGGGATGCCGGTGCTGTAAATAGAAAGCGGCGGCGGCGTTGTTTCGGATCGTATCCGAACGTCTCGCCGTTTTTCCTTCTCCGACGGACGGACGGACGGACGGCGGGATCCTCGGTGCTTCTCCGGCCGGTCTCAGCTGCTGTTGGAAAGCGACGCCTTTCGTCGGCGGAAGCTCGTAGGTTTCTCATCTTCTCTTCTCTCTTGGAACTTCGAATTCTTTCTTTGCTAAGAAGATGCATTTTTTGGTGGTGTTCCAGTTAAAAAAAAACAAATGTTTTTTTTTTTTTCGTTTGTATTGGCGAAAATCTATCATTTTTCAAAAAACCAGGATCGATGCTTTTAATCTAGACTCCTTATTTTTCAAAAAAATTATTGTTTTTTTCGTGCCTTTGTATGCTTTTATTTTATTTTTTTTAAAACATTGTGGATTGGTTTAGTGTCCTCGATCCCTTCTTTTGCTTCTTTTTCGAAGCCTTATCCGATTATGTATTTTTTAACCCTATTTTATTATATTTGCGGAAAAAAAAGAGCCACGAAATGCTAAGTCAACGTTTTCGGACTTATTACGAAATTCCATTGCTTCAAATCTGGAAATTTCGGATCAGTTTTTGTGTTCTCAGATTACGAATTTTGAAATTTGAATCCTGCTACCTTTGTACATACTTTTAATTTTTAATTCACCAAAGCCTTAATTTTGGGTTTCATTGGTTTGGTCTTTTGATATGCTTATTTCCCCGGTTTTATTATTATTGCCGCTGAAATCCGTCCTTCGACTCGGGCGCGATCGATCTCCGAAAAGAGGAGGTGACGGACCTGCAAAAGAAGCCCACACGTGGAGGACGCTGGGGGTGGTCCTCCGCGAAAGACCCTCCGACGCTCAAGTCAGTGGAGAAGAAATCGGCGATCAACCAGATAATGAGGAGGTGGATCTCTCCGGGAGACCTCTCCGGGGCGGCCAATCGGAGGCTCCAAAGGGCAGGAGCGCCGACGAGCTCCCGTCGAGAGCAGGAGAGTGAGAGTGGAGGTGTAAGCGTACCAATGTGCGCACAGAGTTGCGTACCTGAGGGAATCTGCCAATCTGATATTTATAGACTGTCACCTGGACTTGAGCATCTTCTGGAAGGTTCCGGAGGTTGTTACGATACGGGAGACAGAATCAGGCCGTTGTGGGGCCGTTAGAATCCACCTTGTTGTTTTTAAGGGATCGACGGCTGGGAGAGCTCCTTGATGTCTTGGGATCTGGGTGAGTAGACCTGGGGCGGTTACAATAGGTCTTAGGCCACGTCTCAACATGATTCCTTGCCTAAGGTGCTGCTCGGTAAGCTTAAGCTCTCCCGCGTCAGGTTCCGCGGAGGTAGACGTCAGGGCGTGGATCGCTAGGTAGAAGCGAGCTACGGGAGCCCGGAAGAGGCCGAGCTCGGGAAGCCCGGAAGAGGCCGAGCTAGGGAAACCCAGAAGAGGCCGAGCTACGGAAGCCCGGAAGAGGCCGAGCTAGGGAAGCCCCGAGCTACGGAAGCCCGGAGGAGGCCGAGCTAGGGAAGGAAGAGGCCGAGCTACGGAAGCCCGGAGGAGGCCGAGCTACGGAAAGCGAGCTACGGAAGAGGGGCCGAGCTACGGAAGCCCGGAGGAGGCCGAGCTACGGAAGCCCGGAGGCCGAGCTACGGAAGCCCGGAGGAGGCCGAGCTACGGAAGCCCGGAGGCCGAGCTACGGAAGCCCGGAGGGGACCGAGCTACGGAAGCCCGGAGGGCCGAGCTACGGAAGCCCGGAGGGGAGGGAGGAGGTCAGCCTTAGCCGCCTCGCACGGATATCAATGCAATGACGATTTTACCCCCCAACACATGCCCTCCACTCCCTAGTTCGAAGCGTAGGTTCGGGCGTAGGGAGTATAAGCTCAAGTGGCGCGCCCTGGATGGGACGTCTTGGCCTAACAGTTCATGCAATGATGCCCTAATTAATGCGACAGGGCCATCGTACCTTCGGAGGTAAGGTTCCTCCACTAGCGACGGTTGAGATTGTGCCGTGCCGTGAATCCCGATCGATATGGAGGTTTGTCGAGGCGATTCCGGACGCCTCGAATGAGACGTCCCGCCTCCCCAGGGCGGTTCCTTGGCGGAGAAGCGAAGTGACAGCCGCCCTATATATATATACATGCTTATGCACATGTGCGCATGTTCGCGGCGTCTTCTCACCTTGTTTTCAGAAGAGTATTGGTCTCTCATCCTCTCCAGCGTTCATCGTTTTCGCCCAGGATTTTCCTCAACCGAGATGGCGATGAGCCCTGAGATGTGGCCTCAGAAATCGTTGCTGAGGATTTGGGGAGGATTCACCAGAGGTATGGTCTGCCCCTGGATGTAGTTTTGCGGGTGCCGGAACCCGAAGATAGGGTTACTCGGGATTAGAGTCCGGAGTCTTTATCTATGAGGATAGTTTTAAGGCGGGTCTTCGTTTTCCTCTCCATCCCTTGGTGAAGGAGATCATGACCCACTACAACATCTGTCCATCGATGGTGGCTCCAAATAGTTGGCGGAATATCGTCGGATTCATTTCGATGTGTCACCAGATTCAAGTCGTTGCAACTCTCCCCCTTTTCCGCACCTGTTACCACTTGACTCCCGGGAGGAAATCGGAGTGGACCTCCATCGGGCCCCGGAGATCTTTTAATGTCATCGCGGATAAGCCTTCTTCCATCAAGGGGTGGAAGAGCCGATTCGTGATTGCGGAGGGGAACGTCGGTTCCGATTTCCCTCGACGATGGGGGGAAGTTGCGAGGGATGCGGAGACGCATCCGGCCTTATCGGCGCAGGAGGAGAGGGACCTGGATGTCCTTCGTAATGGACAGGTATTTTCGGCTAACGACCTGTTATCGGAGGGGGCCCTCTTCGCAGCCGGGCTCAGCCCTCTGGATCCACAAGGTGAGTCCCTTTTTGCGCTGTGTATTTTTCTCGATTACCGCGCTTGGGTCTGAGTATGTAAATTCCGGTTTGACAGCCACAAGGTTGGCGTTGTCGAGCCTCTCCAAGAGGAAGAGGGGGAAGCGCCCAGGGGAAGGTAGCGGCGCGGACAGCGGCCGGCCCGAGAAAAGGGCCCATACCTCTGCCAAAAACCCGCCGGACGTTGGGCAGTCCCCGTAGGACCGCCGGGGCGAAGGAGGATCCGGGGAGAATGGCCACGGCACCTGGCGCCCTCGTACTGGAGATATCGGACAGTTCGGATGAAGCTCCGCTGGCTCGTCCGACCGCGTCCCCCTTGAAAGAGGAACCTGCGACGGGTCCAGCGGAGGCGGCCGTAGCAGAGGGGCCCATTGTCCCCGCGGGATTATCACTGGCTCCAGCGGGAGAGGGGAAGGAGATAGCCGCAGCGGAGGAAGTTCAGGGGGAGCCCCTACTTGGTCTGTCCGCCGGGGAGTCTGGTAGCAGTGAGGTCGGGCCGCCCTCGATGGGTCAAGAGGCGGGTCAGACCGAGGCCTCGGGGGAGCTCGCGGAGGAGACGCAGGTGGTGGCGACTGGAAAGGATGCATCGGTGGAGGGAGCACAACAAAGTGGGGGTCCCACGATCGGGGCTCCCTCGAAGAAAATTTTGGGGAGGCTGGCGCTTGGGCTGGCCGAGCTATCTGAAGAGACCCAAGCCAGGGCCTTGACGGAGGAGGCTGGGAGATTGAAGGCCTCTCAGGCGGAGGCCGCCCAGGCTGGTCCCTCAGACGGGGTTGGTCACCCGGCAGCTCGGACGCTAGTATGAGGAGGCGTTTCGCCATGATAAGGTCGGCCTGTATCCGGGTGCGGATCCTTCGGCGGACAAGTTTGCCGACCTGGGGCTGGTCGATGCTGCATTCGGGCAGCAAGGCGTGGCAGAAAGTATCCATCTTCTTCCCCATTGATAACACGACATTGATGAGGATGACCCGGGCCTATGCCTCGCGGGTGAGTTATTTTCCTTGCGCGATAGACGTTTCTCGATTGATCCCAACGTGGCTCTTATTCAACTTTTGCTTTTGCAGAGTGTTTTGCTTTCCCGGGCGATTTGCTGGCGCTTGAGTTTGGCGACGGGGGCCAGTGTCCAGGCCGGAGGGAGAATGTCGAGCTCCAGTCGCGGCTG
Organism: Calamus simplicifolius; assembly: GCA_900491605.1. Lineage (NCBI taxonomy): Eukaryota > Viridiplantae > Streptophyta > Magnoliopsida > Arecales > Arecaceae > Calamus > Calamus simplicifolius. The sequence goes on along the minus strand of UESW01005090.1, from coordinate 281,589 downwards.
AAGGTGTCTGAGCAGTTCGAAGAGCTCATGGACACGATGGATAGGAACTTGAAGGGGCAAGGGCGGCACACCAGGTCGCTCTGGCGAGGTGTCCAAGCATAAGCACAGGGTGGAGGAGTTACAGGGACTCCTAGCGAAGAACGACGACGCGTGCTTGGAGTTGGCCAAGGTTAAATCGAAACACTCCGCGGAGGTGGCGGCGATGCAGCGGGAACATGGTGAGAGTATGAGTCGGCTGGGGAGGGAGGCCGACGATGAAAGAAGGCGCCTGGCGAGAATGCTCGGCGAAGTGGAGGAGAATTGAAACGGCGTGATGGTGAAATTGCCCATTTGAAGGAGAACGCTAGGTGGCATCAAGGGACGATAACTCGGGTGAGTGACGAGTTGTCGCAAGCTCGCGGGGAGATTGAAGCCAGACAATCGAAGATCAGTACCCTGCAAGAGAGGGTCGAGCTGGTCGGCGCTGACAGGACAAGAGCCCGGAGTGAGGCCGAGGAGCTGGCCAAAAGGTTGGCCAGGCGAGAGGGGGAGGTATGCTCCCATTTTACCCTCTTTATTTTTCTACTGGCTTCTTGCGACGCCGATTGATTTTGGCTTTTCCAGATGGCGAGGATGGGGTCGGAGATTCGGGCTCTCCAAAGTGCGCTCGCGTCCACTCGCAGCAGGAGCTCGGAACTCGAGACACGGGCTAGCGAGCTTGAGGAACAAAATGTCATTTTGAAGGCCCAAGTGATCGAGGCCGAGAAGCAGACTGCGGAGGTCAAACGCAGCACGCCATTCTCAAGGGTAGGCAGGACGCTATAGCGTTGACGCCTTCCATCATGGGATAGAAGAGTGTAAACAGCGATTCTCAGTGAGCGCCCGGAGTGGGATCTTTCTTTTCTGAGCGTCGAAGATTCCGAACGGCGAATCCGAAGAAGAAGAAGACGAAGATGAATGTGTCGATGTTTCTGACGCCGAGCCTGGCGGCGCCCCTGGTCCCAGCGAAGCTGCAGTTTCTGAGGGACGATCGCAAACTGCCGCCGAGGGGGCGAGAATATTGGAGAAGGGTGAGCCTAGTCATGCCTCTGCAGGCGCAACTGAGGGCTCCTCAAAGGCTGGTGCGGCTCCTGGTTCGTAGGAGTTGTTATTGTACCTTGCTTATCTGTCGTTCCTTAATAAAAGAACTTTCTGTTTTGACTTAAGTGCTGCTCTGGTTTGGCCTCATCGTCGCCCAGTTTCGCCTTGAGCGATCTGTGGCTCGCTGGCGATCTTGGGTTATCTTTATTCCAAGACTAGGCAAACGCGTTAGCTCGGACCGATAGGCGAAATAGGCCGGCCAGGGCCGACAGGCAAAAAATAGGTCGGCTGGGGCCGACGGACAGCATAGGTCGGCTGGCGCCGATAGATAAATTAGGTCGGCTGGGGCCGACAGAAGAAATAGGTCGGTTAGGGCCGGCGGACGAAAATAGGTCGGCGTGGCCGACAGAAGAAATGGGTCGGCTAGAGCCGACGGACGAAAATAGGTCGGCATGGACCGACAGAAGAAATAGGTCGGCTAGGGCTGACGAACAAAATAGGTCAGCGTGGGCCGACAGAAGAAATAGGTCGGCTAGGGCCGACAGGCAAAAAATAGGTCGGCTGGGGCCGACGGATAAAATGGGTCAGCTGGGACCTCGGGAGGCCGACAGATAAAATAGGTCGGCTAGGCCGACATAAAATAGGTCGGCTGGGGCCGACAGATAAAATAGGTTTTCGTGCTTCCTGCCATCCTGCCAGCGCCCTGCTGTCCGCAGGCAATTCGGTTTTACTTTACTAGAAACGGTGATACGGCACAGTGGGGGGCATAAAGCTGCATCAGAGCTTTCCGGAAGGTGCTCTTTTCCATGCAGGTCGCTTTGTCGTGATGCGTACGTAACCGCCTATCACTGGAGGGTACTATTCTCGAAGGACGATTTTCTGAGCCTGCCAGTTTTCGAAGCGTCAGCGGGCGATTTCCTGCATTTAATGACCGTGATTCGGGATCAGGAGGGGATCTTCGTACACGTCCTGGTTCAGGCGGTGGGTTTGGCGCGCAGTGGGGTGCTGCGTTCACCCTGAGGGGCCATGTGGAGGCGTGGGACAGGTGTTTGGATCTCGGGACTTTCAGCTCTGATAGCTCATCCCGAGTCTTTCCTGCCTATAAAGAGGGGAGAAAGGGGCCATGTTTGGCTATCTCCAAAGTGTATTTTCCTTTTGAGTTTTCGTTGTGCTCGCTTCTTTGTTGTTGCAAGTGGGAGGGCTAAGCTTTCCTCTTATGGGCTCCTTGCCGCTGGATAGCTGGGGCGACCGGGGAGCTGCTGAAGAATGGCTCGCCCTTAGGGGATGAGTCCTGGAGATCACATGGAGAGCGCACATGGGGGGCGCAGAGATCACACGGAAAGCGCACATATGCGCCTCCGATGCGATCTCTGCGACTCCTGCTCGGAGACGCAAGGTGTTGGGGGGTAAAATCGTCATTGCATTGATATCCGTGCGAGGCGGCTAAGGCTGACCTCCTCCCGCCGTCTCCCTCCGGGCTTCCGTAGCTCGGTCCCATCCGGGCTTCCGTAGCTCGGCCTCCTCCGGGCTTCCGTAGCTCGGTCCCCTCCGGGCTTCCGTAGCTCGGTCCCATCCGGGCTTCCGTAGCTCGGCCTCCTCCGGGCTTCCGTAGCTCGGCCTCCTCCGGGCTTCCGTAGCTCGGTCCCATCCGGGCTTCCGTAGCTCGGCCTCCTTCGGGCTTCCGTAGCTCGGCCTCCTCCGGGCTTCCGTAGCTCGGTCCCATCCGGGCTTCCGTAGCTCGGCCTCCTCCGGGCTTCCGTAGCTCGGTCCCCTCCGGGCTTCCGTAGCTCGGTCCCATCCGGGCTTCCGTAGCTCGGCCCCCTCCGGGCTTCCGTAGCTCGGCCTCCTTCGGGCTTCCGTAGCTCGGCCTCCTTCGGACTTCCATAGCTCGGCCCCCTCCGGGCTTCCGTAGCTCGGCCTCCTCCGGGCTTCCGTAGCTCGGTTTCTTCTGGGCTTCCCTAGCTCGGCCTCCTCTGGGCTTCCGTAGCTCGGCCTCTTCCGGCTTCCGTAGCTCGGCCTCTTCTGGGTTTCCCTAGCTCGGCCTCTTCCGGGCTTCCCGAGCTCGGCCTCTTTCGGGCTCCCGTAGCTCGCTTCTACCTAGCGATCCACGCCCTGACGTCTACCTCCGCGGAACCTCACGCGGGAGAGCTTAAGCTTACTCGAGCAGCACCTTAGGCAAAGAATCATGTTGAGACGTGGCCTAAGACCTATTGTAACCACCCCAGGCCTACTCAACCCGATCTCGAGATACCAAGGAGCTCTCCCAGCCGTTGATACCAAAACGAACAAGGTACGGACCCTAACGGCCCCACAACGGCCTGATTCTATCCGTCTCCGTATCTTAACAACCTCCGGACCTTCCAGAAGGCGCTCACGATCCAGGTGGCAGTCTATAAATATCATAATCACATATTCCCTCAGGTACGCAACTCTGTGCGCACATTGGCACGCTTACACCTCCACTCTCACTCTCCTGCTCTCGACGGGAGCTCGTCGGCGCTCCTGCCCTTTGGAGCCTCCGATTGGCCGCCCCCGGAGAGGTCTCCCGGAGAGATCCACCTCCTCATTATCTGGTTGATCGCCGATTTCTTTCCCACTGACTTGAGCATCGGAGGGTCTTCCGTGGAGGACCACCCCCAGCGTCCCTCCGCGTGTGGGCTTCTTTTGCAGGTCCGCCACCCCCTCTTCTCGGAGATCGACCGCGCCCGAGTCGGAGGACGGATTTCAGCGGCAACAATTATTTATAGATTCTTCCAAGTTGTGTCTGGATTCATCATTCATCCGAATGTTCGATGTTATTCTTTTTGCCATTTCTTCTTTAATCCGCGTAGCAAACGGAAGTTCCGGCTACTAGATTTGACCGTCCATCAGCTCCTTCGTAACCGCGAAAAGATCGCGGTTTTTTTTTCCTTTAACTCCATATCATGGTCGCTCTGGCTGCTGCCCATTTTCGATTTCTTCTAATTATCTTCTTGGTTCTTGATGTGGCCGGTGGCGCCATTGTTAATGGCGAAGCCAATTGGCGGTGTAGATAGAGATAGATGCTCCCGCTCCTTTAAAGCTGTCATACTCTTTAGCGGGGCTGCCTTGAAGACGCACGGCCTCACTCTTCAGTAGGCTGCACGTTTTCTGAGTTAGCCCTCAACAGTTTCGACTCCTTCAAGACAGCCTAAGCAGCCTCGACTTCTTCAAGATGGCCTAGATGACCCTATCTTCTTCAGGCAGCCTTGACAGCCTGCTTCCTCCAAGTCAGCCTCCAGCAGCCCCATCTTCTCTAAGGCAGCCTCGATGACCCCACCTTCTCCAAATCGACCTCGATGGCCCCGCTTCCTTCAAGTCGGCCCTCAATGGCCTCGACTCCTCCAAGACAGCCTCAGTGGCCCCGGCTTCTCCAAAGCGGCCTCGACGGCCCCACTTTCTCTAAGGCGGCCTCAGCGACCCCGACTCTTTCAAGGTGGTCTCGACATCCCCGCTTTCTCCAAGGCAGCTCGTGCCGCCTGACAAGATCAGGCCTATCTACAGCCTAGCATGTGTCGTTTGACACGATCAGCCCACCTCCGCCTGGCTTGCGTAGCCCGATAGAGCCAGGCCCATTTGCCACCTGACCTACGCAGTTGATGGGACTAAGCCCACCTACTGTCAGACCCATGTGCTTGAGCCCGATAAGACCAGGCCCACCAATCAGCTCCTATTTACGTAATCGCCACGAGTTTAGCAGACATTCCTCTTCACTGAACTCCATGTGGCTGATCCCCAAACGGATACCGAAGGTCCATAAAAGGATAAGAGAATCCAAAATAAAGAGGGGTATATATACACACTTTCTAACATGAAAAAACCTTTCGATTCTCGGAGCTTTTTTTTAGAGCTTCTTCAAGCTTTCACTGTTTTGACCTCGTTACTAACTTGACCGTCGGAGGGTCCCCGTCGGAGCAATTTCCAGCCCTGGGACTTTTTGCAGCCCGTCCGCTCTGGAGAAGGCTGCACCAGCAAATGACGTTTCTCGATGATTGATTCCAGTGATTGAGCGTCAACAGATTGGCGCGCCAGGTAGGGGGAAACGAAAGACGAGCTCTATAACACCTGCCTATAAGCCCTCCTCCCCCTCTTCATCAACAATGGTGGTGATGCATGCTCGAGAGGCCTTCGTCAGCTATCCTGAGCGGTACCTCCAACCGGCAGAGCAGCAAGAGGCCAACTCCCCCGCTGCTAATACTCTGGCAACTCCCGCACCATCAGTCACGGCTACTCAAGCTGAGAAGCTGGCCGCGCTCACCCAGTAAGTTCAAACTCTCATGGTGATGATCCACGGGCTTCGGAAGCAGTAGTCCGTGGCCGCCTAGCATTAGCCTGCTCCTTCTGCACCACCACCTGCTGCACTAGCCAGTCATCAGTCTGCTCGAAGGAGATCCCCCTGACGGAAGACTTGCCACCATTGTGCCTCTCCTAGAGGACACCGCCGGGAGCCCCTCAAGAGGTCGTGCTCCCCTGTCCGTAGCTCAGGTGAATCTTTCCTGGAGCCACGGCGCAAGGAAGAGCCTAAGCGGAGGCACTACCACCCGCGCTCTTCCCCTTCTTCTTCTTCTTTCTCATTTTCTGGGCCATCAAGGAAGATGTCAGCTATCAGCTGCCTAGCGGAGGAACGTCTGGATGAATACCACCGACGGCTGGAGGAGCTCACCAGAAAATCAACAACCAGTCGAAGGAGGTGTACGACACTCGTCCTCCATACACTCGCCGAATATTGGAAGAGCCCGTCCCCTTCAGATTTCATTCCCCCAGCTGGATCTGTACGATGGTATGATAGATCCCCTTGATCACCTCGAGAGCTACAAGCTCTCATGCAAGTCCAAGGGGCTACTGACGCCCTCCTGTGTAAGGCCTTCCCAGCCACTTTTGTGGCCCGTTTCAAGACGACCGCCCTAGAAGTGCATCATTTGGATGATGCGGTGGCAACTCTAGCGCTGAAGCACGGACTTCACCCCTCCCGCTTTACATTCTCTCTGGACAAGAAGCCGCCCAGCTCCTACTCCGACCTCCTTCTCCGTGCACAAAAGTACATCAATGCGGATGAGGCTGACTTCACCCATCGGAATATCGAGAGGGGTTCTAGTTGGAGGTCCGCCTGCCCTGAGCCAAGCGGATCCTCTCGCCCCAAGAAGCCTGAGCCGCCACGCCGACCGGATAACAAGCGCCGAAGCCTCGCCCCTAGGGAGCGCGAACTCACGCCTCTTCTCGCCCCTCGCTCTCACATCCTCATGGAGATTGAGGGCGAGCCATATCTCCAACACCCCCCTATGAAGAAAAGCATCCCTCGCGACAAGAGCCGCTTCTGCCGCTTCCACTGGGACTACGACCACAATATTGACAACTGCTATAGCTTGAAGCGTGCCATTGAGGAACTCATCCAGTGGGGTTATCTCAGGAAGTATGTCCAAAAGGCACCTCCGACTGTTCAGCACTCATGGGGCCTTACTTGCTCAAGCTATTGTCGACAACTTCCCGATGGAGAGGACGGTGGGAATGGTATCCGGGGGCAGCCTCTTCATCCAAGCGGCCGAGGGAGGATGGGGACTTAGATGATGTAATCCCTAGAGGGGAGTTAGCCAGGGTAGACAATGTAAACAATGAGGGTGTCGTCGTTTTGATGACGATCGCCAAACAACCTATAAAAAGAATCCTGGTTGACAGTGGCAGCTCGGCCGACATCATTACTTACGATGCATTTGTTCGGATGGATTTGTCTCTTGACTCCCTTCAGCCAGTGACGGCTCGCTTGGTCGGGTTCATGGGAGATTCGATGAGGTGGAAGGTGAGATCACCTTTACCGGTGATGGTCGGAACACCGTCGTGTCAGAGCACGGTTATGATAAGATTCTTGGTCATCCGAGTACCTTTGACATACAATGCCATCCTTGGCCGACCCGGCCTCAATCTCCTTGATGCGGTTATCTCCACCAATGGTTGCTCGTGCAGTTCCCTACTAGTAACGGGATCGGCGAGGTGCGAGGGGAGTCCAATCTAGTCCTGCCTTGCTACCACACAGTTCCAAGCTCTCAGGACGTTGCACCGGCTTCGGAAGTGTTCGATCCTCGAGAGTTTGCCAAAGGAGGAGAATCGGCCAAGCAACTATTAACCTTTCCATTGGGAGATGACCCGACGAGGACGGTCCAAGTCAGCGGACTTCTCCCTATGGAGGACAGAGATTGCCTCCTGACTTTTCTGCGGGCCAACTCGGACATCTTTGCCTAGTCGGCATCCAACATGGCCGGCATACCATCGGAGGTGATCACCTATAAGCTCAACATCGACCCAAAGCACCATTCGATCCACCAAAGAAAGAGGAGTTTCACCTGAGAGGCAGAGAGCCATTGATGAAGAGATCAACAAGCTGCTCGCTACTGGCCACATCTGGAAAGCACACAACCCAAGTTGGTTGGCCAATATGGTCATGGTCCATAAGACAAATGGGAGTTGGAGGGTCTACATGACTTTATCGACCTCAACAAGGCATGCCCAAAGGACAGTTTCCCATTGCCCCGGATTGATCAACTAGTGGATTCGACATTCGGTCGCGAACTCCTCAGCTTCATGGATGCCTTCTATGGGTACAACCAGATAAAGATGGATTCGGACGACGAGGAGCACACTTCTTTCATGACCGAGAAGGGCATCTACTGCTACAGGGTAATGCCTTTCGGCCTCAAGAATAGGGAGCAACCTATCAGAGGCTGATGAACAAAGCCTTCAAAGACCAACTAGGCCGAAACATGAAGGTTTATGTAGACGACATGCTGACGAAGAGCACCCATGTCTTTGACCATGTCTCTGATTTGAAGGAGACCTTCAACAACATTCGCCGCTACAAAGTCAAGCTGAACCCAAAAAAGTGTGCCTTCGGGGTCACAGTGGGAAAATTTTTGGGCTTTATGGTGACTCAGTGAGGAATTGAAGCGAACCTAGAGAAGATTAGCACCATCCTCGATATGAGACCACTGGCCAGCAAGAAGAAGGTGCAGCGGCTCATCGAGAGGGTGGCAGCCCTGAGCCGTTTCTCTTCAAGTTAGCTGAGAGGTGCTTGCCTTTCTTCAAGGCCCTGCACAAAGTGAATGGGTTCGAGTGGATAGAAGATTGCCAAAGAGCTTTTGAAGGATTGAAGGCATTCCTATCTACCCTGCCACTCCTGTCGAAGCCGAGGGACGGGAAAGTCTTTTCCTTTGCCTTGCCACCTCTTTGGAGGCCGTTAGCTCCGTCCTGGTGCGCCTCGATGTCGATGGAACCCAGAGGCCTGTCTACTATGTAAGCAAGGTACTTCACGATGCTGAGGTCAAGTACTTTAAGACAAAGAAGATTATTTTTGCTCTGATCATTTCCGCCCAGCGTCTCCGGCCATATTTCCAGGCTTACCCCATTGTGGTGCTCACGGACCAACCCCTCAAAGCCATACTGGCTCATCCTGACACCTCGGGCCGGCTTGCTAAATGGGTAATCAAGCTGGGAGAGTTTGACCTCTTATTTCAGGCAAGCCGGTTCTGAAGTCTCAAGTCTTGGTCAACTTCCTAATCGAGTGCACTTGGATAGAGGGACAAGCAAAGGAATCTCCTATGATGCAACCCGCGTTGAGCTCAAGGATGTAGGGGAGTTTTGGATCCTCCACGTGGATGGCGCCTCAAACTCTCAAGAAAGCGGTGTCGGCCTCATCCTTGTGGGTCCGGAGGGCAAAAACGTAGAGTACGCCCTCTGGCTCCTCTTCAAAGCTACAAACAACAGGCCGAGTACGAAGCCTTGCTGGCCGGAGTGAGGCTCACCCAGGAACTTAGGATGAAACGTATCAGAGCCTTCATTGATTCCCAACTCATCTCCGGATAAATCAACGGAGAGTATGAGGCATGGGACTCCATCATGGCTCAGTACTTGGAAAAGGTCCGGCTCCTAGTTTCTTTGCTAGCACAGAAGGCCCTCTGCCAAGGCTATTATTGGCTCACCATCAGGAGGACGCCGCCAAGCTGGTTCAGAAATGTGATGGTTGCCAACGACATGCACATATCCAGCGATAGCCGTCTACTTCATTGAGTCCACTCTCGGTCTCATGCCCCTTCGCCTAGTGGGGAATGGACATTCTCGGACCGTTCCCCCCGGCTTCGGGTCAGCGGAAGTTCTTGCTCGTCGCCATCGATTATTTCACCAAGTGGGTTGAAGTCGAAGCACTGGCTAAGACCACCGAGAGCAAGGTCAAAGCCTTCTTCTGGAAGTTTATCATATGCTATTTCGGGTTGCCTCATACCATCATCACCGACAACGGCCGACAGTTCAACAATGCCATATTCAAGACTTTCTGCGCTGAACTGAACATCTGCCATCGATTTACCTCCGTTGGCCATGAATCGAACCATCCTCTGGGGACTCAGAACCCGACTGGATGGATCCAAAGGTAGATGGATGGAGGAGCTTCCCAGCGTGCTGTGGGCGTACCATACGACTCCAAGAGCCCCGATGGGAGAGACCCCCTTTAGTCTCATCTTCGGATTCGAAGTGATCATCCCTGTCGAGATTGGCTTGCCAAGTCCCGGATAGAGTCCTACAATGAAGAAGATAATCCCACACAGCTGAGAGCCAACCTCGATTTCATTGATGAGGCGCACAACCGAGCACGGCTCTGGATGGCCACCTTTCGCCAGCAAGCAGCCAAGTACTACAATACCCGGGTATGTCCTAGATGTTTTGCCCCGGAGATTTAGTCCTCAGGAAGGCCGAAGTGTCCAAGCCGACGGAGGGGGACAAGCTATCCCCAAACTGGGAGGGTTCTTACTGCATCACCGAGATACTTCATGAGGAGTATACTGGATCGAAGAACTCGGCAGACAGCCTATCCCACGCATTTGGAATGCGGACAACCTCTGCTAATACTATCAATGATGTACCCCCTCCACTGTTGATGATAAAGAAATTTTCAAATACAACATCTGGCTTATCTCGAAGCTGAGGGCTTGTTAACTAAAGGAGTCGGTGCATCGTGGCTAATGGGAGACCACTCGGTCCGCGTGGAGATGCCCCCAAAGTGGTTCAAGACCCTAACGGTCCCATATCCACTCGAGTTGTTCGTCGAACCGCACACAAAACCTCGAGGTGGTTCTAAAGGAGCTCGGCGGCATCGCGGCTAACGGGACACCACTCGGTTCAGCATGAAAATGCTTTTGAAGTGGTTTAAGACCCTAATAGCTTCGTACCCGCTCGAGTCGCTCCTCAGGCCGGCTCACAAACCTCCGAGATAGTTCTAAAGGAGCTCGGCGGCATTGCGGCTAATGGGATACCACTCGATCCGACATGGAGATGCCTCCAAAGTGGTTCAAGACCCTAATGGCCCTGTATCCGCTCGAGTCGTCCCTCGAGCCGGCACACAAACCTCGGGACAGTTCTAAAGGAGCTCGGCAGCATCACGGCTAATGGGAAACACTCGGTCCAGCGTAGAGATGCCTCCAAAGTGGATCAAGACCCTAACAGCTTCGTACTTGCTCGAGTCGTCCCTCGGGCCAGCACACAAACCCCGATGGTTTTAAAGGAGTTCGCGGCATTGCGGTTAACGGAACACCACTGATCCGATGTGGAGATGCCTCCGAAGTAGTTCAAGACCCTAACAGCTCTGTACCTGCTCAAGTCATCCTTCGGACCGACACAAACCCCTGAGGCTGTTCTAAAGGAGCTTGGCGGCATCATAGTTAACGGACACCACTCGGTCCGGCATAGAGATGCCTCCAAAGTGGTTCAAGACTCTAATAGCCCCGTACCCGCTTGAGTCGTCCCTCGGGTCGGTACACAAACCTTCGAGGTGGTTCTAAAGAAGCTCGCGGCATCGCGGCTAACGGAACACCACTCGGTCCGGCGTGAAGACACCCCTGAAGTGGTTTAAGACCCTAACAGCTCTGTACCTCTCGAGTCGCCCCTCGGGCCAGCACACAAACCTTTGAGGTGGTTCTAAAGGAGCTCGGCGACATCACGGTTAACGGAACACCACTCGGCCCGGCATGGAGATGCCCCCGAAGTGGTTCAAGACCCTAACAACTCCGTACACTCTGAGTCGCCCCTCGAACCGGCACACAAACCCCCGAGGTGGTTCTAAAGGAGCTCGACGGCATCGCTGCTAATGGGATGCCACTCAGTCCGACGTGGAGATGCATCCGAATTGGTTCAAGACCCTAATGGCTCCGTACCCGCTTGAGTCGTCCCTCGGGTCGGCATATAAACCCCTGAGGCAATTTTAATGGAGCTCGGCGGCATCGCGACTAACGAGAGACCACTTGGTCCGATGTGGAGACACCCCGAAGTGGTTCAAATCCTAACAGCCCTGTACCCGCTTGAGTCATCCCTCGGGCCAGTACACAAACCTTCAAGGCTGTTCTGAAAGACTCCTAAATGCGCTTAAGTGTTCCTCGACCAACGCCGACACCCTATGTTCATTCCATCAGATGGCTAAGGGATGAAGGACTCGGTCGACAACATGAGTTCATGCGGACCCTAGTTGGATCGCAAGGGGGACTGTGGCCACTTGCTACCGAGCCTAAGTATTAGGACTAGCGCGACACCATAGACACATGAATCAGCTACAAAAGATAAGTGGAAGCTTTTGGATAATTTTTTTTCCTTCTCATCAATATTCAAAGCAATTACAAAATCCGACTTGAAGTTGGTTACAAGCAAAGGAAAAAAAATACAAAAGCAAAAGCCTAAAAGTCTATGGCTCGCTGGGTCCCGGCTCTCCGTCGAACTCATCCCATCCGTCTCCATGTCATCCGGGTCTCCAGGCTGGATAGCTTTGAGGTCGTGGATCCCAAGACTTTGGCAACCTTTGCTTTGCAGTGCTCGAAGCCCTGAGCGTAAGCATTGAGGCTGGCTTCGGTCACCTCCTGCTCAAATTTCGACGAGCTTTGAAACTCCCTGATGGCATTCTGAGCCCGGGCCTTGGCTTCCCGGACTCGAGCCTTGGCCTTCTCAGCTCGGGCTTCACTCCCCAAGCCTGGCTCTTGGCCTCCTTGGCCCGGGCCTTGGTGTCCCAGACTCAGGCCATGGCTTTGACCCTCTTCTGTTTGGCCTCCCGCGCCGCTGCCTCCACCGTAGTGGCCCTCCCCTCGGCGGCATGGGCGTTGGCTGCCGCCATGTCAGCCTAGCTCTCGGCATCCTTGAGCCAGTGGGTTAGCTCATCGACCCTACCTTCGGTCGACGCCAGGCTCGTTGAGGTCACCGTTAGCTTGGCCTCGGCCACGAGAGTCCGGCTGAGCTCGATCGCCGCCTTGCTCTCCACCTCCCTGAATCGGGCCCTCCACTCGTCCCGATCGACTTCGATGTAAGGAGCTTGCCGGCCAGTTGTTCTCACAGGCCTTGGCCTCTTCCAACTTCTGGGCAAATTTCTCAGCCATTCCCTTGCATCGGTCTTGGTACTTATCCACTCTCTTAGGAGCGTGCGGCTGAGTTGCACGTCCGGATCATAGTCCTTGATAGCGAGGACCTCGTTGGCCATCTGCATGGATCAACGATCAGCCATAGATCAAACCAGATGAATATAAAGAGAGCACAGATAGAAGTTACCTAGAGCACCGACACATATGTCGCGTCAAGAAGCCCAGAGGTGGTCTCATGGTGCAGCTGTGCACGAAAGCATGGCAAATGCACCCTCTCCAGCAGGTGCTTCGCCTGCAGTGCGTCCTCCATTGCCAAGAACATAGGCGGCGACTGCGGTGGCTGGGTCAGAGCCTTCCTGACCACCCGCTGGGTGGCCGCTCAGGCGGGAGGCGAAGGCGAGTCCTCCGGCTCTGCCTCATCTTCATCCATCAGCCCCACCTCGCCTTCGTTCGCCGTCGCCGCGGCCTCCCCCTCTCCGGCCACCAGGGTGGCCTCTTCCTCCTCAGACTCAGGAGGAGTCGAGCGTTCGCCTTCGGCCCCTAACTCCCTTGCCTCAGCCAGCTCCATGGGGGCTGGAGTTCCATTCCTGGAATCCAAGTCGACGACCATCGGCTCGGAAGCAGCCGGGGATCCTTCGCCAACTTCTTCAGTCGGGGCCGGCTAGCCCCTCTCCTCCGTTCCTGCCTCGACCGTCGGGAACATCTTCGCTTGCCGGCGCCACGGCCGGGATGCTCTCCCTCGGCTCCTCGCAGGAGCTGCCTCTGCCGGAGCCGCCTCCACGGGGACTTCGAGGGCCTAGGCCGGCTCGCCTTGGGCCTTCCGCCGAGCCCTTTCGCCGGCCTCATTATATGGAGTTTTTGAAATAGATTCAGATAATGGTAGCAGATCAATAGTGAACTCTATTTTCTAATCTGCACTCTGAGAAAATCCTTTGAAAAAAGGTCAATAATTCTTGAATCATTAGAAAGCTGCTAATGCTCTATCCTGTTGCCGATTGCCCATTATCGTCACTAAATATCCTTCACATTCCTTCCTTATTAGTCTTTGATCATCTATTGCAGAGATTAGACTTAAAATATCTCTAGGTCTACCCATTAAAGTTGAACTTTGAATGTTTTGGAATATGAAATCCCACTTCCATCCTGAAGCAATCCACTGAGGACTGCTAAGATGCCAACCAGTCTATTCATAGAATTACATCAAAATTTGCCATACTCAAAATAGCAAGTGAGGTATTATATCCTAACCCGCACTAGATGTATATCTTATACTAGTGATGCATAGAATTTGATAGTTTCTTATCCCAAAACATAATAAAATAATGCAATGTTGCCTTATATGGTGATCAAAGTTGCAACTTGTCTCTTTTCCGAAAGTTCACCATATTTTGTGAAAAAACTAAATAGTCATTACAAATTAGTGATGACTTTATTAAAATTTTTCTAAACATATTTGGCATTGATTATCTCTTGAATTATTTGCAGTGCTACATAGTTTAGGCACCTCGTCATGCCTCAATTTTATTCACATGCATGACATGCATATTCTTTTATGCTTAGTCTCTTAAAATATATAAGACATTCAAGTTTTGTCATCAATTCATGTAACTAGACTTGTGATAAGCTCTTGTGTTTCTAGCCTATAATAATCTAATGTCACATTTTTAGTTCATGATAGACAAAATCTTGCATCATATTTGTAGCCATAATGGAATAATCTAATGAGGCTAATTATCAACAGACATGCATATATCATTCATAATTTAGCATAATTGAATCAATCAATAATATATAAGGATAGAATTCATAATATAATTAAAATACCAATCCTAAAATAAAAAATATTTTTATTTTAAATAATAATTTCTACCAAAACTACAGTCAATCATTATAATATCTAATTCATACGAACTATATTTATGCATATAAATTATTAGTTCTTTTGAAATATAAGGAAGCCAGTGCAGATGCTTACCTCACTCCAATTAGATATATTTCAATTTTTCTGAGGATCTTAAAATTGAGTCTTAATCATAAGCTGCGAAAGAAAAAATTCTAGCCCAGTTCTTTTGGCTGTCCCAAATGGTAACTCGTCTTCATAGAAAAATATTTTCTGTGCAGGAGAAAGACTGAGAAAGTAAGGAAAGAGAGAGAGGAACGGAATAGAAAAGAGGGCTTTATGTAATTGGGGAAGTGAGAGAGCAGAGAAGTCTATCCCCGTGGAAAACAGGAGGTCGGGAGCTTCTAAATACACCGCAAAAATTATTCTTTACATCATATTTAATATATATATATATATATTCATAATAATCATTATGCCCTTCATAATTTTTCTTCACACCTTTCATCCTGAACAAAACCCCCTCCTACCCTCCCTCTGTTCGGCCTATTAGGACCAAACAAAAGTTGTCTGTTTGGCAAGATCGAACAGAAGGCTTCTGTTCGATCAAATATCAAACACAGGGCAAGAAGAAGTTAGGGGCAAGGGCCAAGAGGGCTAGCAGAGGGGAGTCGATGCTGAGAGACCAAAAAGGGGAGTCGGTGCTGGAGGGCCGGAGCGATTGAAGTCGAGAGAGGAGCCGGAGGCCAAGGGAAGACTGGGCCGAAGGGCCAAGAGGAGCCGAGGGCTAGGATAGAAGAGTTAGTGCCCGAAGGGGCCAGAGCGATCGGGCTGGAAGGGAGTTAGTATCAAAAGAGCCAGAGCGATCGGAGCCGAAAGAAGAGCCAAGGGCTAATGGAACTGGGGCGAGGCATTCGATTGACGAGGGTCATCGTATCCGCTCATTGCACTGCCGCAGCTCGCCGCTAAAGCCAAGGAAGGATAAGAAAAAGAAGAGAAAAGAGGAGATAAGGGTGTCAGTTGGGTGGAGTGAGGAAGAAGGGTGTGGAGAGAAAAAAAAAATCGGTGAAGGGATTTAAGGGTAATTGGCTCTCACGAGGCATCATGTGGAAGAAGAAGAGATTCTTTCGTGGAAAGAATTAATTGAAAAAAAAATACCCTATTTAAAATGCATCACTACCGACAAATGATTTAAAAGACGTTTCTAAGGGGCCTCGTATTGGAGAAGAGCTCTCTCTTAGAGAGAGCCAAATGGAAATAAAAAATAAAAAATAAAAGGACAATTAGCGTGCCCTGTTTAAAAATTAACACGCTCATGCAGTGACGAGATATCTGAGCTCTGGGCCTAAGAATCACAGCTCTTATGTTTTCCTTGCCGATGAAACAAAGAATAAAAAATAATTTGGATATCTTTCTATCAGCATATGGTGTTAAAAATGGCTCCAACGAAGTCATGGAGCAAGAGATATTATATATATAAAAATAATAT